>LUCM01004891.1:179725-302930 GCA_008360955.1 Fasciolopsis buskii
GGAGGTTTTCGACAACCGATGTTTACGTAGTATGGCTAGGATTGGATGGAGTGACCGGGTGGGTGACATTGAGGTTAGGAATCTGGTATTGGGTGCCACTTCTGAGAATAGCTTGTTTCAGCGTATGAAACTTAGTAGACTAGTAGACTACGCCGGTTGGGTCACGTGTTGCGTATGACGAACACTCGTCTACCATACCGTGCCCTATTTTGTGTTCCTCCTAAGGAATGGAAGAAGCCATGTGGAGGCCAACAGATGACGTGGCAACGTGGGATGAGAAAATGTACAGCGAACTTAGGTAAAGTAGGTGTCTCACGTCTCCGTGTTTGGGATTCGAAAGACCCGTCACCTAGCTGGCTGGAGACACTGAATGATTTCGCAATGAACCGTGAATACTGTCGATATCGTTGTCATTTTCTATCGAATCAGAATGATTGAAAAATGCACTTTTGCAAAACTACGCTGTTCCGTGTGAAACTTGCAACTCTGGGGAAAAGTAGCCGTCGGTGGGGCTTGCCTCGCTGTTTAACGCTGGACGATGTTGATAGTGATGATGATGATTTGATATGGGCAACTTGGTCCTCTTAAGTCCACTCACTTCCCGAGTACAGGTTGCACAAACGTATTCCCCGATGACTTGGCGTCATAAAGCAAACTCGTATAAGAGAGAAAATGACTTTTTGCTAGACATTTTGCTAGTTGTCCCGGTTGCAATGATTATATTTAGGCAAAACTTCAAAAACTCCAATGGCCCAACTTTCAGAGGCTGTGATTATCCTATTTCGTGGTACTAAAGGTATTCGATTATATGCATTTCTTTAAGTCGATTCCATGTTTGCGGTTTATTCCCTGATTCGGTTTTCCATCATTTCTCGTTTGTTTTGTAGTCCATGGATAGGTTTATTCAAAACGATGAAACCAATCAGGACTTTTAACACAGCCTCATTACAATCCACGAAAGCACGGCTTCCTCACAACTGTCCCGTAATATGTCCACTAACAGATTTTTATAAAAGTAGAAAATGCTTAAATACATGTGCTACTTACTTTCCTATCAGAGGGTTGCTGAACTACACTGAAGTTAACGATCCTTTGCCGTTCCGTTGTTCGAATACAAAACAACATGTCAGCACCAAAGGGCTTGTTAATGTAATTGGCTAGATTGTGCATTGTACATGTCACGCATTAACACTGCAAAGACTATTTTGGTCAACTTACTCAACAATTTGACTTCGTCGTGTCCATCAATGGTTTTGGTACCTTCTTCTCACGATTTACTTTATGGTGTTCTCAGATAAGAAGTTACCGGTCGTACTGATATTCGACTTAGCAGGTTGAGAATCACTCTCTCTAGCAGTCAGAAGTAAACTCAAAATCCGGTTTCATTTTCACTTAGGGGCTTGCTGGACCATTACGTTGACATGTCTCGGGATTTGAGACGAAACGGTCACTGAGGTGGCCTGCATTTTGTGGAGGTAAAATAGGTGTTAATGCTGCATGAGCAATCATTCAGGAAAGTATATAGAAGTTTTCGGTTAAATATCAAGAACATTCTCAATAGACAGCCTCCAAGGCCGTGCGTTCGTTTGTAAATAGTTGATGCACGAATCGGCAATAATTTGCTGACCAATAGTGGTTTATTCATTGCTATTCACTTTGTGTTAAAAATAAAGCTCCAAATCCCAAATTTTCGGTAGAACAAGAAGGTCAGTCCACCGCCGTACCGAACACAACTACGCACCTCGGACCGGATGGAATGATACGTTCTTCACTGGTCATCAAAATGACCCGAGATCAAAACGGACATTTCTATCGGTACGTATTATTTTGCTTCATGCCAAAGAATTTTTCTCCCTTAATCGTGTTTATGAAGCTTACGATTACAAATCCCAAGGAAGATGAAAGCCAACATCTTACATAATCTTGGTCAAGTTCACACTTTGCCGTGAGCTGGGGCGATGTATAGCTTTCGTGCCTGGGGCTATAAGAATAATTGCAAATTTTCGGCACTTGAGCCGTTATTTTGTTTGCAAAGTAATAATGCGTTGTAGTCATAACCAGCTCATTAATAAAGGCAAACACAGTTAGCACGGGACACCTGTCAGTAACAAACTGCACGTTTTATCACCATTGTTATCACTATCATACACTTGCCCATTAGGTAATCTTACAGTTTCACTGTCATTTTTCCGGCCAAAGTAACACTGTTTCAAAAAAGTAGCTCATTTGTGAGTGATATGACGTCAGGTACACAGCGTTGTTGGTAGATGTAATGCGCCAACGTTTCGACAAACGTGGATAGTCTTTTTCAAGATAAGTTTTGCAAATTACATTATATCATCCACAATTGAAACCAATACATGGCGCATCGATTCTTCGATACACTCCTTACATCATTTGATCCTAAAGTAGCTCAATCGTTTAAGTATTCCCAACAAAATATACCTCATGATACTAATCCTTTTTTGTCGGTTTGCTTCGTCTTGTTATTTATCAGGTGTGCTTCGGAAAGCGAGGGATTTTTCCGATCTGAGGAACGAGCCAGCGATTCGGTTCAACTAGGAGTTGCGTTTGCAGCCACTAGCATCCGAATGTCCGTGGCGGATGAGACCGGACGAGCACTGTTTCCACGTGATCACACCTTGTCAAAAAATCCCAACCCGAATCAGTCGGTGCAGTTAGACATGTCTCACAATCCACCAATTGTTTCCGCACACGCCGGCGGGAAAGTGGCGGTTAAATGTCGCATGGATTTGTCCAATCCTCGACCAAAAATTCAGTGGCGATTATATCGTTGTCCAACTCACACAGTGAATTCCAGTGACCAAATACCGTTTAAAGATCTAACCAGAGATTGTGTGATCGAAACAATTCAAGGTAAAAAGTGGCAATAAGCATTTAGGTTTACTTTGCCGACCGCTTGATTTTCGAATGCTAAGCTATTGGCACAGAAAAAAGCATGATATGAAACAGAAAATGGACACAGCACTTTCTGCGGTCATTGGGGTGGAGTTTGAATAAGGACACCGTTCATTTATTAGGGAGCCATAAATTATAAGAGAACCAAACCTTAAAATAAATCGGGATTAGTTTGAGACAAAATATGCAGGATGGTACCCACTCCTAGTGTTACTGGTTATATTAAGATGACTAAGTTTTGCCGCTATTCTGCTTAGAATTAATACTTCTATTCAAACCATTTTCTTTCCGTGGACACATTCCGCCTGTTCATTTGTCGTTCTTTTGAAGGTCGCAATTGAATGTGACCATTCTTTACTCTGTTTTCCCATTGACAAACCCCACGAGAATCGGCCCGGAGGTCACTGAACCGGGGTCATCCCTTTGTTTTAATTGCGATCATTTGGATATATTTAATCAGTTTGTTTAGCTGTCACATCACGAAAGGAAATCCGATCCGTCGTATAGCACGGCCATTAGATACCATTCCATCTCGTCTAGATTTGAAGCACAAAATCCCTCTGGGGAGAACAACACGAAATTTCACAAACGTTTGACTTTGCGACCGGTAATCTGTGCATCTGAATGGCCTTAATCCCACCCGGAAGCTGAAAAGCATGAATGTCTGTCCGGAAGCTTGCGTTATTTTCAGAAAGATAAACTAATATTGTTTTCAAGTATGACTGATTGTTCACTCCGAAGATGTCAGTGCGACAGTGGTACTAACCATAAACACACTGGGAGGGGAGGAAAGAAAATACAGGGGGGAGCCGTCCGCATCTTTATGAATTTAAACTTTCTTTCAAAATTCTTTGTACAGTACCCAAATGATTTCAAATCTGTCTTCCCCAGGTGAAATTGGTGCAGCAATAATTTTACGGAATGCAAAATTCAATTATGTATTATTCATCCCACAGTCAACTCCACATGTGGAAACTGCACCAGCGACCTTCGCTTTCCAATGAAGATGTTCTGTCAAGGGAGTAGTACTTACACAAGTCGTGAATGCAAAATACTTAAGCCAAATCCCGGTCCTGCGCAGAACCTCCGGCTGGCGATGTTTACATTTTGCAGCCCAGTACATTAGGAATTCCCAAACTGACATAAAAATGACATTTTAGAACTGACATGAGGTCGGTAATGGACAACTTGCATTGTCAACATAACCGGGCTTATATTTTCATAGCAATATTAGGGACGTACCAGGTTGTCTTTGGGAAATCTCGTAACCAACCTTGGAACTAGAACTCGGTACCTCAGCGCATCAGGGCCAGCCATATGTATCGGGAAATTCTACACAAAATCAAACCGAGTAACTACAAAATAAAACTGTTCTAACTGATTTAGCCCTTAATTACTTAATTCTCAGGAATTCCCTTTAGTGCTACACGATCAAATAAGTAGTCATTTCCCAAAGCAGCGCATTGAAATTAGTCCGCCTCGGCCTTGAACCGAACAGAAAGTCCGGGGTAGGTCAAATCAAAATGAACACCTGAACAAATAGCAAAATCAATCTGAGCTACTCAATTAAACCAAAGCCGACGATAACCCTCTTAGTCGCGTTAAAGCAAGTTTGAAAGAGGACGATTTGTTGCATCAACTCGGCATGGTCATGAGTAGATGAGAATTCTGAAACTCTAGCAACTTATGGGCACCTTTCATCCAATAAACCAAGATAAAAAAGCAGTACTGAAATTGATTGAAAGATATTCTCCGCATGTCAAGGTTCTGCATACAACCAGATGTCAGAATTGCGATGGATTGCAATTTATTTAGGGCAGAATTTCCAAATTTGTGTTGAAATGTTTAAAAAAAGGGAAGATCAAGTTGGAATTCGCACACTATTGTCTATTCTCGACGGAAATCAATATAGGAGAATTTAGAAGTCGATCTAATAAGCTTCTCACTTCGACCGCTGATTCAGACACAGACGTCCTTCTTGGAGTTTTTTTCAACTGTCTATCAATCTATCATGCGTACATAAACTTTTTAATAGACATTACAGCTCTGTTTCAGCGAAAATGCTGATCAATTCGAGAAATCTTTGTACCGTTTGCACTGGTTTTGTCAAACGATAAAATGTAGCCATAAAAATTCACATGTCCAGCCTTTGAAAAATGACTTCCAATTTCGCAATTTACAGATCTTCTGCGGTGCGCTTACGATTTCTAATCAAAATAATCACTGACCAATCTATATTGTACCACGTGACGAATGACTTTCTTTGCTGGTTGAGTATGACTCAAAGTTGGAACCTAGACTCGGACCAGTACTTAGAAGTTGCCGTATATTTTTTCCGATACCGACGAACCTTTGTTGTATTTAGTCTACTGAATATCTCGATTTCACCATAGCGTTGAATTATGAGAAGCTGAAAGAATCCATGGAAGCAGAATGAACAGATCCATTGCGATGTGCAGTTTGGTATTATTAGGCTAGGTGAATTTTATTGCCTAATCAATTGAAACCATACTTTACGTTAAATTACATATTCAAAGTTTTGTCGCATTTTCGATCGCTAAGCTTGTCCATATTCCACTGTATTACGCAAAACCGGCAGGATTAGGAATTGAGCAATTTGTGACTTTTTAGGGATGCCTATTCCTTACAAGACGCCCTAAGATCTCCGTTATTTGTTTGACGTTTCCAAGGACTAGAGAAACCATTGTGTACTTTACCGGGAGATCTAGATTACACGCAGATGAAAGCTGAGCAACTGCGCAGTGGACCCAGTTAATGTTAGCTGTTAATTACAAGTTTATTTTTTACCATTTTGTTTTTTAAGGCGCTGAGGAAAATCTATTTGACAAGTCCGTTTTACAAAGTCAAATAGTGCTCGCCTTGAATTGGTCTCATCATGGTGATATCATCGAATGTGTGGCCGAACCCCAGGTACCTTGGGCATTGGGACCGGATCAAGTGTCAGTGCATATCAAAGACGGACTCACTCAGCCCAGACTAAGGGAGCGAGTACTCATGAACATACTATTTCCACCACTGTTTCTACGTCCAGCACAACACTTAAACTGGCCTATTGAAAAACTGCACGTTGGACTGTTTGAGAATCGTCTGCCACAATTTATTGTAGTCGATGGTGAGTCAGTGATTGTCCTATTCTCCTTAACTGGTTTAGTGGGAGGAACTTAATGTGATGCTGCCTAATTAAGAAAAACTACGAGACATGTCCCGGCCGTCAGGATCCGTGTGATGGGAGCGTTCACTAAAACGTAAATGGAGCCAAACGCGAGTCGTTAGTAAAAAAGCATCACGTCAGTTAATTGCCCGTGTAAGACATTTATTTTGGCAAAAATAGTGACTTATTCACAAATGTTTGTTAGATATTTGACACGTTCTGCAGCGGAATTTTAATAGCGCCACTTTGTAGAATGCTGCACAGCTGATACAATAGAGTACTTTTGTGGAGATGGGGAAAGTTCACTTTGGGTAGCACAGAAAGCTTCCAATCGCTCACGGTCACCAAAAACCAAGATAAGACATATTGGCTTTTGCCCATATTCTGAATGCAATCAAATCAGTCAGTGTTTCAACCCGACATCATTTTCTTTCTTCCGTATCGTTACCACGTCTGACTTAACAGAGTTCCATGTGCCACACTTAAGAATCATGGTTAGCACGATTCGTGCATCTGTTCAGTGGGCTTTGAATATGGAGAAGAAAGCTCTGTCCATTGCAAGCATGCTTCGGAAAAAAGTGGATATCGATTGGTAAATAGACGAGGTACTCGAGGATATGGAGTGCAACAGTATCACAATGTTAAAGGACATATACGAAAAAGAAGAATATCTGTTGGGCATGTTCTCTCCATATGAACTCGGTCTCACTATTTTTTGTATCCCAGCTGTCGTTTGATGCAAAACAATTTTTCCTGACAGTTTTGACTGACATTTTCATTAAACCTGATGACAGGTAATCATATTTTGTTACCATAAGTTCACTTTCTTGACACAGTGAGTGAAAACGACGAAAAAATCGAATAGTATCTTGGTCAAGTGGTCGTACTACATACGTATAGAGGAAAAAATCAATCAATCCATGCGCTGTGAAATTATCTGCAAATATTTATTCAATTTCATTTAATGAAACATCGTGTCTGGTGAAAGGTAAACTATGAGTAAAATAGGATTCGTTCAATTCTGTCAAATAGGCTAACAACACGGTAATAAAAATACAGAGAGGTACAAGAACTGTGAATTCGTTTATTGGTTTGCCAGTGATTTGCCAGTCAGTTCTTGGTCTCCAAATTAAAAGGTACAAAAAATTGTAGATGAAGTTCCCGGCTATCGGGCTAAATCTTGTCAAGAAATCTCAAAATGGTAAGTATAAGTGGTAGCATACTGTTTTCATGAAATAATTGACCACATGATATCAACGCTCAACTCTCCGTTGAGAAAACGCAGTTGCTTCAATCGCGTTGGCAACCATCGCCGGTGCATTTTCACGCGCGCGCTAATTGGGATGCGAACTCGGGACGAACGGTTCTGAATCGAACGCCGTAGTCATTACGCTACCGGGCAGGCACTCAACCGCCTGTTCAAATTCACCACATGACGTTGCATCTATCCGTCACTGATTTGCACGGCCACGGACCGCTAGCGCACAGCAATCGTCCCATATTGCTAGATGATTTCTCTTAAAGTAACGGACACGATAAGTTTCCTTTGTTTTTGGCACTGACTTCTGTGCGACAAAGACTCTGTTTCAGTGTAGATGACATTCCGTTCTTTCGATAACTGACACATGGTGTTTTAGAAGATAAAAATCCAAATAGGGTAAATTAGCACAAATTTACGTGAGAAAGTATTAATACCCTATAAACATGATCTGATTTCATTTTACATCTTGGGTCACGTGCTCTCAATTGTATGACATTTTCGAAACTTCACGATCTAGGCCATTGCGTTTGCGCTTCAGCGGAAAACGTTTTTGACATACTGAGATACGTGGGCGAGCGCAAGATATTCTTCATCATAGACACTGTCCTATTTTCTTTTTCACACTGGAAATTCCTAGAACTGTCCATTGGAACGATCCATCTAAGGAACTAACGACTGTCTGCAGCTTTATGGTGTAGGGAGTGTATCGAAGAATCAAATGCATTTGATTGTAAAACTTGCCTTGAAAAAGATTACCCACGGTAGTCGAAACGTTGGCGCATTACATCTACCAACAACGCTGTTATTAACATTATATCATTCACAGTTATCTGCAGCTTTCATAAGCAAGTCTCAAAAAATAACCTTCTTGAGGTCATCCAATTGTGTAAAAATTTTAAGGAGTTATACACGACAGCTTAAAAGAAGCACTCAGTGAGTGAGCTAAATAAGATGTCGAATTACACTAGTGGTATTATCTTAGTCAACACAATAGTACCGGCCATTAACCAGCTGGTGCCGAAGTGCGATGGAAGCTTTTACGGAATTCTCTCCTACGTTTCATGATCGGAATGAAGTGGAACGTGAATGGCCTATGACTATACCTGAATCCACGATAGATTTAATGACGTGCCAGAATCTTGCGTTTCACGCCTTCTAGCATCTCTCTACGTGGGCACTTGTTTATATTTATGCACATTTTAAAATATTCAATTTTATGCAGCTCACTTTGCTTCTTTCTGGACATAGTAATTAATGAAGTACAATTTTTAAGCAAATGAATGCCATTTCTTTACCCAAACGATTTCCTGATGCAAGAAAATCATGTGGAGTGGAATAAAATGGACTGTAGCGCACATTCTTGTTCAGTTGTTTTAGATTGCCAATTCATATGCACAAAAACACCGAAGCTTAGGTCGTGCTTACCACCACGAGTGTCTTGTGACATTCTGCATGCAAATAACCGACGAACTTGGGTATTTTGACTTTCCCTTCCATCGAGTTCCTGTCTGTGCTCCTTGGGGCTGTTCTTGTTTGTCTTTTGAATGAATCATTCATTCATTCCTAAGCGTAAGAGTAGTAATAATGCAGGGATGCGAAATTGTACGCACTTCCACTGACTTACAATTACTCCTTGTCAACTTTAATGATTTTCATATTGTATGAGATACTTCTACAGAAAAAAAAAACAAATCGTTCATACAGCTCAAAATATTACCTCAGTGCTGTTTGATCAGCCAAACTACCGTGACTAGTAATCCATATATCTATGTTGTGCGTTGCGATGTTCTCGTGGGGCATAGAATGCGCTGAATAGGAAACCACGGGACAGTCTGAACGAAATTCACTACAAGGTGAATCAAAGAATCGAATAATGTGATACCGTAGTAAAACTAGATTCTTTAAGATCATGTACTTTTCTTGTTGTCGGCAGCAGACACTGAATTCCGCTATTCATCGAGAATTATGCGACACCGAAGTTAGAAAACGAACCGGGTAACTCACAGATAAATGGATACACGTTCCCCGAGAGCAAACAACCGAGCATATTTACGGCTCTACCTGTAGAATTCGAATAGGTATTTATTGTTTACCAGCCCCCGTGTAAATCAGCGACAGTCGCGACACCTGTAACTAGTTAGAAAATCACGTGCGCTATGCATCTTTGCATGATTTGCCTCGAACATCAAAATTTCTGAGTTTCATGTTCTTATATATAATGGTGAGGCCTTCAAAGTTTGGCGGTTTCTTAGCTTTGTTTTACTCACTGAAAACCGACGGGTTACCGAACCGGGTATCTGAAATTGTTTGACCTATTGGTTATGCTTAATCTGCCAATGGTTCACTGATTTCAACATAAACGATAACGTTATGGTGCGCAAATGTTGCTTGAATTTAGGACACTCATTCTTGTCCTTGATTACATACTGTGAAAATTAATGTCTCGAATCAGTAGATATAAATTAAGCCACCACTAGATGATCATCATCAGTTACACACTTCATACCCTTAAGCAGAACTGAAAACCAATGAAGCACGTAATTCCTTCGTACCTTTCTTATGAGTGAGTTTGATTTATTAGTAACATACTTTGTGAACTACCTTTGACTCCTGTCAGCAATTAGAAGTCCAGGGAAATAATCAACTCGAGCTAAACCAGGTATCATTCCCAAGCCAGTAATCGTCACTGTGGTTTTCCGATCAGCGTTAACATTAAAACAACGAGAAAGTCTAACTGAACAGGATGACGGGATGTTCTCGCGGATACTGATTCATAATTCTTTACTCCTTTAATTTGCTATCATTGTGCCTTGTTCTCTTGTTTAATGATTAGAGAATGCGCTTCCCTTGATTCGAATACGCTGTTCTGCGTTTCTCGTATGCTCTAGTCTGTGCGTTTGTCACCCTGAAGCCACTGTAACATCAGCTAGAAGTTTAAAACACGTTGAAGAAAACTACAGAAATCAGCATCTTGTTATGAAACTGTGCTGGCAAATGCCTTTCTGAATCTATCGCACATCTTGCGGATACAACTTGATGAGATATCCTTTAAACTAAGTTGTTATGCACTATCAGTGCGACAACTGATGAACATACGAGCGAAAATTTACAGTAATCTACTGAAGGTTTTTGCCCATCCAATTAAAGTTCTATTCTCTCACACCACAACACCAATGTGTGAATGAGGTTTGCACAAAGGTGAGCGGCTTAGGACAGGCCAAGCTGCCCAAGATGCAGGGGGTGCACCTACCTCAGGTGCATTTATTGAACAGCGATCCAGCGAAAAATCCACCAGTCGAGATTGCACAATATGCTCCGTCAACCATGCATCAACCTCAGATTGGTGTATTTGGCGAGAGGCTGGCCACATCTTAAATCTTTTCTAAATGTTGCCAGATAGAGTACTTCGAAATGGACGCCAGATTTGTCTGAGCTAATTGACATTCAGGGAGTTTCTATTTTTCTATTTTCTATTTTTTGCTTTCATCATATGGATCTCTTATTGTCATTCAGCGTTACGAGCGGAGGTCTGCGCAGACGTTAATTTGCCTTACACTAGATAGGGATAAGGTTACCTGGAGGAAGTAAACCATTTATTCCAGATGTCAACAGAGTTTGAATGAACAAAGTGAAAACAAAGTAATTTACCTTTATTGCTAGTCGTTAGTTAGTTAATCACCGTCGTTCTAGCGCTAACGAGGACGGTTATAAGGTTCGATGATCGAGGTCATTGAACTGAAGCGTTTGTTCTACTGCCCAGACGCCGGCCCCACCAAGTTGTTGTGAGTTATCAGCGCTAAATAAAATCTTTGACGTCATCATTATAAACCAAGAAAGCTTTTCACTCGCAAGGCAAAGTCGCTTAACTTTCTTGATGGAAATTCTACAATTCCAGGTGGTGCGGTTGATATGGACTTGGAACCGTCGGCAAATCCAGAAGTCACAAACTTTGTTTGGTACAAAAATGAAGATTTATTGTCCACAAGTCCCAGTTCATCCAATTTATTCGACGAACGGGTAACGACTCAAAAATCGGTTCTCCGTATCAGGCCTGTCCGAATCGAAGATATGGCAAATTACACCCTGCTGGCAACCAACAGTTTGGGCACAGCGCGGTTCCGCTTTTTTCTAAATGTCACATGTAAGTCTGAGTGGTCTGCATCAAGGGATGGTGTTATGAAGGCAGTGGTCTGTTGGTTAATTGTTCTGATAAGCTGATTGTTTTTGAAACAAAGTGAAACAGTTGAGACTATGATATCAATCCAAAGATGGCAGTGGATTCAGAAACTTAGAGAGCAAACGTAGTAAATGGTACACTCAGAAAAAATACCATTTGAAGGAATACAAAAATTGACAAAGTATACCCGGAATCTACAGAGGTCCTGATCTCTGAGCTTGACGTTAAAGTTACAAAAGTCTCACTCGGAGTCGGGATGACGTCATCACTGCAAGTGCGCAGTTTTTGGGGTTCTCCTCTTTTATAGGGTTGCCATTGCCTTTGACCTTGAACATCCTGGACGACCTTGATCTGGAAACAATGCGTCTGTTTTCAACTTGACCTCTATTGGTTTACTCTTTAATCTAGAAGACTGGCATCCGGTCTGAGAAGTTTAATCCCTTCAGTTGTGTTTTTATTTTGAGTACGTCAATATTGTGTGATTCAGTTCCGTAGACACATCCTTAAAACTGTCTCAGATTAGTGATCATGAGTCTGTGTGACTTAAATTCTGGTTCCGCTTCTCATCCGACAGTACACATGATCCAGTTTGTTGTGTCTATTGATTGCATTATTTGAAGGATGCCAGATTTCTAGAAACTCCCTCTCGTGCCTTGTGGTTGTCTGATCCAGGATCTCAACGTTATCCAAATGGAATTTGTGTCCTTTTTGGTCTTCGTGGACGGATGTGAGAGATAACGGGTCGTGTCTTCTTATAGCTAGTTTGTGTTCGTACATCTGAATGGTCAATTTTGTTCCGGTTTGACCGATTTATCACTTGTCGGAGCAGATGCAGTTGACTTTGTAAACGCCGTCTGTTCTTTCCTCCATTTTCAGTCACTCTTTTGGTTTGATATAAGTCTTCTCATAATTTGGGATGATCTATGAGCAACTATGATTTCTTGAAGTTGGAGTAGTCTCGAGGTTAAATCATATAAATTTTTGATGCATGAGAGAATGATTCTGTTGTTTGACTGTTCCTTTCCGATCGTTTCCTAGTTCATCATGTGGACAGTTCTTCTTAGGAAGTTCTTTGGATATTCGTTTTTCTCGGGCATCTTGAAGAGATAGGTTTCCTCTTCTTTTGTTAGTCATTTTGTGATGCATTGAGTTTTGGCTCTTGAATAAGGTTCGGATTCATGGCCGTTTGCAATTGGTTGGGCGGTTGCTATGAAAGTTTATTATTTGATCCCTATGAGCTTGTTCGTGATGCAATCTTGTCTCCAATGTTCCCTTTAACTAATGCATTCATAAATGCCTGCCCTCCATCGTCCTCCAAACCCATGGTGAAGCTAATATCCTTGAATATGTTGTTGATTATTTTGAATGATTCTTCAATATTTGGGCGTTAAATAATAATGAAGGTGTCATCCACTTTTCTGACCCAAAGTTTTAGCCGGATCCTTGGTAGTGCCATCTTCTCCAGGGCTGGCAGTACCAAAGGTTCACAAAGGAGGCAGTCTATTCAGACCCATTGTCTCCCTTCCTGGTTCTTCAACTTACAGGTTAGCTAAATAAGTATAGAAACGTCTGAATCAACGGGAAAAGTAGGTTAAACCACTCCGTGAACAACATTCATCGCTTCTTGGATGAGCAAAATACGTCATTCTGGAAGAAGACGAAGCGATGGTCTCATTTGATGTCACCGCACTACTTGCTTAAATTGACCTAGATCAAGCAAAGAAAATAACAAGAAAACTGCACACTTGCACTGACGACGTCATTTGGTTGGCGTTGAAACTTTTGTGATTTAAACGTCTAGCACGGCTATCTTGAACCCATGATTAACAATAACCTGAGCTTAGGCCAACACAGTTTTTTCAACTCCATTTTGATGAACCTTAATAGTACTTTGCTGTCCCATTCTCTTTTATAATCGTGCTCGTTGGTCATTGTGATAGCATGAATCCGAATCACTTTTTGTCGTTAATGTATTCTGAAACAATACGGTAAAAGCGGTCAAGATCATACTTTCAAGTTCTTTGTCTAACCAGTTCTGATGAAGAAAATTTCAAAGTACTTTCACTTTATTACTAGAATCTCATTTGAATCGTTAGCAGCGTGAATGGATGGCAAGTCCATTTAAGAATTACACGGTGATTCGTCGGAGGATTTCTGTTAGTCAGGCAGGGCTAACCTTCCGAAAGGGAACACAAGGCCTGAAAGCATTGGTTTTTCTTTGCAGTAGCATATTTCGCATAGAGATGGGTGAACAAAATCTCCCTGGAAGTAGGATGGTTGGGCAGAAGAATATCGGGTACGCATACCTAAAGAGTGGCAATAACCGCGAAATCAGTTGTTTGCTTAAGGGAAAGCTTTATTCATTCAGCCGCATGCGAAATATACTTCTGCGAAAAAAACCAGTACATTAACTTTGCTTATTACTTGGTAGGTAGATGATTCAGTGGTCCAAATTTCCCGGTTAATTCAGTTTTCATGGCACTATCATTCACAACCGACGGTCCAATTTGTTTAAATCAATTCATTTTAATGCCGCTCACGAACCCTTGTTGGTGCTACCTGATACTTATCGAATTCGCGACCAAGACGATTGGAACTGAACGCAAACTAACCAATTATTGTGTAATTATTCACTTGCGTTTCAGTTTGTTTTGTTATTTGCTCTTTTTTCTGACCGTTTGCTGTTCGCATAGAATCGCATTTGGAAACGTGTATGAAAAACTCATTCTAACCAGCCAATTTTTCTGGTAAAGATCTGAAGCATGTTTCAATCACCACACGTGGGAGTGCAAAAACTTCACAGTTTGTGCAGACACTTGACTTAAGGAATAAGTAACGTTAATTTACTTCAAGGAACTTTTACATCGATTCATAGCTTAAGTCATTCAATTCCATTCTGTTTTGTAAAAATTATTTGATTCTCTCGAATGATAGGTAAGTGGTGGTTTACCGTTCTCTTATTTCCTTCCCCTGCGTGACCCTATGAGATTTTCATGGTTAATGAAATGAAATCGAAAACATGTCCGTTCCTTAAAATACACTTGGTGAGGCTTGGAAAATATGCCAAGTGTTTTTCTTTTAGGCAATTGTTTTTGTTATTCTGTTGTCAGGCACAGCACAGTTTTTCGTTTTGTACGAAAAACAAACTAGACCAGCTTAGGGAATTTCGGAGAAAATTTGTTCGGATTTGTTTCCTGAATAAGAATCTAAATTGGTGCACATCAATCAAGTACCTCAATGAGAGAACACATTTGCTGCACCATGGATCAGTGACACTTGAGTTTCGGCAAATTTGCAAATGTTTAGAATAATACAAACGGCTAGTAGGTCTTCATTGTTTGTGGTGATTTCGAACTAGTATCTTCGCAATTGGGGGTTAAAAATCTTTTCAAATTCTTAAGGACAAACAGCTTTTTCACTAAATAGGTCATAAAATACGTTACAAATTCATTACGGAGCTGATCAAAAACAGACATTTTGTGCACCACATAATACGAAGATTTAGCATGTTTACTCTTACCTTGGTCGACTGTGTTAACCCCATTTTGATGATATAATGAGAGCAAACTAATGGGAACGTGGTCTGTCATGGAAATCAAATCAGTTACTCACTTTATGAGCTGATAAAGCATCAGAAAGAACGTGGTGCTTCTAGTTTGGTTACTTAAGTGCACTTGATACCCTTCAGTAAATGTTTTGCTATTGTGATTAGAGTAAATCATATGCAATCAAATGTTCTGTTTGTTTTGAACGTTGCAGTTTCGGTCAAAAAGATTTAACAAAATTCTGGTCGATCTAATTATGAACACCCTTATCTTCCGCAAGATTCAAACACAAGCACAGACGCTGCTCATACTACTCACAATATGGGAGAACAAATGAATTTGTTAACATTGCTGCTTTCACCCTAATAGCAGTACTGTCGCGAATGGTGAAAATTGATCAATTTAAGGTTTTATCAAAAATATGGAGAAGACCTGAACCGTAAGTTAGTGATACTCACCCGTTTGTGGAAAGTCAGTTCAACAGACAGTACAATAGACGGGATATAAGCATCAACTTGTCTCCAAACTCCTTGGAATTTTCTCTAAACTTATGAAAAATCAAAGTACTCGGTCAATCGCTGGTTTGCATTCAGCCATGTACCCATGTTAAATCTGGAATCTGTTTTTTCGCAGATTGCATTATCAATTATGGCCAAATTTGCTCAGTTACTATTCTTGAAAGAAAGTATCTCTTAATTTCCTCGATTGAAATTCTTGAACGCATTAATCGGGATTCAGAACTGTCGACTTGTTTTGTGATTATCCCGTTCTGACTACCAAATCAATTTGTATGAGCATGACCAATGGTCAGACATAATTATTAGTCCACTACTGACAGGGGATTTCAAGTGCACTTTTGTATCCCCCTGATTTTATTCCCAACCGTTCTGTTTCCCATTCTGCATCCAACTGGAAAAAAACGCAAAAGACAATAACTAAAGGAGACCGTTTGCATTTTGCTGCAATTTGTGGAAAATTGTGATTTGATCGATTCTAAATGATTGAAAACCATCATAACCGTTTTGTCAAGTGAACTGCAAAGTAAAAATGAGGAAGCATCAGGAGATATTGTAAACACGAAGTAAGATTGGAACCCGAACATGAACTGTACGACTTCGGAGACAATTCTATCTCATATCCATACTGGAATAACGTGCCGGGAAACTCACGCGAGAGAATTACACAGATTCGAAGTCATGAGCTAGGCGAAATGTGATTCGACTGTACCGTTTCTTTATTGGATCAAAAAGATGTTTCTCAGGTTCAGTTGACAATTTAGCGAATCATTGCTATCGATTCTAAAAATGATGTTTGATTGATTCGCTTTCTCTGATCATCCCGGTTTAAATGGTTGGTCTAATATCGCCTATTTTTTCCCCTTTCTAGGGCCACGCTAAGAATGATTGTTATCTAATCTTTTTCGTTAGGCGAAGTTTTACAGTCACGAGTGACAGAAGAACACGCATAGCAGAAATCGGAAACGAAAAATCCGTTAAAACTCATAGCTCGCTTTCCTTCATTGTAATGGTTTATATAACTAGCTCTATTCCTCAACTTGATTTACATAAGCAAATAAAAATTGCAATAGACTGTCAGCATCCTATTTTGGGTAGACGATCATTAAGACTGTCTTCCTCAGCTGCTATCCGTAAATTTTGATTCATTCTGCCCTGAACGGTCTGAACAGAAAGAAAGCGACCTCGTGCAATAATCATCTTGGGACCCCCCTTACCACACAGCTGCTTCTTCGTTCTTGAGTTTGGATAACAGTGCGAAGAGCGGAACTTTGCGACTAGAAATGATAAAATATCCGTCAAATAATTCGAGTTTTCAAATATGGTATATCTGAAAACTCTGCAATGGTTTTATGCAACGCTTGCATGCGCAAGTTTTCCCCGACTAAAAACGGCCAGGCTTCATTAAGGTTTCCTTTATGTAGACGCCGAAACGTTGCTTGGAGCAGCTATAACCGAGAACTGTTGCATGGAGTGTAGACCCAAGACAATCACTGTTTTTGATCAAAAAGCCTAGCCGACCTTTATTCTGAGATGGGCGTTTTTTATCCGTGGGGGATGATTCAAACTCTGTTGTCTCCGGTTTCATATGGTCCAAATTTTGTCTGTCACACTGAGGTCGGTCTGGATGCACGACTTGAAAGAGTACGAAAATGACCAAAAATTTGATAAGATATTGGACTAAGCAAATACGCAAATATAAATGCAATTTTCGAGTAGGAAATGTTGTGTTCATTTCTTGACGTGTTTCCGTTCAGAGGCAGTCACATGGACGAGTGCATGGTATTCATATTTGTTGTTTCACTAAAATCTGTCATGTGCTTGACACCGTAAACATAAAACGTTGCATGAAAGATGTAGGAACTAGCTGAAGAAATACTAGTTCCACGTAACTGGGTAAAGCGAACGCTTTTGGAGCAATGAACAAGCCAGCTATTCAAGAGTGATATGGGCAGATTCCTTGGTCGCATATCTCTAAGTGTGTTTAGCCTAATCATCGCTTTCATGATGCCAAACTGCAGAACATACAAACAACAAACTTTCCCTTTTTAGTTATAGTATGCCTTCAAACGTAAAAAAACATACTTCTGGCATTTGCCGTCTTTAGGGCTCCTATAGCAGGGTTTAAAGTTTGCTATAGGACCATGGAGATTTTGGATTTCGCCGAGAAACTGCACGCATATTCAGACAAACGGTCGATTATGGACGAAGATGACTGTGCAAGTGTCTTTTACCGAGCCACATGAATTGCAGATCCGACCGTACTGTCGCCTGACACACAGGTGAATTACACTTAAGTGGCAGCTTTTTTGATTGTCGAGAAAATTCGACTGCGGGCAATGGGTGCATTTTTCCTGATGGCTTTTGAACCACCAGTAACATTACTACTATAGAAATATGTGCGTTTTCAACTGTTTCATTGGTCGTCGTCATAATCTCAATAGACTTTATGCATTGCACACTAGTAAGTCGTAAAATGATCGAAAAACCACTAATGATTGATAAAATTGGTGAAGTCTCATTCACCACAGATGGTTTTCATCAACGCCGACTGAATTCACTACTCACCAGGTAGGAAAATTTTCCCGAAGGGTGAACCATATGGCAATTTCATAAAAACGACAAATCAGAGACCGCGTAGCAGCACGGATACACCTGTCAATATTAGTTGCAAATATACGCAGTCTGCCAGACCAGAGACAGTTTGTTCGATCTTAGCTATGGGGACATAAGATGTCGGGATTCCTAACCAACATCGTCCAAGGAAAACGTTTTTGGGTTCATAAATAAGATAGATTCTCAATATTCTAAGAAGTTTCCTGAAAAAGCAAAAATCTCTTCTTTACAAAAATTTTGAATGAGATCGAGGGATGCTCCAGAGTTTCATCAATACCAATCCTAGCCTTACGGAAAGCTTGGGCAGTTTGTGACGTCACTCTACTTACGGACCACAACTTGCCGGGTGTTCTTTAAATTCCCAACAGGCGTCTGTAAGTGAGTGAGGAGGTTCGATTAGATAATCTAATACAATTCTCTTTTACAATTTTTATTATAATGAGAGTACTAGTATGCTGTTCGTAGATATAATTTGCCAACCTCTGGGCTATTGTGGATGCCTTTTATCAAGGTTTTACAATACTTGATTATGTCGTATTAAAGACAACGACGGTTGAATTTGCAGTGATTGATCCAGCTAGCAAGCACTTTCCCTAGAGCGATCCGATCTGTGAAGAGCTAGTAGATATCTGGGCCGAACGACATTGGTGTTGTTTCTTGAGAAAAACTAACCAAGGGAGGCCAAACACCTGCAAATTATAACACCTATCATCAAAGCTGTGCTATCAGCATCAATATTTACGGTAAAAACAACTACCCATGACCTACTGAACGAAATTATTCATACACAGAAATGTTGGGATTACCCTTTCAAAAAGTAAACCGTCGTTCAATTCTCATTGCATTCGGCTTCCCACGTGGTGTCCATCGGTTTCCATCTCAAAACTATCTGTCATTCCGTGCAGACGGGCCCCAACTGATTGGTCCACCCATTCTGAACATAACTGTGGCCGGACGGAAAGCACAGCTCGAGTGTCAGGCAAAAGCAAATCCCACTCCGTCAGAGAATGCTGTCCGATGGCGACGTATTTCACACTCGTTTACCCACTTAGATCCGGTACACAAATTTTATCGCGCTTCCAACAATGCGGTCACGACGAGTGAGTCTATAGAACAGCAGCAGCAACAACAACAACAATCGATTGCTGATTCAATCACGGGAATTCGGTGCAACAAGGTGAGTTTTGTAATTTAATTACACTGAGTTCAAACTGGTTTTCACATTTCAATAAGGTTGCTCATTGTTGCCTTACCACAATAAAATGAATACTCTACTGACCTCACTCGATTTGCAAGGATGAAAAAGACTGCAAATATATTTTTCAAAACAATTACTATACTGTTACATTGATCATCTTTATAATCCAAAGAAAATAAAACCAGAATAAGCTGCTATCATCACTGCAGTAGATAAAGAAGTTGACGAAAAACAAGATAACGTTTCGAAAGTGAAGTTACTTTGATTTGCAAATTTGCTGAACCATCAGTGTTAACATACTCTAATTGCAGGAAAGCAGAGACTCTTTGAAACTTGTGTGATTATATATCATTAATTAACTCTAAACTATCGATTCGCTAATTGCACAGTATTGAGATTCACATTCATTTTAACGGTGGAACTCGAAAAGCTGAACTAACCGACAGCGCTAGAGGCAAATATGATGAAAAGGAAAAGGCCAAGTGACTATTCAACCGTGCACATTGGCTTCGTTAGTGATGCACCATTATTCAGGTTTGTTAATTGAAAGTATCGATTTCGAGATTGATATGAGGACTGTAACAATCGAATTTACTTCCGTTGTTGTTTTACTTTGAAGAATACCTTTGTATAGATTATTCTGTTTCGCACATGCACAACAAAAGCCCGCTAGGGCAACATCAGCGTCATAAGTGAGGTTGCTTACTCAATTCCACCTGCAGGAGACTGGCCACGTGGACTGACCATCTAGTCCCAAGTGCCAAATCAAAATTCCACAAGAAGTGTTACAGGTCAAGTGAATGCATACCGTAAAGCGATGGAAATGAAACTGCTATTTTTCACTTATCTTAGCCTAGTCTTTCAGCAACATTCAAAAATTTTAATTGCTTCTTTCACATGAATTCGGATTTCAGTGTCCCTGTGCTGTTCGAAAGCTATCGGCTACCAACTTCTCTCCTTACTTTTGGTCCAGTTTCATTTAAGTAATTTACAATAGGTCGTTAGTGACATTTCTTGACATGCTGCGAGATCGTAACAAATGCAGAAGCACCATCCGAAATATATCTGGAAAAAGAAGTTCATCTGTAAAGATACCATCAGTCATCAGTTGCTAGACTTTATTAAGTCGTTGGCTACCATTTGATGGTATCAGCCTATTTTAGCAGCCCTCGCCCAAGGTACGAATAACGAACACGCTGTTCTAGAGAAATCGTGAAACAAACAAACCATTCACTTGCAGACTGTGTGATCTCTTCTAACTTTCGCTAACAGACTTGCGTCAGAGATTGGTTTTGGCAAATTTCACATCTTGCGGCTAGTTGACGTGCAAAAACTTTGCGAAATAGGTATGAGTGAGTTTTGTCATTTGTTTTTACTCGAACGCGAGGTCAGTTCCAAAATTGTATTTTACAAGTTCGAAG
Source organism: Fasciolopsis buskii (assembly GCA_008360955.1). Classification (NCBI taxonomy): domain Eukaryota; kingdom Metazoa; phylum Platyhelminthes; class Trematoda; order Plagiorchiida; family Fasciolidae; genus Fasciolopsis; species Fasciolopsis buskii. The sequence goes on from LUCM01004891.1 coordinate 200,550, forward strand.
TACTATGTTCCTTTTGCTTACATCATGAGGAACAGAAAAATCAAATCCGATGAGATAGCACGGCTTCAATTTATATAAGAGAAAAATGAAGTTACCAGTGTGTTAAGTGGTCAGGCGATTTGCATTCTTTCTTTCCTTGTGTGGTGGTATCGGTAGACTGTTGCGCACATCTGGTTTTATCATTTATTGAGAACAGATCGCTAAGACGGTTTTTGCCAAAGGGATATCATGCTTTTGTATGAATCTACCATTTTACGAATCTTAAAAAAGCGACCGTCCATATCGACATATCCATTCCCTTAGTGGTCTTCAGATTGTGTTGACATCAAGGTTATGTGATGAAAGCCGTAAGAAACCACGGGACAGTTCTAACCACGTACCAGTTTCCCCGCTTTCGCAATAAAAAGTATGAAATGAGAAAATAAGTGCATGTGAAATGAATTTTCCGGTGTATGATCGTAGTATTTTGAAAATCAAAACCACCACGGTGCTTAGCTTTTGTTTCTAACCGAGAAGTCAAGTCAACATTTACCGATATCATGATGGTAGAATGAATCTATTTCAACATTACTATCATACTTTGAGTTTACTGAGGTGCATTTAATAACACGGGAAAAGTTGCGACCAAAATACGCACGGTGAACCGCTGATAAACTAGCAATCCCCGTTTTAACGGTGTACCGCAATTCATTATTTAGGGGAAAGTTAGTGGTAGTTTGCCTCATTAAAATTTATTATTCTTTTTGGAATTACAGATTATTTGAATTTACTCATTCTTCTTTTTCATTGGAAATACTTGTTCGGATTTCGGATTTTCTGCAGCATTTGAGTCAAAGCCATTCCAAATAGCTAGTATGGTAGATATGATGTTATTCAGTACCCATCAGGAATAAAAAAAAATATATGCCACCACTATCGTCCATATGAACCATGTCTCCGATTTTTAGGGAACTTGGCACAATGGCTTCAAGTATTTTGCCAAATGTTGGAATCCCAGTCCCGGTGTTCTGGCCAGCTCGCTGACAATTTATGACCTCGGTCCTAGTGATGTGGGTCGCTATCAGTGTCATATGGACAATGCAGTCGGCTCGCCGGCAGTCCGCCTCGTGGACCTGATCTATCCGTGTGAGTAGCATTTGTTGTTCAATGTTTCATGCTTGGAAATAACAGGTGAATTAATTCAGGACAGCAACCAGTTGTGAAGGCAATTATACTCAAGTGTTAAGTTAACAGAATTCTGGATTGCAGTTGAAAAGAAAAGCTGATCGTCTGGCATTTGTTAAGATCCACCCAAGAGAACATTCAACTGGACTTTGATCTCAGTAAGGCCATGGCCAGCACAGCTTAGGGATGCGTGCCGTTGTTCAAACACATGCTAGTGCTTGTTCTGCACAAAAATAGGAGGCTTTGCCATCATAAACGGAGCTGGGCGATTGCTAATGTCCGAATTTCAACAAGTTGACAATTATTTTCATTCCTGGTCTTGTTCTTTCCATCTTAAGGCTGGTTACTGCAGAGCCCAATTAGTTCTGACCTTATTGTGCACCAACGTGGATAGGACAATATGTGCAAGGAGTTAATGAAAATTGCTCTAAGCATATTTTACTTACAATAATTCCGTTCTTTGCCAGAATAAACGGAACTATATTTTACCCCTGCCCAGTCAGTTATTCCTATCCCCGTTAGATTGTGCACTGATGTGCACTACCTCAGATTGTCGATCGAATATGGTTGGGCGGTGGCCAGTATTCGAACCGAGAAAACCAAAGCCGAAACGTGATAATCCGACCTAACGAACCTCATATTTCGAGTAGAACACACTTGTCCATAGTTTGTCGGGCCCCCCAAATTGGTGCAGTTTATAAACAATAAGTCATTGGCTAATCCAAGATTCATGCTCCTTAGTGGATTGGAAATCAAATGGATCATGCTGAAACAAGAATGTATTCGAGTACAGTCGGTCTGCTGACAAAATGATAGTTCTTCATTAGCTTCCGCGAATCTCAACTTCTTAGTGCAGTATTTTAGCCGGTCTGTCTATCGCCAAGTAAATTATAGTGGATTTGGCCCACCACAAGTCAATTCAAATTTGTTCATTGATTCCGGTCGCTAAATGGTGATCGATTTCGACTTGGGTCCTGCAATGCACTGGAACTCAAGGCTTGTGGTACGGTGCAACTCAATCGCCCGAATATTTCTGGATGAGTACAAACCATAATGTATACATAAGCCTCTAATGCAGAGTCTCTTATACCATTTGGCTTGCCTGTTAACATTAATGGTTCAAAAGCTTAAGTAGTTTTCAAGGGTCAGTTAGGATTCCCTCAGCTTCGAAAGCTTTTGTAGTTTGGATTTACTAAATACCATTTTCATTCCATTTCTTACCGTTGTTAAGGTACTGATTTCATTAAGCATGGCCATGCAGCTTAACGTGATTTGTTAGATATTCCTCGAAAATTTTTCCATACCATTTGGAGTAGGACAATATATTTACGTACAACTTCAGAGTTGAATGACGCATGGAAAATATTTAGTCACGGGAAGCATTATACGAAAATTAGTGTTTGTCAAAATCTTAGCATTGTCAGAGAAATTATCAAACGGCCGACTAGTATTTCCACTGATTATCCTACTTTCAATATGCATATTTCCACTGTGTCTTTACTGATAATCTAATGAGTATTGCCTAGACAAACACTATTTTTCCCAGGTTAAACAATAGTGTTGGTTAAAGAAATTTCGATCGCTTGTTCTTTCTGGGAAATCACATGAATTCAAGGATGTTTTGTTGATTTTGAATTTACTCGCATAAACGATAGTCCGCAACTCATGACGTGATGTTATAACGAAAAGACAAATGTGATATGTCATTATGAAAAAACCTAATAACAGCGGTATAATTAACACTTTCTCCACAAGTATCACTTTAAGTTGGTGCGATCTGAACAGAGCATCTCAAAGCTGGATGAAACTAATTTCGAATTGCCGGCTGACAACTCAACAGTAAAATGAGATTAGTTTGGCATATTTCGAGACGGTTCCGATGATTCTTGCAAAGAACTATTTGCTGACTGGGAATACTTTAGTCGCTTTCTTATTCATCTCACGTTGGACTCGTTACCGCTTAGTCGGTGCCGAATTATTGGCTTATCCATGACCTCCGTTGATCCATACATGGCTGAACTAAATAACTATTCACTAGATTTGCTCTAGGCTTTGTCAATATAATTTTACTTTCAATATTACTGAGAATCTGTAGCGATTCTAAAAAATTATCAACCTCCCTCTCCTAATATCGTAGTGGGGAACGCAATAGATGCTAATATTACATTCTCGGTGGCAGTATCCTTTGCTATCTTAGCCCATGGAAGAAAAAACTGATGAAATTCATTTGATCGAAAATCGTAAAAAGGTCTTCTATTTTTTGTTCATCCAAGTACCGGTTCATCTTTTTCGAGAACTTTGCTTCGGGCTACTGCCTGAGACCATGTAGAAGAGACACAACATCATTAACAACAAGTCGTTCCGCTTCACCGCATCGAGAAAGAGAAACGATGTGTAGCGTCAGATAGATGCTCACAATTATCTGAATTCTGCAAGAGAAATTGCCATTTCTTTTATGCCAAACAGAACGCAAGGTCTAATCAAAGAAAAATCAAAATATGACTTCATTGGTAGGAAACAGAATATATTTTGAATGAGAATTGAAGATGCAACAGACATGGCAGATAGACAGATGAAGAAGAGATAGCGGATAGTGGATACATAGATAGGTAGATAAATATAAAGCTAGATAGAGATGAATGGGTAGAAACGAGTAGACAGATAGATAGATAGACGGATAGATAGATGGAAACGAGTGGATAAATACATCGATAGAAAAGAATAGATAAATAGACAAATAGACAGAAACGAGTGGGTAGAAGAATAGATGGAATGATTGATAGATAGACAAATAGATACATCGATAGACAGATAAATCCATAGGCAGTTAGATAGATTGTTGTATGGATAGGTAGTTGTTGACGGAAACGGCTGTTGGCGGGTAGAAATACAAACTGTTTAACCATGGAGAAGTTGATTGAATAGGTTACTGGCTGGTTTGCAGCTTGATTGATTGATAGCACTACTGGTTGTTTGGACTTTGTCAAACCAACCGTATTGCTCAAGGCAACGTAGTAAGTTGCTTTATCGTTTAAACAATGCAAGAAGTATCAATATTTGCCTAGAAACATCTAGTGGAGTAAACTGTTGAAATTGTAGGAACAATGCAGAGATCTCGTAGGATTTTCTGATGAAAATTATTAGACTGCCAAGCACATTTGCATTACGGTTAGATGAATTTTGTTCGCTACTTTTGAAGTGAAGTCAGTGATGTAACGAGATGTGACAATATTTGTATAGTTATACATAGATTAATTTTGAAATACTTTCAGCTTTTTTATTTATGAGGTCAATTCATTCTATGCTTAATGCCAAAATGACGGAGCGTTTCAGATTTAATCGACTGAAGGTCCATTATTCAAGTGGTGGTACTAAACAAAAGAAATAATCTGAAAACAACCACCGATTACATTTCTCCTTCTGATGAACAGACAAAATCGTTGGCTCAAAAGGGGACCTTTTCGGCAAAAAACTTTGCCAAAATATAATTTGTTTGGCATACCACCATTCATTGTATATATTCGTTCTGCCCAGCGCGGAACAAATGGTGCTCGGCATTTTGGAGAAAATATCAGTACATTTTGAGATTCATCTGCATGCTTATACCTTGATAGTCATAAAAAGAAGTCCCTTTGCCGATTTCATCTGATAAAAAAATGGGAGTTTCCTCTTCTCCACCAAAAGTGCCATGATCTCACATCACTGCTCATCTCGGAAGGCGGAAGTCATCGAGATACGATTGTTATACCAGATGCGTGAACGGTCACTGATTGCCAGGCGGTGCGTTATTCATGCTTTTAACTTTAGTTGTTGTTCTGCTGTTGCTGCTGTCGTTTCGCAAGGCTAATGCAAGCTGATTTGGACAGCCAAGCGGCTGTCGCGTTCGGACCAGGTCTGGGTTTGAAATCCAGCTGGAGTTTAGTAGGAGCTTTATGAAGATAGTTCTTCATAGTCCAAATATAAGGACCCTGGGGCTCTTCTGTGATGTCTGGTGAAAAAGTGATGATTAGGGTTATATGATTAATAACCAAGAGACCAGTGATACCAGGATGGAAAGGGTTTTGGAGTTTGTTAAACCAACCCACTTTCAACAGATAACAAAAGAACTGACACAAAAATTCCGTACTTCCGTGAGGACTCTTAACTGATAGAATCACCTATGACCTGCATGCATTTGCGTTTGTTTACCACCTAGAAGCTCAATTTTCTGGCAGATTGCCTTTTGTAAAATTCGTGTGAATCTATTTGACAAGAAATTTCATTTTTAACAATTTATTCTGGTAACGGTCCCTGCAACGATGACCTTACGCAAATCTCATGGGTGATAAATAAATGTTTTGGGTAAGCCGATGGTCAATATTTTTGTACTCCCATAAACGTTGCCGATGCAAGGTGTTATTTATAACAGATTACCAGGTGGGCAATTGTAAGTTATTAGGTCGGCACCTAATTAGATAGGGTCAAACAGTAACGTTTTTATTTCTGCCCACGCTCACGGATTGTACCTTTTTCCGCAAGATTCGTCGGATAGTATCGCTCTGCGTGGCAATCTGTCCTCGTGTGAATTGCGTGCAAACGCGGTGTGATATTCATAGATGGGCGGAACTATGGCATTCATACCACCTGGCAGCTGAAATTCTGTCCATTTAGTGCCATCTACTTTCAACCTTTTGCACACGATTTTAGTCTATGAATTTTAGATTCTATCGAATTGTTTAGCCATCCCAGAGTCATATTCGGTGGGATGGTTTCGCGTTACACTTACTAATTTCAGTGCCTTTTAGCAGGTTTTCATGAATCAATTTAGCAAAAGTTTCGTCAATTAGCTGGACTAGTAGAAGCTCATACAAAGTATTTCTGCTAAAGCAAAAGTGAAGGTTGAATGGGACTGACTTGGCAAGTAGTTTTATCTGCCACGCTCGTGGTGCCTGAGACTAATACAGTAAGATGCATCTGTTTCGTCAACTTACTACAATTTGGAAACGACACCAGATTTTTCAGTACACGTGACAGACACGAAGTTTCGTTTCTATCTTGCTAATTATTTGAATATCCTTTATTCTGTCTGCACTGCGTAGATGATAACTTAAGTGGTAATAATGGCAGTACGGGAAATAATTTCGAAATCACTTCCTGATTCCTTCCAAACTGGAATGAATTTCAACCTCATTCGTTGTACCGGAAATTTTCTGCATTCCCTAAAACCGGGTGGTCTTCTTCCAATTTACAATTGGTACCAGAGGAGGGATAGACGCCAATTTAATTGAAATTGGAAATGCATCAATCACGCAGTAGATGGTACATTCAAAAAGAGACTGAATGGGCGGATCCATGATAGCTGATCGGAGACCAATGGTCCAGTGCACAGATTGGTTAATTGCCCTTCTCTGATCGAGGTTAAATTAGAAGGAAGTGAACTAATAGCACCTAATGCAAAATGTCGGATTTCCAAGTGTGAAATCAAATATTACGAAGTTTTACAATGCGCATGAGAAATAAACCCGTTCTATCCAAGTAGAAGATTTTGATGCACCGGATTGATTTTTAACTTCAATTTAGCGGATTCACATTATTTCTCGGAACAGTTCTCATACATATTTCGTTTCATAGATACTCCGGATTATAAATCCTTAGTTGCAAATTTTCCAAAATTAATCTCGGTTCCAGACATTACGATCTAAAGTGAAGTTGATCTGCAAGTTTTCTTTGCCAACAATATTTTTTGTATACCTCATTGGATTTTGCACTGAAAAAAAACACCTAAGGAGTCCAGGCATGGTTGTAGTAGGAGCACATTCAACTAAGCGGATTTAAATAAATAGGTCTGGAGTAAATCAGAAAAGGTTTAAATGTGCATCTTGAAATGCTACATGTGTCTAGCCTAAACTAATTGGCTCACAAACAGAACGTAGTTAACCTCATATTCAGCCGATAACTTGGCGCAGTTTTATGAACTGAACAGATACATTTGTGCTGAAGTTTGTTCTGATGAAATTTATCGGACTGTTTTGAACATTCTTCAAGTTGATTTGGTTCCCTTTCTCGACTTTCGTGGAGGAAAATCGCCGTGCATTTGAATACAATTGTACCCTCTTGTCCCCACGCGACCAGATTGTTACTCCTCTGATCCTTTTTATTACGCATCTGAGCATTTTGTCACTTTAGGTTTTTGTTAAAAGGGCTAGGGAACAACTAATAAGCGCTTTATTGTTTAGCTCATAAAGAAAAAAAATGAGAGTTACTTTGTGCTTTAGTTTGTTTAGATTTCATTTAAGAATGAAAATAAAATTGAAATCGGTCTGTCTAAAAGCAAACATTCTCCATTCTGGAAACCACGTGATCTACAAACAAAATAGTCAAATCTCTTTGGAGAGAAGTTTCAAATATGACTGTTTTCTAACAAGTTGTTTTCAAGGTTCGGTGTCATCGGTTTACTGGATTGGAACCCAACGAAGTCAGCGGTCTCACATTCGGACTTTGGAAGCCTTTGTCATTAAGTTCTTGATTGCACGTTTATTTAAATGAATTATTCCGTTTTGCTTTTCTCGGGGGCAAATATACACGAACCTCAGAGACTGACCCATCATGCCCGATAAGGCAGTATTTGCATGGCGAATGTTCATGTCAAATAAGATATATATTTTGCATTCATGTTAGCACACGTCCAGTTACCATCTCCTTGTAATCGGTCTTATGCATACAGCCTTCGGTTAGTCCGTGTAAAAAGCAAAGCAAGTTGGCCCGATCAGTTCTAGCTAGTAGATGATCAACAAAAGTAACTTGAAAATGTCGGAGCTAGAATAATACCACTCATATTATTGGAAACCGCTTGATAAATGAGGATCATCGCTATTTGATTTACTTGTCTGCGCGTGTAAACTAGTGCGGTAATCACCTACTGTCAGGACTAGATAATATGGGGAAGAAAAAACGATATTACATGACTCCTATAAGCAGACGTTTAGAGTGATCAACAACTCAAGCACTAAGTTTGAGCAGAATTTTCTGATGGTGTGATCCAACCAAGGTTATCTTGACACACGCACCCAAAACAGCTGTATAGGAAATTACAGGTATCCTGAGACGTTGTACAAATACCAAAACAACCCCATCTAGCAGAACTATTTCATTTAGTTCACTTTAAACTTAAGCATAAAATCACAAGAATATTCTTATTTAGATGGATTAGTGTCTTTTATATCACACTCATTGTCCATCATATAAGGCGGCATGGTTTTATTTTTGACGAAGCCGGTGAAATGGAACAACCACTTTAGTAATCAAACGAACGTGTACATAAGAAGTGCTGTAATGCTTTTGCTACATCACGTCTCCTTGGCAGGAAGATTCTCTTGCCTTTTCTTTCTTAATAAACACTTGGCACGATCCGGAATCAAGCAATTTTCATACTAACAATTAAGTCCTAACGGCTTGTATAACTACGATAAAAAGGACCTCAGATAACCATCTGCTTTGCTTAGCTTGGATTGTTTTATTAAAAAGATAGATCAAGCTTTAATGCTATTCGATTATTTTTCATGCCCGTCATCATCGAATTCCCGGTGCCTCGTTCTAATCTACTTACAATCAGTTGCCCCGCAAGTGGTTCCTGTTCCCCGATGGTCCAAATCGGCACCAGGAAAAGGATACGTAGGGTTACCGAACAACAGTTCCAACGAAGATCTCTCCAATGATGTGCTACAAGCTCGCCTCACTTGTGTCATTGCCGCCGAGCCCAAGCCTAGTATAGAATGGGCTCGGGAACCGGCCAATTTGACGCTTGTCGAAGGTGGTCAGTTTCGTTCGTTGATCAAAGCTGTACGCCCTGGACTGTATCACGCAGTGCTCTACTTGAACAAACCGCGTGATGCGGATATGGGAAAATATTATTGCAAGGTAAGTGAAGCAGTTTGGTCTAAATGATTCTTATCTATTATGAAAACAATCGTCTTGACTTGCTTCGTACTGAATACACTTCTTCTTGTTGACTGATTTCTATCCAAAGCAATGATAAAAAATTGCTTCATTAAGTTTGCCCGAGAAAGTAAAAGATGCTTTCTTTTGCAGATTGCGTGCCCTTAGGCAATCTTGGAGGGCAATGATGAAAAGAAAGCTGGAAGATTTTTATCCGTAGGAGGAGTGCACCAGTGCGAATAGTTTTTCCTCTTTCCTGGCAAATATGAAATTGCTTATCCTAATAAGAATCTGAAAATAAACATTAGCAAATTTTGTTCAGCAAGTCACATCAGAATAATAGACCTAAGAACTGTTCGTGGCGACACCGGGAGTTGCTTGCATTTTTTCCTATGTCGCGAGAACGTCCCCGTTCTATTTTTTAGCCTGCGTTAGAAAACAGACGCAGCATAACTTATCCAGATGAATCGATTGTGAGAAGCTACACAATTCTGTTGCTTGTCCAAATGGCTTTTTTAGTCCAAGTAACAAATAATGAAAACCAAAACCACAGGTTCTTCCTCTTTTGCAGTCATTGGTGAATGTCGCTGGTGAACCTTTAGGTCAGAGGGAATTATTGGCAACCCACATCCACTGGTGGTCCGCATTGTAATTAACGCTAAAAACTTTTAATCAATATTCCAAACAGGAACCCACGACTACTTTATATCTGTCAAACAAACTCTCGCCAGATTGAGAGTTCTATGTTAGTCCCAGTTACCCTAAGTTCAATCCACATGTACGGCGAAAAATGAAGGGACCCAATGTGTTCTCCCCGTCTTTACCTGTTTCTGACTTATGACTGTCGTCAGTATCATTTTAATATCATCTGTTATACTAATTATTGATAATTATTTATTTTGGCACCAACCGCGCAATCGCATGTGGGTTGTGACCCCATCACGGAAAAACTGTTTCATCAGCTTAACTATCATTGTCGTCAGCAATATATCAGTATCAGTCACGAATTCAGAACGTTGGTAACTCCGACTGTATTTGACCCCGATTTTGGCACTCTATTCAATTACCGCTACGTGCATCTGGATTTCATTGGATTCGGATTGATTTCAGTGCATCGAAACCGAATTCGGTTCGGAGTATACTGAAAATGCGACCTGTTAAATGTCATATGAAAAGTGTATTGTGCGATCAAACAGCATAATGGACATCGCTGGTAAGCTATCAACGTTCCGGTCAGCACAGACAATCTTTCTCAATGCTGACTTTATAAGGCTGCAGAACCCATCATAAAAGAGCTGTAGAATACTGTAGCTCTCTTCGCATTCCAAACAGCCTAAACCCTCGCTCTTTTAAGGCTCGAGATCAAGAATTTGTGTTTCAAAGCTGGTGTCGATCGTAAATCAGATTTTTCGTTTCTATGGGAATTTGAACGGTGAACTTCGAATTTAGACCGTGATCAGCATTAAAAATTTAAAAAGAACAACAAAGAACTCACTTGAAGGTATTTCTTGCACAGTACCTCTTTTGGCAACGGGGCTCATTCCGTTTGCTATGAATAAGTTTAGGTGTGAGAAAATGAAAAACGAAATTCTTCACTTTTACTTCCAGTTGTATTAGTGTGATATTAAAGCGAAAACACTCACGTGTGTACATACATTCCAAATGCTAAAGTATGATTTTCCTGTTATCTGAACTAGAGAGCAAAGTTTGAAATAGCAATATCCCCGCGGCGAAGAAAGCATGCAGTCTGACTTGGGCGACTCACCTCAAATACAACCTCATGCGAAGAAAATTCTATCGTTCTAATCTCAACTTGGCAGATTTAAAATTCCGTACAAATAAATTCCTGCGTTGGGTGCGTTCATCTCTAGTGTTGATTAGTTCACTTTTCACTGCTATCTAACGGTCATTTGGAATGGATCGTGCAAGCTGAAGATAGTTCTTGGTTAGATCTTTGACACCAGACGAGGAAATATTAGTGGATGAACAGAACTCTTGAGCTGTAAGTGAATTGGACCTTCTCACGCAGTACAATAATCAATTGAATTGTTCAGAAGGATTTGAGTACATCTGTTGCTCAATTAGTTGGGATTCCGTGCGAAATGTGCTACGTAAAACGTCCGAAAAAAGAGGCAATTCAAATGAGCAAAGGCTTGTTTATCTTGCTCAGCAGTTCATTATTTGCCGGGCTTCAGGAAACCACCATTTCTTGAAGTCACCTGATTTTGTTCAGTATTTTATTTTGTGTCTGTCGTAAGCCTCGTGTAACGAGAATATGTGAAAAGCTATATCCTATTTCAAAGTTGGATATGGAAGGCGTTTTCCATTGTTGTACACCTACCACTCCCCTGGATCGCGGTATATAATTTTCCGTTGTAAGCACTTGTGAGGGCGTCGCGGATGGTGATGATGATGGTGTTCATAATAATAATCACTCAGTGGACGATGATCGACATGTTTCGAACGAGAATCCGGTTCATGACTCTGACCAGGACAGGAAATGTGACCACAGGCATATGGACAACTGCGGTGTGGACATCAAATTTGGAGAATACTAGATCCATGTGAACTTATCGATCCCGGACTGCCTAACAGATTTTCCGAGGCTCAAAAGGAGAGCGTGGAAGAATAAAACAACTGAGGAGGGGGGAAGAACTATGTGGTTCGATTACGTTTTATCAATGCACTTCGGTCACATTTTTAAAGGCCTGACTAAGTCATGATAAGTTGTTAAACTGACTATAAAAATCAGGCTGCATTTGTCGGCAATAATGAAATAAGTTTCTGTTCTCTCGCACTAGCAGTAATTTTTTTTTGTTTAAACTACTCCAAAAAAGACTTCTGGTTAAATTATCAATCCACTGTATTTTATGGACAGTTAAGTATGAGCCACATCAGTTTCAATGGTAACGTTGCCTGATTCATGCACACTCCCAGTTTGTTTAAAACGAAAATGTAATCATTGACAAAAGATCTTAGTCAGCCCATGCGTCGCATTTTTTCGAGTTTTATGTGATGTTACACCCTTCTAAATTTTAAGTAGAAAAATTTGATTGTCCACATTTCTCCGTAACCGTAAATTCATCCCCTTTTTGTAGCTTGTTTTTTATCTTTAGGAAAAAATTGCCTGCTTCAAAACCAGAAATTTTCGCAAAATTCGGATTAGTTAGGTAGAAAGCAAAAGAGAAACAAGCGGTATCAATCTGCGTGCACAAGCCCTTCCCCACACCGTCTCCTAGATAGTGTCTTTTTCGCACACTGCCCAAAGTTTTGTCGCAGAGAGCTGGAAAATTTTTACCAATATTTGACAAAATGGCTATCTGATTAATATATCCCGGCCAACCAGCCAACGGTCAAATGGCTGCTGGAATCTCCGATAGATGTTTTGTCCTTATCTGTACTAACAATAGATGCCCGGAGTAGCACTGTCCATTTGGAATAATTGCTGTCGAAAATCCTTTAGTTCTAATGCAAACGAGTGTTCAACGTGACTATAGCTGCTAAAGTTTAACGTAGAATAGGTCAGAACGTACGTCACATTAATTTAATTCGCTTAGCTAGTTCACTTACCTTAAAACCTGTTTCTTTTCGATGGTTTCTGAGTCACTGCGAACATTCCGAGTGGCGATCTGAAGCAAGGAGGAGCCTTTTCTTAATTTTTCATAATGCTGAGACATGATTGAGTGCTAAGCGTTCAGTTTCGAATTGGCTTAAACATCAGTATGTTTACTGTAGGTCATTTAACCAACGTCCTTGCCTGCTTAGCTGTTCAGCTGCTATTCGTCATTTCCCTGTGAAAATTTCTACTCTACTTACTCGATTGCTGATGCTCACTGTGGCATGGTGATACAAATATACGCCGATAGAACAGTGATTGACGGGCAGGATCACGAAGAATAATTTCGAGCAACAGCTTTGATTACACGTTTCGTTTCAGTCTGTAATTATGGATTCGGTTCAGTTGACGTTTCTTCTTCGACAAAATATAACCGAGGAATTTGAAAGTTATCGTGCATATGGTTTTTCTCGCAATGAGACAGTCTGTGTGGCTAGGGCTTTCTTGAAGTGGTATCCGGTGCAAGACTGCAAACAATAAGAGGAACTGAGTCAAACAACTATTTCATGGGTTTACAGCGCCCAACTCATCAAAGAGCAACGAGATCCCCGAATTCGTAGCACTATTTGATTCCAATTCCGATAGACTTTGCCCGAGGATTACTTTCTAAGTGCGAACTTCGTAGCTGTTCGTGCTTGTTGCGATACACCTCTAATCACAACGACTTTTCGATTTCCTAATCTCTGATCGCTGTAACTGACAAACTGGCCACTTGCGTAACTGAACACAAATTTAAGGGTTGAACGGTACACAAAATACCAATTCAAACCCTGAATCAGAAATCACAAACCTCTTGCCTAAGCGATAAATTATCAGGAAGCAGATAACAAGGGGAAAGTCATGGTCAGTCAAATGGCAAAGTTTACCGTTACCGAGTACTTGAAGCAACAACACCGGACTAAGTCAGTCTATTCACATAAAAAGTAAGTATTTCATTTCATTTGATTATCAAACTTTGAGATTAAATGTAAAAAAATAAAAATCGTGTACATCCCATTGAAGCAGCGGGAGAGCAAGCAATATCCCTGAAATGACATAATAGGTGGATCACATAAGTGTCAGTTTCAACCCATGGCGAGTGGACGAGTGAAGACAGAGACATTTGGATAAATTCGGTTCAGTGTTAGGTAACATGGTAGAAAAGATGGAAGGTAACCTCAATGGTCATAAGGGATGCATCGTTACCACGGAAGAAAAGCGCCAACAATGCTAAACAAGTGGGAGGTAATCGGATGAACAAAGAAAATGATGAGGCTGCGAAGTTTCCATATAGCCGAAAAAGCAAAGGCACATATTATTGCGCAGTGCCGTGAGCGATGGAACGGTGAATAATGGGTCGAAACCTTGAACGATATGTCTGGGAAAGAACGAACATGAAATGTTCAGCTGTAGAGCGATTGTGTACCTCGAATCATTCGGTTATCAAAAAAGGAGCAGCAGAATACTGATGTAAGGTGGAGGAAGAAATGGATTTCTAGGAAATTTTCAAACCTTTTAAAGACACTATCACATTTTTATTTTCCAACACTGGCAAATAATCGACAAGGTAAAAGATGTCAAAAAGAAGCCATCGTCCGGCGAAGTGACGAAGTGGGCAAAGTATTGTAGCCCCATAAATTCACGACTTGTATACCAGATCAGGCAAGTTATTTGGGGTGCGGTAGGTGAAAAAGAAAGATTTCAGGGACAGATCAAAATTTCAGCATTTACACATAACAAATATATGGCGTTTGAATTTGAGCAATATAGACGATTCAGTAACACGTGAGAAGGCATTTTAAAAGTATATTTAAGGTTATCACACTAAAGGTGACTTCAAATCTAGAGCACCATGGAGCTGTGCAGTCAGTGGAGAAAAGTGGTATTCTGCTTAGTTCCGAATTTGTAACATCACCTATAGGTGCAGAGTGAACAACAATTACCAGTGAACCAACATGGTCTGGCTTTCAGTGAACCTTACAGTACCATTCGATCAAACAGAAAAAACAACCAGGATTAGCTAAGAGCAACTACAAAAAAGTAAGTTGAAGAATTAGGCCGAAGAAGAAATGGTTCCAATCCAACAAAGCCACTAACTGCGGCACGTAGTCATCCAGCCTACTGCCTCCAACCATCGCTCGGAGAGGATCTCGCGGATCCCTACTCGGTCGTTTTACTGCACCTACCCGAGATAGTCCAGTATTTACCCTCTCCATACTTCATTGCGATCTTATCCACTGACTACCCCGAACTATTCTCCACACACTATCTTCGTCGCAGACCAGCATACACCAGGGTAGCCATTCCGTGGGCATGCACAAAACAAGTCTCAGTCATCCAAACCTACTCTTATTCAGTGCCTGTTCTAAAGACTGGAGACTAATACCCACTATCTTAGACCTAACTTCTGAGTCACTCATAAAATTATTATACCATATTCTACTAATATTATGAAGACAACGATGTTCAAACACCAATAGTCCTCGCATATCTTCTGCTTTCAACGGTCAAGTTCCGGAGCCGTAGAGCAGTTACGACCTTATTACGGTCGCATATACCCGAGCCTTCGTCGACAACTGAATGGCATGCCGACGCCACACATACCCCAAATTAGCAAATACCAACCAGTCCTTCGGCATGCGTGAAGGCATTTCATCGGGCATACGACCGACAGGTGAGATACAAATAACCAAGCAACTAAATCTGTCTGTCTCATCCAGTTGATCGCTCTGAGCCAATCCAATCCAGTCCTGCAACATCATTTCACATCTCGAAGGTACGGAACGCACAACAAAAATTCTAACGCGATCGTTCAGAAAATCGAGAAATTCCGGAAACTCATGCGAATCTCCACTCAGTAGCACCACATTGTCCGCGAATTCCACGTCCGCAAATTCCAGATTCCTGTCTGAACCAGTATCAATGTCACCGTTCTCACATGCGGATAGGGCCATTTTCGCAACAATTTCAGTGAGGAGGTTAGAAATGGAAGGTGAAAGAAGTTGACCCTGACGAATGCCACTTCTCGTGGTGAATTCGAGTGAAGGAGCCCCGCGATTGAAAACCCGGCTTCAGCTTTTCGCACACAGAAATTTGGATGAGTGAGATGAATTATTCTGAGAGACTGAGTTAAACAACTACATTATCGACTGAGCAGAATGTCAATTCCAAATCAAGATAGATGGAAATCGAGGTGTGCGGAATATTCGCCATTGTTCTAAGATCTGTTGAAAAGTGAATATGTGTTCGATAAAATGACCGCCGGGACGGAAACTGGCTTGATTTTCACGCGTACCGATTTCGCGTGCACTAGATAATTGGCCGAGGATACTGCTAACAAGCCGTTTGGATACGACACATACTAAATTAATTCCTCCGTGGTTTTCACATGATGATCCGTCACCGTTCTTGCAAAGGGGCACGATCGCAGATTCAAATCAGTCCTTAGGACTAATTTCCCTCGCCGATACTGGTCCAAGTTGTTTTGCTAACTCTAATGCTAACCATTCGCCACAATCCTTGAAGAGAGATGGCGACAGTGCATGGGTCCAGCTGCCTTATACCTTTCAATGAAATCTATCTCTGTCATCCCCATTTCGGTGGAAGGGCTGGTATCTAACTGCATTGATTCGCTTGTAGGCATAGGTGGAAAATCCACTGTGACCGTGGGTCAACTAAACGGCTCCCTAAAATCTTGCCCAAAACGCAAGTCGATGGTCCTGACAGCGAATCTGTGTGTCGTCGGATTTCTTAATTACTTCGCCTACGCTCGGCTTCCGTGGACCAGTAGTCCTAATCAGTCGGCAAAGATTCCAATTTTTGTCGATAGCCGCAGCCTTTTCCATTTCGCTACATTCCCCTATCCACCACTGCTCGTGGCCATTAATCAGACCCGTGGTCATTTGACGTTTCAGGAATCTACGTTCCTCATCGTATATTGCATTCAGTGAGCGACGTGTTTGCGAGCATCTCGCGAAACAAATGAATTCGAGGTTATCCCTTGTTTTTTTTAGTTTCGCTTCTGGCAATAATGATGGCAATGACGAAGGAGAAAAACATTTTACATACCCAACATAAGCAAATGGCACGTCTATATGATTATTTTGGAAGACGTCATGTAGAAGTTGACGAAAATTTAATGTCGCGTGAAGTTCACGTTTTTTGCTTGATGCTTGGAATGTTCGTCAGCCATGTTACTTGATTCCTCAGCGTATTATACCGGTTTACTGCTTTCGAGGATAGAAACTGTACACATCCGTTAAAGGCTGAACTCAAAAAGTTAGTTCTGCTGAAGTAAGAAACTCTAAGACATAATGGGCAAATTGCAATTTTTGCTGCAGCCCGCATATAGCACACCCGGCATGGCATTTGAACCCTATTTTTAGTGACCAGTGGCTTGGTGGATTTTAGCAATTTTAACTCGAACTTTCGCTTAATTTCCATGACCTTGGACCCGTTATAGTGGATCCCTCCCAAATTAAATCTGTACTTTCCCAATCCGATTTTAGAGTTTCTCAGTCCAATGTATGTTATTCCAAAACTTTCTTTTACTGTGGCAAATGCGGTAACATCCGCTCAATCTCGCTGGTTAGCCTTCAAAGATTCACCCGACAAGCCGTAAGGCATTGAGTCACTCGTCATGCAGTTTCCGAAATCAGAAAAATTCCTAAAATTAGGTCTCCGAAACAACCGTTGGTTAAGAATTCATGAAGCATAACTTTGGTCGGCACCTGAAAAATCCTCATTTGCTGGTATCATGATCACAAATAATTCCTTTCAAAACTGCGGTTGCAGTCAAAGCTATATGCGTGGAAGCCAAGTGCGTAATTGAAGACTAGACAAACTGTCCAATGTGAATGACATATTTTTCGGCAAACTCTGGACTGGTTTAGCCCAGGTTATACGTCAAATTTTATCTAATGTCAAAATGTGTTCCTAAGTCTTTTAACTCGCACTCAAATCTGATGTGACCAAATTTCACTGGGTTGAACAAAGATATTTATCCCAACTCGAACTCTGTAAGTTTCTATTCATAAGCGGTTACCGGATGTAAGTTCTGTAAGTATGAGCTATCTTTCCTTCGATCATACCCACCAATGTTTCCAACAGACTGGATTTATCCGTTTAGTTAGGTAAACGTATACGGTTCAGATTCTTCGTGAATTGTCTTCAAACTGAGTTAAATGACTTCCAGTCTGATCAGTCTAATGGACAGCTGCTGGGATGGTTAAAGTTAAAAAAACTGACTTCTGATATCCAAATGTATTTATTACATTCGGTCTGTGAATGGTCGCTAGTGCGGAAAGTTCCATTGGGAACCTTCATTTGGACGTCGGGGATGTTATGTGCGTGCAGACCTAGGGAGTAGTAATAATGTCCCTACCGCAGAAATCCAAAGCTTGAGAAATTTGAGAGTTTCCATCCGATTCTAAAAGCTATACGAAACTCGATCAATTTCAAGCAAATTTGTTTGCTCACCTGATACTGAAATTGGCAAAAATTGATTAATTAGATCTGCACCGCATTCGTCAAATCAGTGTGAGAATAGGAATACAAATTTCAACTAAAATCTTTCTAACAACTTTAATTCAAATGATTTAGGAATTCTATAACAATATTGTGGCAGCTGTAACTCGTTGAACCAAGGTTGTCATTATCACGCTTAAAGTGGTGAGTTCATACTTGAAATCAGGTGTAAGGGTTAGAATGTTACCAAATCTATATAGTATAAGCAAATGCCTTTTAGTAATTTGGTTTGATTAAAGACTGTCGGTTATTTATATGCTAGCAACAACAGTTTCAAGTGCATTGACTTATCAGTACCTCAATCATTAACTAACGTGGCTGCCTATTAAAGACCAATTGGGATTCCAGGCAGTATTTTGTACCACAGTGTGACTGCCCATCCTGAAAAGAAAAAAACATACTAACACAAAAGTGAATGCCCGGAACCATTCCAATTAAGTGAATGTTTCGTTGCAATGAACGAGGAAAGATTTCCGATTTCGTATAATTATTTCAATCCAAGTATATCTACGTCCAACCGGAAGGTTTTCTGCCACGGAATTTTCCCCGGAAAAATGACCGTCTACAGCCTATTCAAACTATCGCTTAACGTTGGACTAGATTTCGATAAGTATTGAAAGGGGTGCCCAACTATTTGACCTATCAATTTCGCAAATGTTCTCGCACAGATTATTACACGGTAGCCTTCAGGGAATGTAGAAAACTCCCGAAATGCCTTAGATAGCACTGACAATAGTTGCGCCACTATGACCGGAGCAACCATCGGAAGTACTTCTGTTTCCATTCAGTGGTCTGCTAGGGTTATCAAAAATCTTTTGTGTTCGGAGTTTTATTTATCTAACAAGATCTCACATGACTGAAATTATACGACATTCCTTCGAGTTCCATTGTATGTCTTATGATTGAGATATTTTGTCGCGATCTTCTGGTCTACATGTTTGCAGGCTAAGAATCTAGTGGGGGAAGATGTTGGTCAGGTCGAACTGGTGGCATCGACCGTACCCGACTTGCCGACCACGCCGCGTCTACTGAATGCGACCAGCACAACATTGGCTGTAGCGTGGACCCAGGGTTTCAACGGTGGTCCGTTGCAAAAGTTCAAAGTAAGCAACACATACCTGGAATCAGTTAAATCGATTTCCATTTTACTCTTTTGCGGTCACAAATTCAGTAAGTTGTTAATAGTGTTATTTAAGTTTTGTTTTAATTAGTATTTGATGGTTCCCATTCTTGCTGACAGGCGGGCTGTAGGTGATGAGAAGGAAAAGTTGCCGGCCTCTGCCCGTGCGGCTATCTAAAGTGTCCGACGTTGTCAAGTTTTGCATAGATAGTCTTCAAGTGATTAGATAACACTGTCCGGCTTTCAGCTGCCGGCTACAAAAAGCACCGTTATTCGAAGCGATCAATAACCGCCATGAAAAAAAAGACACTTTGAATCATGAGTTTGTTTCAGAATCGCCGTTTATGACTGGTTAAAAAATGCGAGGGCAACAATGGAGACATTTTGTTTTGCAGTCATGCTGACGCACCCCATATGTCTGTGTGTGTGCGTGCATGGGTTCTGGTGTGAATGCCCGTCTGTTGAGGTCGGTTGTGTGCAAGCAAATGGCGCGCTGTAAGTCAAATCAACCTGTAACCACTTTATCCTGTTATTCCTTTTACAGCTTCGATGGGCCTCTAACGAGAACCCTGATCAGTTTATGGAGGCCGAGATCCCAGAAGATTTCGACAGTGAAACGATCGCTTACGAGATCAAAGGTTGGTGGACAAAATGAAGGAAGATGTTTATCCAATAGAAAAGGAAGCCCTTTTGGTGTGTAGACTGAGTACGATAATGTCAAGCAACATAAACCGCAGACTATTTGGCCACAAGGGGCGTCGACTGGAGGTGGTCAGCTAGATTAGGTGTTTATCTGCCCAAAATAGTTACAGGATCCAATTTCGGATCCGCTGACGTCATCGGTGATAGCAAATTGCAACCATCTGACTAGTTTACAAACTTGCCCGAGTGAGGTAGCATGTGGTTCTGTGGTACTTCGAATTCCGCGGTGATGCTTGCCCGTCACTCTTGGTGTAGTGAAACCAGGCCGCTTTGGGCGATCCGCATGGCACTAGACTCGTGATTTCATGTGACAAAATAGATGATTAGATGAAAACTCACGGAATACCGCTGCTCAATTTTAAAAACAAATTGGCGGGTAAGCTTCCTCGCAGAATTTTCTTGACAGAGCTATTGCGACAGCCTTTCCTTCTCTAAATGTCAAGTTAGATTTGCTCGGTTTTCATAATTTAATTAAGACAGTCGAAATATGTCACACTTACTACGAGGTTAGTTTAGAATATGATTATTAAATTGATCAATGATTTGCTAAAATCTGAAATTCGGCAATTGATCTGCTTCTCGAATTTCCCAGCCGATTAGTAGAACAGGAACTACGATATGATCTAATCTGCCTGACAGCTGACGCCGAAACCAACCATCCGGATAGCATCCTTTCATTAGTAAAATGATAAAATATTCCGCGGAATTTCTTTCATTTCTAAGAAAGCCACTTTTCAAGGCGATTGAATACTCATCAAGCTGAATCCCTTGGTTATCAACAGCGAAAAGCCGAGCATGAAACTTTCCTAACCCTCCCCCTAATGTTCTGCCTTACTGATGGAACAGGAAGAATGAGAACCCAGCCACTTTACATTTACTTCAATCACCAGATCACCATTTTACTAGAGCCACTTGAATCCAGGCCATTCAAAAACAGTAACCACTTAAATGAACAAATACAGCAATAGTTTAGCATATGAAAAATTGTAAACGAGAACATGTCGCGCAGACAATTGTCGCTTACATTAGGAGTAAAACCATGTATTCGACCTTTAGTGAAAAGCATGGCATTCAAGCTTGTCCCGTTTCATCATCCTTCTGATGTTTCTACGGTCTTGGTAGCGCATGTTTTTCCATGATCTGAGGGTGAATGAAATAAGAACAAAGTTTTTTTAATTGCCATCGTATTTCCCTAACAGTTTTGCTACCGTCACAGAATAACATTTTGCTTGTACCTTTATCAACAAATTCGAAACGATGGATCCAATCGGATTAAATTAATTATGATCTATACACCCGAAATGGATAGATTTTAGCTGGATTATAAAATGCATGTTGACTGGCATTGTTTGACTTGACAAAAACATGTGCTCATTCATGTCTGATATGAAAAGTTGAAAAAAGTATCTGCATGGCAATGTTGTGCACGAATACATATCTATTGATTCAGATTCAAATTTTATCGACCCAAGTTAGGCATAATAATTATGCACTACCTCATATTGACTTAGACAAACAAGATCAGACCTAACTTCTTCCAATACCATGACTGATAGTGTCATTGATTGATTAAGATAGCTATGTGCACCAAATGAGTGCTACTCTCCAGGATAATCAAAGCATTTCTGATGCACTGAAGTTCATTTGTAACTGAGCAAATCATTCTTTCATGATTTATGTTTGTGCAGTTGTGTTGCGCGATAACTTATCGTATGGGCATTTTGTCACACGTTTTGGATTCAACTTAGTATCAATAAAAATTTTTGCTAAAAATAACGATTTCAGGTTTGCAGAAAATAACATCCTATCGCGTGGCAGTGAGCTCAAGTAACGAGGAACATGGACCAACTGGTTTTACTCAATACCTTTTGGCATCTACAACTGGTAAGTTACAATTATGCTGCATTCTGTCAACCAGGCAGTCACTGGGTTCTAGCCGAAATATGTAATACTTCTTTTTTTATTTCCAATAAAATTTCTACGAGCACAAGTTTACGAAAGTCATGAAATTATCGAAAAAAGACAGTTAGCTCATTATATTAGGGTGAAAAATTGTTTTTCTTAAGTATCTGCAAGCATCCCCTACTTTGACTGGCTTTTAGTTTAGTGAAACCGTTCTCTCCTCATACGAGTGCAACTCATGAAAAGTCTCATAAACATACGACTAAGCACCTTTCCCAGCGTAATTTGGCCTTCTTGATTGAAAATTGTTCATCC
This sequence comes from Fasciolopsis buskii, assembly GCA_008360955.1. Lineage (NCBI taxonomy): Eukaryota > Metazoa > Platyhelminthes > Trematoda > Plagiorchiida > Fasciolidae > Fasciolopsis > Fasciolopsis buskii. Next base: position 222,788 of record LUCM01004891.1, read on the forward strand.
GGGTTCTGTAATAGAATGTTATGCTCTATACCAATGGTACTCAAACCGTTGACAATACAGTAGGGGGGCAAATGTTCTGATTAAATTGAAAATCGGAGAAGAGTCATCATAAGGGAATAATTCAAATGACTATCTACCGTTAGGGAGGACCAATAGACATGGATCTGTCTGTGTACTAATCTCAGCAGTCCTGTCCCGATGAGGCTGAACAGAAACTTAACCGAATGCCCAATTTCGGGAGCCAAGATAATTACTTTAGCAGCTATGTTCAAGAGTTAGGTTCATTTTATCATTGAGGTCCTCGCAGCCAATTGTTATCTGCACATTTTTGGCCGGAAAATCCTAAAGTCTTCTAGTAATAAATCAGAAGATATGCTAGCCGAAAGGAAATACTTGTGCCTTAGTTCTCTTTTCAAAACAGCTTTCGCTCCACTTTCATTGCTGCAAAATTGCAATGCTCATTCGGTGGTTCATTTTTGATATATTTAGAGGTAAAAGGACATCGCCTTTGATAACTGAGTCAGTTGCAGTCCATCCAGTAAATTGTATCTGTGGCGCATTCTATTTTAAGCCAGTGGATCGGCAGTTATTCGTCTCGATGAGAGATCATCACCCAGATTGACTTAGTCCTGGCGAATCCAGTTCAGTTTTCAATGCTATCCGTGTACACCTAGTGGGCACTGGTCGACGAGGGGACCCCACCGTGGCAGTTAGGGTTATCAGTCAAGTGCCCTCAGATGTACACAAGTGCGCCCGGATGTGGAAGTTGAAGGTGTGGAGGCCGTTACTACTGAACTCTTGATCCCTGACGTTAGTGCCCAAAAAACGGTCAGTCGGTGCTCTTGATGTCTCATGTCCTACTACGGAGCAAACACATGCACATATGCTACATCAAAGCATAAGTGGTCACAACGAAACTCAAGTGTCGTGCATAAGCTGATCACCTTATCACCAGTAGTTGGGTTGGCAAATAGTTTGATTCTACCTTACACACATTTCACGCATTGCAGCACCGAGAACGTTTCTTTCCCCCGGGGTTCAAGGCTTCCAAATTGAACTGGCATGTTTGGAATTTCTAAAAACATTTGTTCGTCCAATCTTAAGGTCCGCTGGCGAGACCAATGAGGTTTTCTAATTCATGTATGCATAATTAAGTGCTTACATGGTTACTCATTTTGGTGTCCCATGTAATGAAGCTGTCGGAACTAGTTCATACTTTGAACACCAATTAGAGAAAACGAACATGTGGAAGCTTGGGAAACAATAAGGTAAACGACTTGATAGTTTGTCCTTCTCCGATGAGTCTGAGCTTGTGTTCTCCACTGAATTTAATGGCTGAATGAACTAGGAAATATCATTCGTGGGCTTTTGCTATGCTGAAGGTCAAAGTGAAAAGTAGTCAGTATTTGAGGAAACAAGTTGTAGATATCGCCAAATTCTAGATTTCCACCCCAACGCTGTCAAAGTAAGATGGATTTTCCGAACAATGAACGCTCATTCGGAAATTCCTGGCGATAGGCCTCGATGAACCGTGTTCCGCTTTATTTGATTGTCCGTGGTATCTTTATCGCGAGACTGGTGAACAACTTTTCACAGCACGCTTGAAGCATTAGTGCGATAGAAGTGATTTGTCACAGCAACTAGGGCCCACTACATGAGGGGGGACCAGCAACCTTCATCGTGCAACTTGCAGTGGCACAGAACCACATAGGGTCACACAAGTTCAGATATGGTAACGAGCCGGATAACAGCGAGTTTCCGTCTACCGTATTCATTATTCGTGCCGACGAAAAAATGTGAGCACTGCGCAAAACCAAACCGTTAGTTAATATTTGTATTTATAAAAATCGGCTTGAAAATGTTTAGAGGGAAGTGCAAAAGTATTTGAGACTTAAGACATGCAGTTAAGAACTCCGGGAATAGAAGGGTCGCTATTCAGAAAAACATGAAATAGCAAAATCATCGTGAATTAAAATGGCACTGTTATTAAACAGTCGGTTGGAGAATGTGATGCCTATTGGAGAAATGCAGACTTTGCTTGATCTTCACAGATCTCACTACCATCGTATTTCTTTCCGAGTCTCTTTCAACTACTTCTGTCTGACAGCTCGCGATCCGATTCCCGACAAAGAGGCCATGCGCGACGAGGCCCGGGTGAAGTCATCCAACGCTCTGGGACACTGGGATACCAAAGCCTCTGGTGGAGACGATAACGACGAGTCACAACGACGACTGGCCCGGGCCGGCTTGGATGTCCAAACGTCGGAAGACAAGGCAGTGATGATTATCATTGCTGCATCTATTTTCGGGACTTTGGTTCTGATTGCTAATTTATTAATTATTGTATTTTTGGCTCAGCGACATCGCAAAAAGATGCATCAGCAAAGACGTAGCTCCGGTAAGTGTGTTTTGTTCCCTTTATAAATGCACACCCCAAAAACATCAAAATATTTACTTTGGATCTACATGTATAAGTTTATTTTAAAACAGTAGCTTGCATACTATTAACGACAACCTTATGTAGACTACCAAAATTTTTGAAATCCATTCAGTTATTTTTAGCATGTTAAGGTATACATGCGATTTGTCAACTGCTCACCTGTCTTTCCACACGAGGAAATTTCCTAGAGTACTAGTGGTGTAAGAACAGATTCAGTGGAAAAAGAACCAGCCGCTTTTTCAGGGATGACAGCTAGTTTGATTGTTTTTAGATACTTTTCCCGATAGCTATGTACAGCAGTAATCAACGGAGATGAATGGCTCAATCCCAGATTCTAACAGTCTGTCTTGGGGATACACAGGCAAGATGAGTTACAAATGAATCAATTATTTCGTTCATGTGTGTGTGTGTGTGTGTGTGCGCGCGTTCCAACACAGTTTCCCGTGCATGCGCACTTGTGTTTCTCACAAATGTTACAGGTCATATCCTGATTAAATTTGATTTTATCCCAAGCCTGGGACCAGATTATATTTATTTATTTTATTTTTCTTAAAGCGATCCACTCATTTCTTAGCTACATTTATAACAATCATGTGCAATCTGACTATTCGATCTATCGGTTGAATAAGAAACTATTAACGCATGAAATCAAACCAAGTTTCTAAAAACTTCCATTGTCTAAATCACATACGGTAAATCCCTTAGCCGACCAACATGAATTGACCTTGGACATTCCATCCGCATACTCAGTCGCCGATCTACTTCTGCACTACACCGAACTCTGTGCCTGAATCCAGCATTCCGATTTAGTTCTCATCAAAATCTTACCTTATATGGAGCGCATAAATATGGAGAGTCACAAATGTTGTAGTTTCATCAACCAACTGGATGATCTCGAGAAAACTATTTGTTACGCGGTTAAGAAACTGATTGTTTAAACTCCTCGAACGCTTGGAAGTCGGACACGGTAATCATCAGTAATAAATTTTCATCCTTATTTGTCCTTTTTGAACCGGTTTATTTGTGTTGATAACGGAACAAATCATTCAGTCTTGCAAAAAACAAGCAACTTATTCGTGTGTTCCCATATTTGGCCATTGATAGTGTTCATGGGGAACGAATTGGTCCAATTGTGCCCAACCACAAGTCCGTACGGAGGCGATATGACAATAAATTCACGTCCGTCGTACACGGGCTACATAGACGGATCAAGCTTGAATGAAGATATGCTTCTACAAAACCATGCCAATGAACATGTGAGTGCCGGCTCGACGATAATAAACAGTCACCGTTTTTTTCAGAGTTATTGACAATTGATTTATAGTTCTTTATTGGCTTTCGTTGGTTTGCAAGTGTCTAAAAAAGATATTCGATCTTGTCACTTAAAACATACGAGAATGACAGAACTTATTAGTGACAAACGTAATTCAAGACCTCGCACAAACTAGACATTTTAATTTTTCTGGAAAAAAGTCATAAATTATGGGGACTTGTTTTTCGCAAAGTAAAAATTACGTATTCCAGGCAGCCTCGTGTGTCGGATAAAGCACGTGTCCCCTCGGGGCCTTCCGTATATTGATCACGGTGTTCCGTCATGACAATCCAAATTTTGTTTCCGAATTGTGGATGGATTTCACTTAACTAACTGTGGCGAACGAAAATTGGCAGTTTACCACGATGCCGATTCATTTCACTTAAGGACGGACCGTGTTGGAACAAAAATGACCACGCCTTATGGTAAATAATAATTTTTTTCGCCATTCCTTTCTTCACGACGAGACTTGAAACAATCACGGCTTTCAATGCCAGGCAATTATGACTGACCTGCAATTGTGTCAGAGCACTCAAAGTTTGTTAATCTACACCGGGAACTAAAATTGCAGTGATATTCCCCCCTCCCCAGTTAAGAACCAGAATCGATTCCTTCACGCATCGATTATTTATTAGCTTACGTTAACCGAAATTTAGCGGAAACCACCAGGACAAATTGTAAATAAATGTTTGAATTTTATCGACAAACTCACTTTGTCAGTTTACTGAAATATAGTATGTCCGATCTGCAGTCAAACGGAAATGCTGAATGATGGTTATCTTCGAACAGGTGCGCTTTCTCGCTTTATCAGATGTCATAAAGAAAGAGAATAACGGTCTGTTACTCTACTTGGTAAATGATAGGGCAGTGAATCAATTTCAAGATACTTCCAATCAGTCATAGTAGAAGAACATCAGCATTGCCACTTGAACAAATCCTGGGGCATTCATTGAGGACATATTGTCAACAACATCAATTTGCCGGATATCGCATGTGACATGGACGGAAAATGAAAGGTTAGCATTAGTTGAATAAGTTGACTGTATAGGGCTCTCATGCTTAAGGATCTCATCCATGGTCGGTCGGTGTGTCATCTTTCAGTAACGGAAACGTTTGCGATCTAAACTCTAGGCTCAACGGCCACAAACTCGTTAAAAATAAAATACGAGCTACGTCCTGTAAGAATTTTCGTACTGAATTTATTGCCAATGGTTAACGTATTGATTTTGTGATTCGAGTGCTGGTTGCATTGATGAGAAAAGCTTTCTGCGAACATTTTACAATTCAATTAGAATTTTAATACAGAGATTGAGTTTGTTTCGTGAAGCAGTTCACCGTCCAACATCGTTCAGGTACATGATACAGGATTTTCGAAAATCGGCTCAGGACTGGTGTTGCTTGATGAAAAGTTTCGTTCGGTTGCCTCGTAAGTCAAAAGTCCTATAAAGCTCACTCTAGCTGCTAGCACTGTGCACACCCGTTGGTTACGGCACAGATGCCATTCATACCTGAATTAGGGTGACGTGGCTCATTCTGAGGCCATTCAAGTATGACCACAGAACTAATAGCGGACTCAACCATTTGTTGGAAGCGCACATACTGACCCAGGAACACGCACGCTTTCGGCCAAACACAAGCGATTATCAGTATATATACATATATATATATGTTTCTCACCAGAATCGAATCTGTAGCATCAGGAGTGTGCATGGAAGCTCTTCGTCGAAGAGTCCAGAGAAGAATCACAACTGTGATTCGTTGATAATTGTTTGTCAGTTGGGCTGAGCCAACCTTAGGAACGAGGGCAGAATGCCCCAGAATATATACATATATATATACAAATGTATTCACATGTTCCGAATTAGGATATCAAACGATCCAGTGGTAATCACACGCCATGAGCGAGTAACTACATGGAAGCATAGGGTAGTCGGATTTCATCGGATTAGTAAACGTTGCTGTACCCTATCTGTCCAGAATGATGCAGTTCCCTTCAATTCGAACAAACATTAACCTTAAAATAACATCCGGGCATTCAGTAAACTACACAGCACCATATGATGAAACAGGAAAAACAACCAGAATTAACTAAGAGCGACTACAAAACGGCAAATTGAGTAAGTGACCCTGACGAATGCCACTTCTCGTGGTGAATTCGAGTGAAAGAGCCCCGCGATTGAAAACCCGGCTTCAGCTTTTCGCACACAGAAATTTGGATGAGTGAGATGAATTATTCTGAGAGACTGAATTAAACAACTACATTATCGACTGAGCAGAATGTCAATTCCAAATCAAGATAGATGGAAATCGAGGTGTGCGGAATATTCGCCATTGTTCTAAGATCTGTTGAAAAGTGAATATGTGTTCGATAAAATGACCGCCGGGACGGAAACTGGCTTGATTTTCACGCGTACCGATTTCGCGTGCACTAGATAATTGGCCGAGGATACTGCGAACAAGCCGTTTGGATACGACACATACTAAATTAATTCCTCCGTGGTTTTCACATGATGATCCGTCACCGTTCTTGTAAATGAGCACGATCGCAGATTCAAATCAGTCCTTAGGACTAATTACCCTCGCCGATACTGGTCCAAGTTGTTTTGCTAACTCTAATGCTAACCATTCGCCACAATCCTTGAAGAGAGATGGCGACAGTGCATGGGTCCAGCTGCCTTATACCTTTCAATGAAATCTATCTCTGTCATCCCCATTTCGGTGGAAGGGCTGGTATCTAACTGCATTGATTCGCTTGTAGGCATAGGTGGGAAATCCACTGTGACCGTGGGTCAACTAAACGGCTCCCTAAAATCTTGCCCAAAACGCAAGTCGATGGTCCTGACAGTGAATCTGTGTGTCGTCGGATTTCTTAATTACTTCGCCTACGCTCGGCTTCCGTGGACCAGTAGTCCTAATCAGTCGGCAAAGATTCCAATTTTTGTCGATAGCCGCAGCCTTTTCCATTTTGCTACATTCCCCTATCCACCACTGCTCGTGGTCATTTATCAGACCCGTGGTCATTTGACGTTTCAGGAATCTACGTTCCTCATCGTATATTGCATTCAGTGAGCGACGTGTTTGCGAGCATCTCACGAAACAGATAAAGTCGTGTTTATTCATTATTTACTAGTGCAAGGTTCTCTGCTTGGCATTTGTAGCTGGATCTGGTGCTGCTTCGGTCTGCTTTCAGTGGTTGAGATGAAAACCGCATTGCGACTTTCGATTTTATGGTAATCTGCAGTGATCAGCTAGAATCAGCTGTGCCAATCAAGTGGGTTTTGCGCTGGTATGACCGCAGACTAAGTGCAAATAAATGCGAGCTCTGAGCAGAGCCTGGTGTAGTCCACATTTGTGAACCAAAATAACCGATAATCCACGACTGATGCACACTACCGGTGACCGGTCAGTATGTGACCAATCTGTGCTTGACACTGAGTAGCCGAAGGGTTTGCCAGATGTGCTGATGTTGCTTTTTATGACAGAAATTTGAGTGAACCAGAAACTTCCTGTGATCATCACACACCTGGACCAGACGATCTTCGTTGTCCATCAGATCAGCCACGGCAGAAAATGTAACCCGTACACCCCAGGATGGCCGCCGTAACTTTTATACAAACCGCATCACACCTTTTGTGCCAGTGAACTAGTTGGCGAGTGCAGTGACAGGTCTGCCGACTTCGCAGATACGTCAAAATGAAAAATGTGAATAGCAGAAACGACTAAAAGAGCACATGTTTCTCACTAAGTCTTGGGATATTTTAGTGCTGAAAATCAAGTTCATTACCTCCGTATGTCAACACGGCACATCCAGGTTTTAGTGTTGTTATGAGAACGAACTTTCTGATGCACGAAAACTGAGCCTGCCACGAGATTCTTCTCTTCGTTTCCGCATTGTCCTACAGTGGAAGACCACTAGAGTCATTACTGTTCTTCGATTTTGCCAGGATAGACGCGTTGTAATCTCTGCTCACACTAACCTGTGCAGTTTTAGTTAAGTCATTTCCAGGGAGGAACATTAACTTGTTTCGGTATCAAAAAGGAGGCATTTGGGCTTTGATTTGATACTGCACATATGCGTGAAGAATAATCAGTACAACTCTTTTTAGCACCGCAGTTCATACCAGCGGAAGTCAGAAAAGAATTAATTTCACTTCGACTTCTCTGTTACACTTCCTTTGCACAATGAATCATGCAATCTGGGTGGATTATGAAGGTGTGAACATCAGTGCGGGAAGATTTCTGTAATATTGTGAAACGAAATTATTTTATTCGCTAGCGTCTCTTAATGACTAAACATACTTCTCTGTTCGCTTTCCGCAGTTTGTTGGATACCATCCAAATCTGAGTCCAGTGGCGGTCAATGTTTGTTCAGATGGATCCAATATTATCAAAAGTAATAACTCGTTTAATGGGTCCTCACACCCAAGTTTGCAAGCTATCAATCCATTGGCAATGTCTTCACCCACGCATATGGATTACACGCCGAACGGATTGCAATTACCTGCAACGCATCTGGGTGAACAGGAATTCACCGGTTTGACTTATCTAAATACGGATGCAAATACATCCGTGGCAATTACAGATTACAATCCACATGGAGGCATGTTTGCCATAAATGAAGTGGGCTTGACCGCACCCCTAATGCAACATGCAGAGAGACGCACTCCTATGAGCATCCGTGTGAATGCTTCCGGAGTCCCGGTCTATCCTCAAGGGGTCCAGCGTGTGGATTCACCGAATTCCGGAGCGGCCTCTAGCATTTCGGCTACTCGATCTGCCGGCTATCCAAACACGAATAGTTTGGAACGAAATGCCTACTTCGTAGCAACTCGGGCCCCGTCGCAGCACAATATGGCCTCATTGGTCAGGCAAACAAGTTTCGGTCAAACGACCACTCCCAACGGGACGTTTGGCCGACCGGTGATGAACTACGTGCAGTCATCAGGATTGCAACAGGTTAACCCCCGTTCCGGTGGTTCCATGTTCACACCAACACATACCATAATGAACGGACGTATGCGTAACGGTGCGATGGCAATGAGCTATTATCCAGATCGAGGACCATGCTCAAATTCTAGTTACAATGAGAAAACCCCATCTGGTAAGTGTTGTTTCTGTTTGTCGATTAACGTTTAAGTCACGGTGGGAGATTGACACGCTTCTAGTGTTTCAAGATCAAGCCCTTTTCCAAGTAATCAACGCCAGATTCGAGAAAATAGCAGCATGATCATAACTGGGTTTAAAGTTTATCTTGGAGCCCAAAATGGGTGCAACGAAGACCATTGTGACCTATGGCAAGAGGTAGTAGATTACGGGTGCGATGTTGGGTGATGTCAGAATCTAACAAGCCCTTGAAATCCAGCCCGATTAATTTATTAGCTAAAGTGTTTTACTCAGTCATTCTTTTCGTGTTTGTGCAACAATTTGAGTGCCGTGGGCCAAAACTGCTGATTCCTGCCGGGAATGAAGCAGCTCTATGGTCCTTCGATGACTTAACCGGTTAGTTAGGGTTAACTAGTACGTGATAAATCTATTAACTGACCAATCAGTCATCCTGTTTCTCAAGCTGATAAAGATAAGTAGTGTATGGTTAAACCTTTGGTCTATGTGGCTATTATTGAGCCCTATGCGGTTGCGCATGAGTAAAGTGTTACCGACAGCAGTACTCCAAATAAGCACTATTGGACTAGTTTAGCTGTTCAGTTTCGTTGGTCCTATGATGTGGAAGGAGCTGTTCCTTCACACAGACTGACTGAATTCGTATATCAGTAGATAATATGCCCGCAGTTCAATGAAGGCGGCCGACGGGAACGGTTGCATAGAAGTACGCAGGTAAAATAATCACTGTGATTACATGGGACCTGTCAGCTGATTCGTGCTTATAACCAGAATAATTCGAGCTGTGTTGTAGGAATCCTTCACTCACCCCGATGTTTAACAACATTTTAGTAGCATTTTTTCAATTATTCCCAAATTTCACTTGTGAAGCATTTGCGATATTCATTAAGACCACAACTTTAAGATTTGGACCGCATAAGTCGCTGATCGAATTCGCATATGAAGTTTGATTTACGGCGGGATAGAAATAGAGTGGAAACTTTGTAAATAAATACAATAATCAAGACTACAGACACTTGGAAACCAATACTTAATAACGTAGCACTAGTATCAGAGATGCAGCTCCGTATAACGCGGTAGTAGGGGCAGCAGTGGTCGCGTCGTCGTCATTGTTGTTGTTATAAGTTCCCAGTTTATGCGGACTTGTCTTGAAGACGTTACGGTATGAACGGGACGGAGGTACCGCAATGATTACTAGAACAACACACAAGCCATATGATAGTAGAAAGCACTAGAAAGGATTGTAGCTGAATTACCGTAATGGAAACACGGTTAATATAGTTGTTGTCACAGTTGGCCTATTCGATAGCAATGACAGACTCAATAATCCAAAGAATTTGCCATGGCCAGGACCCAAACTTTTGAATACGAAATTAGTGAAATCAACTTTAATGGTATTCCACAAACAGATTGATTTAAACTGACCCACATTAATTTTAGATCGTGTATTTGGTGATTGAAAGTCAGAAGGCAGTCCTAAATGGATACAGGGATGCTGAAATTGTTTGTTTTCGTGAACATCATTCTATGACCGTGGTACGCCAAATAAACTAGAGAAGCAATTTATAAGCACAATCAAAGGAATTCAGGGCCAATCCTTGAGGTTTGAACATTCATACTATTTGTTAATATATCGGTCGGTACTGATCCGGTTGCGAGATACACAGACCATCTGTTATCATTAATTAATTGTAGATGAGGTTAAATTTAAATTATTTAGTTAGAGATGAAAAAGTTGCATTTAACATAAATTTTGATAAACTCATGTGATTTTGATCAAAATTCCGCTGACTTTTGTTTTCCCTAGCGTTTATCCTGACAAAATAGCGATTAATCAAAGTTGCTTCACCTCACTTCTACCGATCGATTTCCCAAAGATGTGTTTGCTGTCACGAAACCGCTGCATGCGACTATCTCTTAACCATTTCAAAGCGATCACCTACACTAGCTTCTATTCAGTTACTTTGGCAATGATCATTAGTTGACCAGTAACATAAAGTGATCGATTTCTCACTTATGTATCCCCCATTCTCGAGAAGTTGAATGAGGCAGGTCATAATTCGTTATCCATTTAAAAAAAATTAAGTTTTGTCTAGGAGGAAAAAATGCAAAGATTTTCAAATTTTCAAACCGAACTGACTTAATTTAGTCCAGGTGATTAATGACTCAAGTATGAATGCGTGCATGTGTGTGTGTGTGTGCGTGTGCCGGGTGGGTGCACGTGAATAAGCGGCGCAGTTGATTTGCTTAGTTCGGCGCAGTTGTTTATTTTCTTCCCACGACTTAAACGGACCAGCCCTCCGCGGAAGCAAGAGTTATCCGTGATGTGGAAAAATATGCTAACGTACAAAATTCTCTTCCTGTGTTAGAAGTAGAAACTCGTCACTTCTTTTAGTCCTTATTCTAATACTCGGTAAACTCACGTAGCTGACGAACTTCGCTGTTTGGTACAGTGTCGCAAGTATTCGGTTTTCACTAAGGAAAGTGTGAACTTTAAGACAAAATAATAAATTGAACGAAATTCGTTCGTAGCACAATCTTAGTCACTAAATGGGTGCAAAGTGTTCGTGAGGTATCCCACGGGAGAGTGGAAACAAAGCTTTAAGTCGTTTGCAATTACATTGGCAAATGTCTTTTCGAAATATTTTAATAGCAGCTGTTTAAAATGTTGCGAATTTCGGAATCCAGTCTGATTTTTGAGGAACTCACAGAATGTCGACCGTGTTTCTTAACTGGAAGGGACTAAACAAGTTAAATTAATGTATTACTGAAAGCACGAATAACCTGGTGTTGAAGAGAATGACGGAGACCATTGTCAAACAGAGCAGAAGAATTGAAAATGAAATAACATCAAAAGATGATGTTGTGTGTTCCAAAAGGGCAAAGTATCACCTGGTTCGTAACAGACAGAGGAATTGTGTGGTGGAAAAAGCCAACACGTTTATTTTAGGGCAAAAATATGAGTGGACATATATTGAAGAAGAAGCGATCGATAGAGATTAATATTAGAGTTGATGTTCACTTAATCACCGAGACTGAAGAAATAAACGAGATACACTCACTATTCGGTTGTTCCAGTCTACGGAATTGCGAAAAGCAAAAACCAAGAAAGACTACAATAAAGCCTCATTAAAGGGGGGGTGGAGAGAAGAGCCAGAGAGGGACCGTGGACATGTCTTAATAGGAAGGAAGGGATGAGTCCATAAATCACCGGATCACCAACGAGCATTGTGCAGGGCAAATCTAACATTTGCCTGATAGAGTAGACGATGTGGTGAAAAAACGTGGCACGGGAATTGAGTTCACAAGGAATCAAAAATTATGATTGGCTAATACGAGAGAATGCGGGATAAGATAACACTAAAGCCGAGAATTAAACTAAGTTCAGTCAGCAAACTTGATGAGGAGAAAGTCCTGAGCCTGAGGGAACGACAGACTGAAAATGACAAACCTGAATGAGAAGAATGTTCCAATTATGATAAAAGTTATCAAAGAAAAAGGGACAGAACGAGAATAACTGAACAATATGGATCAGCAAACAATGTGCCAGCAAAAGCAACATCAGAAAATGGACGGCAACTGATGGATATCCTCATTGTACACGGCAAGAAATAGACATGACGTATAAGATACTCGGCTACTGATTCAGATTGGACATGAAACGAAAGGATACCTACCCCGTCTGCTTGCTACAAACATTCGGATAAGTTACTCGAAGATACATTCGGGGACGGTAACCAAAATGATCAACGAAATTCTGGCGATAATCACAGTGTTCCCGGTGTAACTTTCAGCATGTTGTCCAGCAGGCAGACAGAATTGTCCGGCTTGCAGCAAACTTATATCCTGAAGCAACAAAGCTATTCGTGACCGTTGCATTCCAATTTCGAAGTTTTCCGGTTTCCCCTTTAGTGTTGGAGAAATAATTAGGCAGTACTGCATCTTTTAAATCAATCATTTCGAAAGTCCAACACTGTGGGGTTCTCGGAAAATCAAGTACGTGAAACATGTTGGGCCTTTGTGAGATGCTGAAAATCCGTTTGCATGACCATTCAGCAATAAAACTGTGAAATCCAAATCAATTTTCGGCTAAGCAAAATTTCAACAGTTCAGCTTCTTACACAGTGCATGGTGTTGAACAGAATAACGATAATGACCTGACTTTGTGGAATAGGTTTCTTGACTTTGCACCACTTTGAAATATGAGGCAGATTTCAAAACATTTACAAAAACACAATACGAGTACATAGCTTAGCTTTACGCACACCGCCAAAAATTTTACACTACCTAAGACTGTCAGACTGAGCTGAGTTGAATTCGTGACAGTGGACGAAGTCCCTATGATTTTAAATTATCTGCAAAGCCTTCAATCGATGTAGCTTTGAACGTACTGTTAGGTGAGGAAATAAATTCAATACGCATGAACGAAATGAAGTTCTCCGAGACCTGAGTCAGAAATGAAATTAACACACAACAAATTCAGCTGAAAATAAATCATGCATTAATCAGTCCGCCGATCAGTTGTTTACCTGTCACCTGAATAAATCCAACTGCACAGTACTCGTCCAATCTGCGTATACACCGTAGCCAAAGTAAATTTTCCTCATCCTACACCCGTCAATACAATGAATTATTTGAAAGACTGAGGAGGTCATATTTAGAATAACCAGATGGAACACACATTTGCACACCGGGTGCGATTATAGCCATGTTTCTGGGCATGCATGTGTGCAATATGATCAGTGGTTCCGAGGAAAATACATACTGTTCAAATATCAGCGGCCACCACTCGGAAATTCTCTTGGCTTTTTGTCTATACTGCTACTATTTAAAGTGTATTGATGCTTTCTGCTATTCGTTGCGGTACCACTGATGACATCCCAAATCTACCTGTGCTTTTTCCTACGTTAATTCAGAAGTATTTCTAAATCATTAGGAATTATATTGGAACTACCATCGGCCGACCCGTTGAAATCTCATTCACGTACGTCTAAAACGTGTTCCACGTCACGTGCGCGCATCTACCCGAGTGCGGCGCAAGTTGTGCATGAGTGCACAAGTAACAAACAGAGGTTCGCGTTCATGATCTTGTTAGAGGGAAATATCTTGCTAAATTCAGAACATGATTGACATAAATCAGAATTCTTTTGACCCTATTCCCAAAAAATGTTGGGAGTCATGTAGAATGCAGCGGTTTCAGGGATAGCGGTCACCGTCTGCGTGCATAAATCTGTCAGGCTAAACCGATCCCATACGTTGTTCCCACAACATAATATGACCTAATCCGATAGCACTTCCAGCTATTGGTGTTCTGCCAGACGTGAACAAAGTGTTCCAATATCACATGGCCGAGAAAATTTTCCTCAACATTTTCTGCAATTTTGCTTTTTTTACGATAAGATCCAATATCTTGCTTTCCTACGTTTCTTTTAGTGGATCTTACCACATCACTTGGAACTGGCCCGCTGGTTCGACGTGGGTCATATAACAATTACAAATCACAAGATGGTTCTCATCGAATGAACACGTCACAGCTGTTGGACACATATCTCCAACGATACAATGACCAGCTTCAGAATGTTCGAGTAAATGGTGAAACTTAACTTGATTTTACCCCGAATTATTTTGGTTTCAATTTTCTACTCTCTATTGGTATCTCAGGCTGGCAAGTTTCAAATGAGAATTAAAACAGACGATTTGCATGGAGCACATTAGGAGAGTCTTGTTCAAAACTAGACCTGTCATAACTATCTGATTGCTTGGTAGATTGAGTCAGTGAACAACCTAATGAAAGGAGTCGATAGTTGCGAACGATTTTCACTGAACTAACGTGTCCATTGTTATTACCAATCAAGTGTAGGAAGGTCCACAATGACAGGAAGTTGTTGATTGGATCAGTTATGTGAGTGAAGTTGGCCTCGGATATAAACATTTGGTCGAGGTTTTTACATTTCCTTAATTTGCTTGTTTATTTATTTATTTTTTCATTTATGCGACCCGCTCCTAAGCATCTTTTCAAGTGGTTCTCCATTATCTGGGTGCGTTAGATTTTCGCTATACGCTCCGTTCGGTTTACCCAGTCACGTCTGTGAGCCACCGTAAAACCGACGGACCCTTCCAATATGAACATTAATACATAAGATAGTGACCACATAGAGAATGTGACAAAGTCAATCATACTTCTATTGAGCCTTTCAAAATCTGTTGAGTTCATCGCATATCACAGTTGTTCACTATTGTAGTCATTCGATATCGTAAACCGTGTACGCGAGAACTTACTTGCCCGGCAGCCTTTATACATGTTGCGTTCGCTGGATAAACACCCGTGCGCTGTTCACAAATCAATAGCGTGGTTAAATGAGCCCTGCAAATACAGTTACTTGGTCAACAGTAAAATGAACTTTTAGTTGTGGCACAAACATGCGAACACTTTCCGAGACCACACTGAAAACGTTTAGCTTACTTATTAGAAAATCGTTATCTCAACTAATCCTTCTTTAACTTCTTTGGTAAGCTAGTGAGAAAAATCAGCGTTCAGGGAACAGGCACCTGTCCCAATCTATTTTTATGTCAGTGTGAATCAGCTTTAGTACAGATGTGACGGTGAGCATTCAGGCATGTATATCAGTGATGCAGCAGCTTTTCGATTACTACACTGATACCTACGACTGTTGCACACATCCAAAGGCGCTTGCCACATCGACCCGATTTGATGAAGGCGTCATGCAACCCCAATAGTTGAGTCCCTGGTGAACCGTTCTGTTTGGCCCTTGCGTGCACCCAAGGTTTTAATTTCTTATATGTCACGATTACTGACGTGACCACTGATTATGTGGTTTCTACCACATATGTGAACCGATGGTCCACGTAATTCGCAACTACACCGGAACACCTTTGTAAAAATGTCTGAACTGTAATGTCAGTGATTGTAGACGGCAGTTTGCTGTCATCCTGTTCGTTACCGCATCTGACCGAATGAGATTGGATGAGGTTCTATGCCAATCCAAGTTTCAGGGTCATGGTAAACGGTCACCCATCGCCTCGTGCAGCGAGTCCCAACGTCTGAGGTTCATACCACTTCTATTACACCCGTGCTTCAACAGTATCACAAAAGAATTTGGTCCTCTCGGTGAAAATAATCGTAAGAATTATAAAAGAAATGCAATTTTTTCTTGGTAAATGGTACAAAGTGATCCTGTTGAAGGAAACGAATTATTTGTGACATTGGTTTTCGTCCTAGTGACTAAACCCAAAGCTCAGCTATTCCTTAACTGGACTAAACAGTCACTGCCCATCCTGAATAGATATCCATTTGTGCGAGTTTTCTGTTTCATCCCAGTGATTGCCAAAACGCGATATCCCTTGAAGATGAGCCAAGGAATCCAAATGATTGACAAACGTCGGTGCAAATTTGAGTTAAACGATCTCCAATTCCACGGTTCTGCAACAAAATACGTTTTATCAAAGCCAATATAAGTGAATCGAACTACAGTGTCATTTAACTATCCAGTGACGTAACATCAAATAAAATAAGTGTAGGATGCAGGTGCACTTTTTCACTTCTTCTTTAACGAAAATTAAAAAAGCAACAGGATGAAAAGAAATCCATCGGCAGCCTTCATGTATTTACGCACAGTTCAAATACTATTTGGACTAATGTTTACAACTGAAAATTCATACTACCCTTCGTCTTACACGTGAAACCAACCAATAGAGATTCTTACTAAAATAATTTTGCCACTCTTGAAGATTTGGCTACTCCAAACAAAATGATTCCCTACATGATTCAAGTGTTGTTCATCCCCCGTGGTTACAGGCCCTCATGCGTACCACCCTGAATGAGCGGGAACGAAATGATCGTTGGGCGTGAGTCGCAAAATTTCAAGTGGTAGAAGTTTGTATTTTAGTTATGAGATGTGGGTAAGCCAAAACGTAATAAAAGGTTGATAGTACGAGAGAGAGAGAAAAAGAGGTAGATGGATTCGATTTATTCTGAAAAGGACTGTGTCCGTTGAAAGAATAAACAAGCTAGCTGGTTAACGCATTCAAATGCATCATCCCAGAGAAATGAATGGCGATCGATCGGTCGACCTGTCGTTACTAAACGAAAAGTGACCCACGAAGATTTTATAATTGTTTATTCATCAATTTATTCACCTTGTTCGTATATTATTTCGGATTACCGCTCAGAGAACAAGGCAATTAGAATAATTTAATGGAATAAGCCGTGAACAATTTTGTTCACGTGAAAGATTTGTGCATAATAGTTGTAAGATATAAAATCTCAAATAAGTGGTTCCATTGATTCCGGAAATACCAGTGTAACAACAGTTTCCATATCAAACATTAGAAATGATATTAGATTTACTTCCTACTCCTACAGCATAGTTACGAGCAATGGTCTTAGGTAGTAAGTAGCGTTATGCTTTGTTCGGCCAATCAAGTGAGCAAACGCGGAAATGCGTGTGCTTCTCAAACAATCAGGCCGTCCCCACCTGTTACACATAAACGCACATGTACAAAGTACATTTACGAACGATACACGCATACTATTAGCTTTTGTGATCCTCAGGTGCGGCTCATATGGCATACTTGTCAGTTGGACAGTAGTTTGGGTGCTTGTGTTTTGACGAGTTAGCCAGCCTACTCACCAACCCACGGACGGATTTTAGAGTAAACAGATTACCAAACCTAGTCACAATTTGACCTAAACGCGACGGAATATTTTGCGTAGGTTCAACTTATATGATTTTTTAGCCTCAGGAAGATTAAAAATTATGCGGTGAATTCATTCGCCCTATTTGCTCGCAGACTGATTCTTCTCGGTACCGCAATCAACGAGGTAAGCAAAGTCGTACGAAGTCAAACGATTAGCGGTTTGAGAACTGATCGTGAATAGTGGTGCATAGATAATCTAGACGGATGAAGAAGGGTGCGGTTATCGGCAATAAGGAATATTAATCCTCGAAAGCCATTTGTAAGTCACGTGATCTAACTGATTCACTCCTAACTATACCGTCTAAAGGCGAATTTCAGCTGGCTGAAATCTACAACTGAATGTTCAGTTATCCCTGCATGAAAAAATGCTCATTGCTCCTCTTTAACTACGCAAAACTCATACGGGTATGAAAATCATTCTATCCTCAGTTTAGAATAATAACACTGATATTTACTCGATCAATAACTGGTCTGACTTTAAATATGCAAATATGGTGCGCTTCTGACTGAAGAATTAGGCAAGTTGCAGGCTTTTCCTGCCGCCTGACTAACAGTGCAGCAATAATGGATAGACAATGTGGACTTTCATGGCCTAGAAAGCTCCGGCAGGACTGAACTGGGTCAAAATCGAACGCTGTCCGTTGAAGGGCAACTGCATCTCACCTCTGTTATCAGTTTGCGTGTTTTTGGGAATACAAATGATTCCATTACCGTTACAAAATTTTAGGTACGTATGGGATCAGCAAAAAATGTAACTGTGATATTGGCTTAGTTTACAGAACAGCGGTAAAATCGAGTCTACAGTACATCTGAGAAACGTGGCCACTGAAGACAGGAGGTGCGTGAAAATGTCCGCTATTCGAACATTAGTATCCAATCAGTATTGTTGGCACATATTTGAAGAATTCCCTTGTTATTTCATTGCTTGTGCATGAACACATGAAGACCCACTCAATGGATTAGTTCGTGTGCATTCAAGTAGTCTATCAGGTTGTGTTCGTATAAAATCTCCCAAAAGTTGGCTGGAAACGGCAAGTAGTCTGATCAAACGCCGCATTCGAAACCTTTTCGCTCTTACTTACTCCTTTTCACTAATCATCTTACAAATGTTAGTTCATTACTCCTAACTCATTTCTTTTTTGAAAGTGCAGGTCTGTGAGGTGGCAACCAAAACCGAAGCAAGTTAATGCAAGGTCAGTGGTTGTAAAAATGAAAGTGATTTGTCTGCATACTACATTATAGTTAGAGGCTTCATATATCCTAAGTGATTGGTTTTAACTCTCTCAAGGATACACAGGAGAAATCCACGGTATAAAATAACTTTATCGGTAATATTTTTCTGACTTGAATCTTGTTTGGGATATCTCAAGCTTACATAAAATAGCAAATCAAATATTGCTTTCATGCGGCTGACGTTAACGCAAATAATGAAATGGTTCCTCCGGTTCCTAGTTAATCACACTGTCTACGGCTGGTCTGTTTGTTCTCGTAATTGTACAGCATTTGCCAAATTGCTCAGAAATTTATAAAAATACTATCTAGTTATCATCCGAAAAGACTTTCCTGCCTATTTACTTGAATCATTTGAGTGATAAATGATTTTCCAATACTGTCGTTCATAGGCAATGAATCAACAAGGAACACCTGCCCATTATCCGTGTGAGGCGGAAGGTTCGCGAGGCAGTTCGAATCACTATGGCCCACCGATTATGCGTCCCAACGGTTTGGATGTTCAAATTCACAGTAACAACGAGGGTACTATAATTCCTCCACCAAATGCCTTTGGAACGCACAGTCCTCATGGTCCCGCCGTGCAGACAGCGGTCACTACAGACCCCGACCGCCCAGTGTATCACGGTTCCGACATTGAAGATCACCAATACGATCCAAACCACGGTCCAACGCCCACGGCAACCGTACGTCCCGTTCCGGGAAATTTAATACGTCCCCCACAAATCAATATCAATAATGCTCCGGTAAAACATCCAAGCCCGAATCAGGCCTTGATATTTCAGAACGATGGACAAGATGGATTTCCTCGTTACGGATGTATAGTGTGACTGATTGGTTTAACTATCATTGTGGTTCCAACGGCCTAGGAGAAATGTTCCGTATTTGAACAAAGTGTGCATATAATTCCCCTTGTTTCCCGTTCACTGAATCTCCTATTGTAAAAATTAAACACTCTCCAATCAGACATTTGCTTCTCGAATAGCAGTGGACAATATTTGCTTTGGCACTTGTTTCAAAATCAGATTACCAATCAAAACATTTAAGCACGATTGTTTCCATGTAATTAAATGAAGATATCATCTAACTTGTTCAATGTGAACCAGTACATGTGCTATTGCTCTGCAATGCTGTCAAGAAGGGATCTTCAGCATATCTCTCGATCTGTTCGCTTTATTACCCAAAAGATAGTCAATACTGCTCCAAAATAACCGGTCATCCATTTCTTTCAAAACTAATATTTTTCTTCTGCCGCTGCAGTGCCACGTTGTGAACTACTCATAAAACACAATACTACTATTACTACTACTATGATTATTATTATTATATACAAAAAATGATTTTTCGTTCTTGTTGACGACAGAAAGACACACAAACACTGAATGACTATTGCTCTACCATTTGCGGCGTGCTTGTATCATACGCTATTGGTTATTTTCTACACACTACAGAGCTGACAAATACATAGGAACTGCTTCTTATTTAACTTTTGTTTGGATCTATCTGTCGGCAACAGATCTAATCGTAGTATACGTTCGGTGGGACTTCCTAGGACACAAACATGTTGCATCAAATTGGACATATTAACATGTGGTTATGGACAACAGAAATCACTTGAATGGTCATCGAGACAACTGAAATCCGTAAGTTAAATTAGAACCATTAAGTTCATCACTAGAACCCAAGTACCACATATATATATATATATATATATATATATGGTACCATATATTTTTGATCCATCATGCCAAAACTCATCCGTATTAGAAAAGGTACTTGGATTTATTTTGAAATATATATCGTTTTCAAAGGATTTGTCGTGTAGCGTCAACGCTGAAATCACACGCACCCAAAGCAGAGTGGGTACATGGGTCAAGCGAACGTAAACTAAACACCATAGTAAATCAACTGTTTGGGCAGGATCGCGATTGTCCATAAGACGTCAACATCAAATAGCGTAGCCCGTTTATCCACCACTAAATTGTTCCGGCCATAAACTGTCACTAAATGATTGGCCCGTAAGTGATGAGTGGCTTCATGTTATCTCAGCACATCTATGTATTACTTTTTTTATCTGCCACTTAATTAATCAGTAGGGTCGAGGTGAATAACGGTTTCTGATGTGTCATGGTTTGGACTGAGTTGTAATAACTCAGTCTTTCCAGCAAACAAGTTGTTTATCGAATTCATGTGAGTTTTTGACTTCTCTATTAATGTTTAGCCTTGGTCGGGTGTTTGACGGTTGCCGTCTGCTGTCCCAAGGGAATCTACCTTCCGAGACTGACGGTATCTTTTATGAGTGTTAGGAATGCCAAGGTATTCCACAAAACTGTTTGGCTTGATGAAAATGTAATGTACCTACTAGTGGAAATGATTAAACTAACTACTGCAGTGCATATTATATCTACATTATATATATATATATATTCTCGCCGGAATCTTGTTTATATAGAAGAACCGTGAGCGAATAGGGAATCTACTTTGGTGATAACCGCGAAACCGATCGCATGCTTCCGGGACTCCGTTTATTCGTGTACATACCACTGACCATACATATATTCATATGTTAGTATAATATAACTCTGTTGTGATTTTGGGAAATTTACCCGTCCGGAGTTTAATAAAAAGTAAGGAGTCGCAAGCTGGAGTGCATTTCAAAACTACAGTTTGACGAAGCAAGAAAAAAAGGATTCAGTCATTTGAGCTGCTAATTTTCGCGGTATAAACAACGACGACTACCACATATCAACGAGCTATGCGCACCCCTTTTGAATGATTCACATAGGATAAACATAGATAAATTCAATAGGTAAAAGAGAGAATATCTGTCTGTGGATCGATTGAGATCGGACCACCCGCAATCATATAAATATGGAGCCAGCAATAAATGTCATTAAGAGCAACTGACATTTAAAACTGAGTTGCCTGGCCGAAAATCACTTCGTCTTTTCAAACCACAATTTACAGATTTTATTGCTCTATAATTTGTTGATCAGACCAACTGATTTATTCTGTTATCCATGGTTTAAGAAATTATCGTTGGTCATCACTAACACATTTCCAGTTACTGCGGTCATCACAGCCCACAGTAACAAAAACAAAAACAACTTGGAGTGGATCTCCAGCAAGGATATTAATGTCATGGACACTAGGGTGTGCATACTCGATAAGTCAACTCTGGTGCGGCATTTGCTCATGCGGTATGCTGTCTTTTGTTCGCTGGAGAATTTCATAAAGAAAACAAAGACGCGGGACTGGAAAATTTAGTTCCGGATCCAAATATATCTTTGCTAGCTATGCCTCCCGCGGTGCAATAAACATATATTAGTATACTCAGTGTCTCCATACGATATTTGGCGTTGTTCTCGAAAAGCACAACTGGACCCATATAAAAATCTCTGTTTTTGATAATCGGCATCCGAAATACAGAGTGACAGTTACGTCACCGGGTGAGGTGAACGTATTCCATCTTGGATGGAAAACTTGGTTAATGCAAATGGTGGCAACCATCAAACACACGATCGTGATGCCATCAGCTGCGACGCACATCCTAGGATCAACTCACAAGAGATTCGCAAAAAGCCATTCGGAATCGTCTACACCAACGCAGAGCACCGGTTGCAAGAATACACGGAGATTATCAGAGCAGAACGGTGGGAACGGTATCGACTCTGCCAAAAATATTCCCATGTAATCATGTTTCCGCTATAAAAATAACGGGACCCACTCAATATTCCATAGCACTATCAATTATCCAGCATAAATTAACACTTCATTTCAGAATCGACGGTGGACACGAGTATTCCATGTCTCGCATATTTAGAAATATAAAATGAGGTCTCTCGAGAAATTTGCCTGAGCAAATATTTCCTCAGTAGCTTGAGATTAATGTTAAGATGGGGTACACATGCTGCCTAAAATTATAAAACGTAGCACAGCTGAACTTTTGGACAATTTTGAACCATAAAAAAATGAATGCAATCATTAACTGACAGATTTTATGAATAATTATATTCCTTCAATTAACCTGTAAATAAGAAAGTGATCAGCTGTTCAAGTGGATAGCACTTTTCGCAATTTGGAAGCCGGCTGAATGGTACAGAAACAGTGGACCATTGGCTGTTAGTCATCACGTTCAATTAATTTCGCATATTCTCTGTCGTTATGTTTTGTACTGTGGCAAACAAACGTTGAACATGTTTAAAATTTAGTTCGAGGTGATAAGTAATTACGTTTGAAACAAAATCCAAGGATACCTTATCAATAATCGATTGTTGTGATTTCGTCTTTATCTGTTATCACTAGCAAATTCTCAAAATGTCGTCTGCTCAGTGATTTGTTAAATCGAAGCATTTTTGACGTGATTGAAAAAGCAGAAACCTTTTGTTTTGAATGCAAATTAATCAGATTGATTGATTTTGCCAGTTGACAATACCTGGATTTTTCTTTGGCAAGTGAAAAACCGGTTAATTGCATTTTCATTATCGGACAGTTTCAAATTGCAATTAGACAAAATTGTTTTCCCGATGTATTTTGATGCATGCCTGACGGAAAACGGGGTCTAGTCTCAGCTTCTGACGTACTTTGTATTCTTAGTGTTACCTTGTGAAACAAATGTAATGGATGGGACGGACGAATTTCAAATTGTTAGATGTGGGCATTCCATTTTTGCCTTCTCGACTAGGCACATAAGGTATTCTAGATATTCTTAAACCGATCCGCATAGCAACACACACTGGAGACAGTTAGTATACAACTGGCAAAATGAACAGTATTTGATCTTAGGTTAGCCGTTCAGCATCAATCTTTTCTCCCTTGATAGTGGCAGTTTGAGTCCTTTGATCGATATTCCGTCACGAAGATTCCTAGATTAAACTTATAATAATCTTCAATTGCTGAAAAAAAATTTACTCAGGCAAATCAGTTAACAAAGGTCCACTGGATGAGGCTGATCTACCTGTGGCCGTTTTCCAGCCAGTCGAAAGTATAACCATTTATCATTTAAGTCATTTGATACTTTTTCCCCGTTAGCTGATTCAAGCACAGATCGGTCGTACTTGCGCAGTGCACCGCCCAACCACAGTATGATCAACTCCTCTTCGTGCTCCCCGAGCTCAAAAATGAGCCCGCACTGAAACAGAAAATCTCATTTGACTGATATAACTTACGATCGAGTTATGCAAAGATAAATGTGTTCATCTACGTGAAGCCATCTTGCACTGAACTTCTGAGGGAAGAGATGACTTTTTGTGACGTCATGTGATACGCTAATCGATTTACTCAGAATTGAAGATGCGATCTGTCCAAAAGGGTCAGATTAATACAAGATCTTGAAAGATGTTCGAGTGACTGGCGATAAGCAACCCGCACACAGTGAAGAACTCCCTGAATCCGTGGATATCGATGTAACGATTCATGCTGAAATATGAAGTGAATCATCTAATCAGCACCATTTTATGAATTATTTACGGCGATTTTTGTTTTTATTTCGCATGTTTTTATCACATCAAATTCATTTTCTTATTACACAGTAATGATAATATTCTTGTTATCATAATTACGCCTTATACTGCAATCATAATAGTATTGGTAATATTTCTCACTTAAGTCATATTCCCAGTAAGACAGATAACCTCAATAGTGCAGACGTCAATTTGTACCGAAGTAAAGGCTTAATTTATGCTCAGTTGGTTGTTGCAACGGCTGGGTAGTCTTTATCAGTGTCCTAGATTCAGCAGTTGATGCGCGCGAATCGCAGTGGCAGTGATACCGTAGTGTCGCCGGTGCTTATTTGGCCATAACTCGCATGGTTTTTGACACTCGCGCAGTTTATTTAGTCTCCATTCATGGCTTTTTAGTTTCTACGCAATGATGTTTGAAAAATGCCTTAACTTTACTTTCATTGCGTCAGGCATTGTCACCTTAAGGTCTTCCAAAAAAGAGTGCACGGCCTACTGGTGTATTGTTTTGTGTTTTCGATCTCTGAGCGCCTAGCACCTATTGAATAAATTCAACCGTATAGATATCCCAAAGCGAAGTTTGCTTCTCTTTGGTAGTTGAATACCGCTAACCTGGGCAGCTTTGTCAATAAGGGACTTTGTCATCGTTCACCATTTACGGTTTGGTTGTAACGAAAAACTTGATGGATACATAAATCTACATTGAAATGTTTCATATAAACAGCCTAACGAGACGCAGTCATTCAATGTCTGACGAAGACATCCAGCTCGAAATGGAGGCAATCTGATCTGCACTACCCGGACTCTGGAAATGAAGATTAAGCCACCCGGGGCAATAACCATATTGGGCAGTAAAGAGGCCCTGAATCGGGGAGGTACTCGTCCATAATCGGACTTTGTATCGACTCATCGTCGAGCTAATGCAACTAATCTCAAGCCAGGTTATTCGGTCTGGTACTCACCACTTAATAACCCTTTCTTCAATCCGTAAAAGGAGACTTCAATAAACTGAAATTCATCATCAGGAGCTACTTATCGGACTGTCAAACTGATTCACGAGTTTTGCCCAAGGGAATCAAAGGAATCAGAACTAAAAACCACCGATATCAGTTGACTGAGGCTGCCTCTCACAATGCATTTCATAGAACTCCTTCTTTTAACTGTGCCTGGTATGGTCGCCATTCTCTAGCGTTTATTGAAATTGTTCTTGCAAAAGAGAACTTATAGAACTTTTGTTTGGAAATACATTTTCAAAAATTTGTTCAGTACGTTAAAACCTTATTTCGCCATGACATTCAGTAGATCGTTTGTTATTAGTCCCGAGAACAAGAAATTGCAACCGATGGCTAAACATGCACGAGAACTAACTAACCACGGGAAACTCTGCAACATTCCTTTCTGAAATTTATTTACTTTGGTTGTTGAAAAATATGTCTTTGATACCGCGCAATTCTGCACAAGTACCAATCAATGCGGTTTGGTTGAATGCCGGTGAAACGAACCACCTGAGGTATTGAGACGATTAAATGATTCGTACATATCTCACAAATCTGAACGTGATTGCTTTTAGCCACTGCGAAATAATGCGTCTTGCAATTAATTGGTAATTTTGGGTTTTAAAAAAAAAATAAAGATCGGTGAACAACTGCTCTGTTCCCCAAATATCAAACACATTTGTTCACGCGCCATCGCTCAAATAGCTCAGTGAGCAAACCGACTAATGATTAAATAGCTCTAGTTACGTAAAACATCTTGCAATCGGACTTTCGATTGGGTCATTTTTCCTCCACCGCGCGCTGCCTCATTCGAGGAACATGTTTTATTTCCTCGGTTTCGATTATTTGTGTTGGCCTCGATACAAACTTTTGGTTTTCACAAGATTTTCAGTCCTTCACTTGGCATTTAGATGGCACTTGTTTCACCGTTAATCAAATGAAACTTAATGGACGATGCTACTTCGAATGATGATGAGATGTTTATGATCCAAACCTGCAGCTTAATTACCAAACCCTCATGGAACCCTTTTATAGGCTAGGGGACCAAAGTGTCATTTAATCCAAGGTGCAAACGCAGACGAACATATCTTAATTTGAGTGTTAAGGGCCTCAGTGTGTGCAAGCACAGAACTGAAAACAGCCGGCAATGTAAAATCGAGAGAAATAAATGTGAAGCGAGCCCGCCGCTAAAGCCATCCCTTCTGTAAAGTAATCAATTCATTACGATTTTATTGTGGCTGAAGCACTACTATTAATTCTGCATGTGCAGTGCACATCAGATGGATCCCAGCATCGATAAAGAAATCATTACGAAAGTCAACAAGACCAACCCGAATTCGCGCAGTCTGAACGGAACGCAAACAAGGAATGATCCACTTTAATGAAAGCACCATATTTCACTGTTCTCTTGGTCAAGCGATCAAAATGCTGCAGTGGATGAGCTTAGGTAAAATAAGCAAAATGCGTGGAGCCGTTAAGAAAAATTCATGGAACTGGCTGAAACAGTACAACTAGGCCAGGCTAATACACCCAGTTGCTCGTATTTAATGGTAACGAAAATAGCCAAACTTTGTGGTTCCCGATGAAAAATTAATCTACCAATAGCAACGATGACAGATGTGAATAGTCACAATCGTCACACAAAACTAAATAAATATAAATATATACATAAGCATATATATATATATATGTATTAGAGGTTAGAAAGCCTACACTGAGTTTTAAATTTTATTGTGACGTTTCTATCTAAACTAGGATTTGTTGTCATTGCTGCTTGAGAACAATCATGGGACCAATGCAAAAGCATGTAAATGGTGCTTCACAGAAATCGGGTGAAAAGAGACAAAAACAAGAAACCATATTGAATCATTTGTTTGCTATGCGTTTTCACCGTAAATATTTGGTAATTTTTGGTCGTTTTCGGATTATTTTTAAGGGAACCTTCGAGGTTCTACGAACCGCATAACATTTTCGTCTCCCACTTCGGTTCTGAGCCATATCTCTCAGTGTCCCCAAAGAATAACAATCCTCATCTCTTGGATACCAACCAGGAAGACAGGAAGCCAACAAACCGAGACAAAGCGCTGACCATTCTAATGCCATCCTGTGCAAAAATTCATGGGATGACTTTCACTTCGTCTCTTCTAGTTCTGCCCAGCAAGCACGAAAAGGTAGACGATAGGCAGGCTTGCGCTTACGACCCATCGAGGGGATGTAGAGCGATTAACGTAATCAGAGGAATAACGGTCTACATCCAACACACGACGACGCACCTTGTCCGCCAACCCCGGACGTTCCCTCCAGACGCCGAAGGTTGAATGCGACCGCACTCCACAGCCAGTCGCGAAAATTCAGCCTGTTCGCCCACCAAGTTTGGCATTCACGAGTGTGTTTCATATGTCCAAGGATAGTAGAACGCATGTAGGTTTAACGCATCGGGATTTATGTCAATATCGCTTATGGTTATAACAGTTACTGCGTGCCCGCAGCCCTTGTTTGATCGTTGAGCGACGACCATCGACTCGCTTACGAGGAGGCGACTTTCTCGGAGTACCGGATCCTCGAGAACAAAGGTTGAAGTTCTCGGACCATTTCTGTTCCCCCATCTTTAAATAAAGCTGGGGAAAAGCCAACAGAGTCCGGCGCTTTATAGCATCCTGAAGTTTGAATTTCCCTCAGGATTTCCACCTCAGTTGGCGGGTCTGTTGTGACGCATCACCGGACCTTTGTCGAAATAGCTACGGGAGGTACTGACGCTGAAGATCACCCAAATTGTGCCTGAATGTGCTCCGCCCAGCCTACACGACGTCGATGCAGGTTGTGAATAGACGAACCGTCATCTTCACAGATCATCTCGCTCACACCTTAATCGCTTCCTACAGGCTAGCTCGAATGACATGAAACCACGCTTGTGGGAATTTCCCAACGGCGCAGCATTTCCATTTCAAAGATCGCTTTTGAAGACCACTAGACTCTCGCAGCGGTCCTCACAACGTTAATTTGCATTGAGTTCACATCTCGTTTTGAGCCGTGCTCCATTATAACACCTACCAGCCGGGATGGAATGGCGTTCGCTAAGAAAGCGCTGAGACGCATCAGAAATCCAGTGTCACAAAAAGACAGATCATACCGCAACTCACTAAGCCATTAGAATGCAAGGCACTCTTGATAGGCCACCAGTGATCGTTGAATCCGTTTACGAGGTGCGGGCGGAATCTTATAAATTTTAGGCAAGTACGCCTTCAAAAAGCATTGATAGGCGAGTCGAATCGGATAGCATGTGGCAATCTACGCGAAGTTGAGGCGTGCGTTTTGAGCTTAGTGCTTACTAGCGCGTGTTCGTAATCGAGGAGAGTGATCCAATACGACCGGTAGCCTCGACATTTTTAGCCAATAGCAACGTGGTCTATATAGGTCCAACGCTGACTCGAAGAGGACGGACGCCAGATTGAGTACCGGGGTTTGAACATCCGAAGCTCGTACTGACCAAGAAACAATGATCGGTCTGAATGCAAAACCAACAATAGTTCCCCGTTTTCAGAACGACAGTATTCAAGAGGAGAAAATCTGGCTTTTAGATTTGCGCTCCTCATTCGGGACAGCCAACCTAATCGAGCGTACATGTCGCCTGACAAAATGACGATATCACCTAGCGTTGCAGTGCGGAGGAAGTAATGCAGCATTTGAGGGAACAAGTGTCCCTCGATCCGCATTCTGCTGCATAATCTTTTGATGCATACTGCTGACAACGACTCATTACTCTGTCAACTGAAGACTCGCTGCGCAATAACTTGAATACTCGGCCTCGGATCCATCTCAAGTAAGTGTAAAGCCATCAGCCACACGTACCTGACGATTCCACACAAAAACAACCAGCAGCACCAGAGGCCGCAACCTCAAAGTCTACAGAAGGAACGTCAGATGAAGGACTCTCTCGCATGGATTCTATGGGATATCGCTCGAATAACAGGGCTGGAGTCCCGAATGCAAGCCTTATTGGATAAAACACACAACGATAGCTAGAGTCTCCAGTGCACAACGCTGAAATAGCTTCTGTTTGACCTACACCACCATCAGCTGTTCTCCACGTTGAATGTGGCTGGTTTGAACGAAAATCGAGGACGAAGAAGTGAATCAGCCGCCGGAAGCGGATTCATTGAGATTTGGATGCTATATGAGTGAGAACGCGTGGGGACGTCAACAGGACCTATTCGAGTGAAAC
Source organism: Fasciolopsis buskii (assembly GCA_008360955.1). Lineage (NCBI taxonomy): Eukaryota > Metazoa > Platyhelminthes > Trematoda > Plagiorchiida > Fasciolidae > Fasciolopsis > Fasciolopsis buskii. The sequence goes on from LUCM01004891.1 coordinate 252,282, forward strand.
TACAACTAGCATTGCCGTTTCCAGGTCCTGAGGAATGTATGGGAATAGGGTTGAAAGGAGAGAAGTAACACGAAGTAGTAGAGGATCAAACAGTTGTGTACGGTGGAAATTCGCTTTTGTAACTGCCAGAAGAGATAGATTCGTTCGTTTGAAGATCAAGTCCACGTTCATAGGCTGTATGTAGTTTGTGGGCTGTTTTGTACACTACCGGTTTTCCCAGTCCAGTGGTAGGGCTTTTCTTCTAGCAGAATTGCAATCTTCTGTCTTTTTCATATCCAAAGCCTTTTGCCATGGCGAGCAGTACTCCATTGAAAACGAGGCGGTGGCCCATTTTAATCGGTTCCTTGGCCTTGCCTGGAAAACCAATCCCGCGGACAGGTGGAACCACACTAAGGGAATAATGGACTTATTTGGGTTGACGTCCATAATTTCCACGTCATGGTGCCGCCAACGGGCTTCTTGTGGTCAATTTAAGAGAGATTAACCTTGCCAGCGGAAAAACTCACCATGCCGCTTGTTGCATGCGGTCGGTTATTCGATGAACTTGAGCGTACCTCATTCACGGCTAACCACCTGGATGGTAGCCGTTTCCTTATTCTCAACTCAGGGAAACACCCCGCAGCAGGTAGCTCTAATGATGTGAAGCGGTGGAAGCCTTCTGACGCGTTGTACTCCACTCTCTCTCTGCAGATCTTATTTTAGCTCCGCGCAATTAAAAATGTTGTTACTCTCTCGAGTTCTCTGAACCGAGCCAGGTTTCTTTACCTATACGAAAATCATCCAAACCGAGTCTCAAATGTGCATGCAAAATCAATGGGAAACTGAGCTATTGAGATGGAAAAAGAAAAGAGTTCCATAGTAGCCAACATATGGTGTACCGTTTATCTGTGCAACAACACATATTCCAAGTACTCTGAATTCACACTGTGTGACAATATGATCACTGTTCACGGTCCGGTGCCGTATCTTCCTGTGTCTCCACCTAACTGGCTGGGCAAATTTCGGACTCTGAGGAACATCGATGGTCGAAAACCAAAAGACGGACAGTCTCAGCATGCAAGCTTCGAGCCTCCTAACCAAGCAACAGAAAGGAGTACATGGTTGCATAACTCCTGCGGCATTTTATCTTCAGTGAAAGACCCCGAGGACGATAAATGTGCTTCAGTCTAACCTACGCCCTGAGGCCATGGATGTATATACATGGTCACTTAAAACATCGTGCTGCCTTCCTCGGATATGCATCTAAGGAGGAAAGTGAAACGGTCAGCAGTGGTCAGTTACCTTCCATCTAGTAGAATATTCGTAACTTCTGTCGTCTAGTCATGTAATGGCACCTTACTTTTCGGAAGTGCAAAGTGAATACCAAATGGAGTGATGGCCCTTGACAATCTGTTTGTTTGTACGATGCGCGTTTCGTACCTTCGGAAACCCTTAAAGTCAACCGCGTAGTCTATACCATGCATCCTTTCAACATTTGACAGTTCGGCGCTTACATCCTGAAGACATCACAAAGTATCCTGTATTACCTCCTTCATGGCAAATTCAAACAAGGACGGAGAGATGTGCATGGTTGTGAAATACTTCTGATCGTTTTGAATATAGCTGACCGTTCATCGTATACCATTTCGCCATCACAGGTGTGCGAATTGAATGCTCGTAGAAGGTTCGTGAGATTTTTTGGTATGCTTTTCCGGTCAAGATCGCTGAACAATCCTGTCAACTGGTTTGAAGGACACTTTTAATTTGTGAGAAACTGCCTAAAGAACTACGAGAAACTACGCCCTACCATGAGTGCGGCGCATTTTAAGTGACTGATGAAATATGCAACATCGTCAGGATGAAATTCGGCCCGACTTTCGTGGACGTTACTCTCTAGAATAGGCATCAGATAGCACAACAGTAACCGAGTTAAAGTCTTGGTAACTGTCTCGGTTAAACTAACCGCACAGTTATCACTATAGAGCTTGCCCAAAGCAGATCACATTCTCAAGGACATGAGTCACAAACAAATTTCCGTCATACGTCGAATATTCCCAGCGGTAGAACGTCGCATCTTGAGAACGAGTCAGAGTGAATCTGGCCAATCGTCTCTTTCTACCCGACATCGGCTGTATCAACTCGCCAGCGGTTGCGGTACCACCTAAAATGACATAACAAACCGAAAGTCAGAGGCAGATATAAGCTCAGTTCCTTCATAAGCCCGAGTAAATTGATACAGTAAAACCTATTGTGTACGTATGGCGATCGCAGTCGTGATTCATCCGCCGCGAAATTTCTGATGACAGTGAAACATGAGATTCACCCAACTTCATTTTTCAAACCTTTGTTATTTGATGGTAATCCAACGTTGTTAAGATGTGAATAGGCAGTGGAAATTAGATTGCACGATCAGCTTTTTGTGCACAAAAGCTACAAAGGTAAATCTTGTTTGATGCAGGAGTTCAAAAGGTTGTGCACGGTGCGGCATTTAACTTGATTCCCGTTTAGCGAAATTGCTAACTAATTTTTCATAAATGTCACACTGTCTCAAGTGCGTGGCTTGAAAGAGTTGATGCATCATTTTATTTGTTTCCTTTCGGTACCCCTCTACCCGATGACGGCTATCTAATGCCGCAGAAAATTATAAATTTAGGAACGTAAGTGAAACTATTCAGCCTTTTGCAATGCATTTCTGGGAAAACCAATTTCATGAGGATTCGCGAAAACTAATACGTATATCACAATTACTTCCGAGTAGTATGTGCATGTGTGTGTATGTGGTCTGAAAAGCAGATGGTGAAGAATAAAAATGAGGTATTGCATTACAAGCGAAAGAAAAATTGTGTGAGCATAATTCCTATTGCATAACCGCATGTCTTCTACCAACTGGTTGGCTTTAGTGCTTACGGTATGCGATTGCAGGTAGCAAGTTAAATTACAACAAAATTTCTCCCGTTCAATCTTAGCGATGATTGTAATGAAAAAACAACTTATTCACTCGCCTGAGGCAGTTGAAAAATGAGTGACAACATCCGAAACATGCAATCCAATTAGAAACAATTGGGCAAGCGCAGAGGGAAAACACTGAATACAGGAGAATAAAATAAAACAAATCTAATAATAACAAAAAAAACAAATGTTTAGGCCTGGTCAAATGCTTTTCTTATGAATTTGCGTTGGATCTACATGCTTATATTAACACCCAATTTCAGCATAATGTTTATCGTTATTAGTCTTGACTTATGTCTAATAGATCAGAATTATGCCACTATTTGTTCACTACTTTTGGTAAATTTCGACTGACTGCGATGTTATGTGCAGAAAAAATAAACCAATGGGATGAAGGAAATGATTGGAAATTGCTATCAAAATGTTGAATGAATAGTCAAATAGGGTTTACTGAATCACGCATCCATTCAGTGTAATTGTCTAGGCCCTTTGATTAGTAAAAGTAACGCATATTTGTTCAACATCATTTTGTGGAGCGCGACATAGCTGATTTAACTTGGCAATGAACAAGACACAAGCGCCTTGGCAGCTGTTCAGACAAAAAGTATACGATCACCACACAGAATGTTCTGAGTCGCAGCAATCGGATTTAGCGGGCATACTTTTTTTCAGGTAAAATAATTTGCACCATGCCACCGTTTGTTACTCTCGTATTTGATAATCTTGTCTTGATCTTAGTCCACTCCCCGAATTTATAACCTAAATAAATAAATACTAAGGCCATTTAGTACAATTCTGATGGAGTTATTAATTAATCGTAGCTATAAAAATTGTTCCTTTTTAATTTACCGGAAGTCAACATTCCTCTACTTGCTGATGCATTGTGACTAACTTAGCGAAAAAATCCCCTCTCCTTCGACGTGTTTATTTTGTTTTTCCTAAGAGTTTGAAAATTCATTGCGAAACCTCAGCAAGAATTCCTTGAAAGACAACATTAGACAATATCCCAATTCTCACTAACAGCATCAGGACTAATAAATGCTTCCATCATAATCCCATACCGTTCACGGCTGTGCATTTCAGTTGATCAAGCGTGATTGCCTAGCCTAATCGTGATTGATGGTGTAACAAGGCGTCAAAGATTTTTCACCTAAATAAATCCTTTATACGGTTTCGTCCGAAAGAGCACTCCCATGCCCCCTCCCCTGGTCTGTCCGACTCTGCGCAACCGTCCATGATATTCTTTAAGGGGAAAGATTAACAAATTGTGGTCAGTCGTGAATAGATATAAACAGAGCAGGTGTAAAGTTATTTGCAAACAGAACATCACAAACGATGTGAGTGTTCTGGAACAGACAAAGTTATGCTTGCAACATCTAGAACTCTCGATAATCAGTGTCCCAAAATGCTTTTTCTTCAAAATTGCTGATGAAAACTGTATATTTTCAAAGCCGTTCAGCTGAACTGAAATTGGAAATACTTAACACCGATTTGAAGCTTTTCGTGTTTTGTTCAGTGTTCCGTTAAATTCAACTCAGCCTCTTTTGTGCATTGACCGTCGGATGTTTCAAATTTCAGCGTTCTACGTAAACAGCATCCAGGACACAGAAGGATACTTCGGAAAACGAGTGACCAATAACGGTTCTTTTTCCCGCATTATACCGTCGAAACAGATCTTGCTTTTATAGCCTCCAAATCGCCAACACCATCACCGAAATTGCTCCGGAAATCTTGTATCAGGTTAAACTGTCAACCGACTCACATGCGGATGCCCAGCCTGCCATATAGGTCATACAAAAGCAATTGCGTCACCACAAACTGAACACATGCGTGCGTCAAGAACTACTAGGCAGTCGCTTCAGGACGACTGTTTCATAAATTTGAAATAATAATATCACTAGGTTTTCGATCTGACAACAAATGACCACAACGAAAGTTGCGTACTTCTGGATGACCGCGTTTAGAACACATCTGCCTAGACAAACACTAGATTAGGCATAAACCAGGGTTTTAACCAACCAAACTAATAAAGAATTGGGAAAAAGGCACGAACTACCTGTTTGGCGTTATCTTGACAGTCTGCACAGTCGTTACTACCTTATTCCCATCCTTAATCTGACTGAATGTAAGTTAATCGGGTCTACTATATTGCATGTGCAGAGGATGGAAAATGGTCAGGGTTTCTTTTTACCTGAGAATTAAATGTCAAAACTCGCTCAAACCATTGAAATATTTTAACTAATTTTGGAATCCTCTGCAGGCATATTCTGTCTAGGTGTCATTGGCCTTATTCTCATCAAACTATCTCTACTCGAATTTTTATTTTCAATATTCCACTGCTGTGCTAAATTCGCTATAGCTGAATAATTTGGCAAAATCGTCAAGGTCTTATAAACAACCTTTAGTGCTTGAAAAAAAACTGTTTTTTTTATTCTCATCCATTAGTTCAGTCCGCTTTGGCTCGGAGGGAAACACATGTCGTCTTCCTTTAATCAATTAGATTTCGGTTTGATTCGTATTTGGTGAAAGAAAACTTAAATATCGATGCGTTTTTTCGTCAGCATTAGAGCAATCAAACACTTTCTGAGAGCAGGGCAGAACCGTCAATGCTTCAAACTGATTTCAGCCACGCGTCGTAGTTTTTGACATTTGCGAATTTTATTAAGGACAAAATGAGTGTTTTTCAATGAGAGTTGTGTGTGGGAGTTAACCCAGTCGGTACCAGTTTAGTGACTAAGACCAAAGAAAGCTGCGTAAAAATGAATAAAGGTATTGCTTCTGTTTGAACTTTAGGAATGAGATGGACAGGGCAAGTGCCCAAACTCGATGACAGAGATCGGATTAGAACGAAATCTTGGTGCTTGCATTAGAAGAAGGTATGGGAAAAATTAAAAAACCTAGAATGACTATGCGAAAAATTTAGCCTAAATCAGAATCCTATATAAATAATCCCTTTGGCTCGTTTCTTCACTCTTCTAGGTGGTCCTGTCATGTTGCTTGCATGGGAAAAGGCAATACTACTTCAATATACTGCACTCAGCCAGATAAGTCACAGGAGATTTCATATTGACTAACACATCTTATTTTGTTACACAGTCCTTCCTATTCGTGAAGCTAATCGAACGATTAAAATCGGAATAGTTGCTATTTCACCGAAATGGTTATTGTTCAACATTAGGCATTCATATTGTATAATCCACGGACGGAAGTTTGCCTGGTGGTTCTCGAATCCCGGTATCCAGTTGTCCAAGCTTCATGCTTTCATTTCGCTGCACTAATTTTGTGCTACTCGGTTAATTGATGAATACCCTTATCCACAACCGTGCAAAGAAACTTTAATAAGGTCTAATTGCATCAGTCAGAAATATTCGCTTGCTCATCCTCTTCCGTTTTCCTTTCCTCCATATATGAGGAGCTAACAAAATCAAACGATTCGGAGAATCGAGAAACGCAAGCCATCTTGGTAGTGCGATGGGAACAGGAGGCCCACTTTCAATAATGCTGTTGCCCAACCCTAAGGCACATATGCAACGTAATGGATGACAACGAGTTCAGATTAGATTTATAGCGGTATCAAAAGTGATTAGGCAATCCAAGCCCAGTGGTGAGATCAGCGCTAACCTGTTTTGACAATTACTCGTTGTGTTCCATAACGGCCAATTATTGAGACAGTTCTACACTTTTGACTGAACTCGGTTGCTCGACAACACTAACAGTAGAAATCATCACTTGTGATAAAAATTTTCGGGTAGCTGATTTATTCAACCAAATTGGAAGTAATTGCGACAGGACCGGTTTTTACCACTTGCTCGTTTTGTTTTGCCGTTTCTTGTTGCAGTTTACCGGGTCGCAGTTCATTGATTGTTCGCATGACAGACTGGTTTTGGTTTCTCATGTGTTCTTGTCTGCATGAGTAGAACAAGACGTACCTGCTCAACTCTTACCCCTGACCCTGCTTTAGTGCATTTCATATTGATTAGGTTTGTTTAAGCTCAACTGACATCCCCACTGGTGGCGTGCATGTCCGATTCTCTCATCTCATTTTGATGCACTTGATTGTGTTGACTTGCCTTTCGGTCTAATAGGTGGCTTGCATTACCCGATAATTCTTGGCAAGGTCCCTTTTGTGTCTGTTATCAAAAACCACTTGAACGATTCCCAAATTGTTTTGTATCTGATATAGCTCGCAAAATTTCTTCAGTCAGTCATGCCGAGGCATTGTTTCCAAATTCCGGTTGGTTTCTTTGATGCATTGTTTTGCATTTGAACAACTTTTGTGGACACACACAGGCGCTGCAGTCAAAAAAGTCCATCAAGAACATCGTAATGTAACAATACCTAGCGAGCTAAAAAATGATGCGAACAAAAATAGCAGTCGATATCGAAACATCAAGAGATAAAAAAACCTTACACAGCGAAATTTCCACATTAGTCAGTCTCTTCTTTGTTAATATGTTAGACAGATGGTAAATAATAAAGGTATTGTGAATGCCCATAGGGACCGTAATTTGTCAAAAACCAGGAATTCTTCTTGTGCGGGAGTGACAGAAAAACAAGTCAAATTAAAGCAGATAGATATTGCCTAAACTCCTCATATGAACAATGTTTTATACACGATACAAAGTGCCGTTAAGACTGATAATTCTGGGCGCCTCAAAGTATTCATTGTTCTTCGTTTGTAACCGGCAGGCTTTTCAGTGTGTTTAATGTTATTTGTAATTTTTTCGGATTGTGTTTCAGGAGATGTTATCGTCGTCTAGAGTATCCTTGACGAAAAACAAACCTATCGCATTGGATACTAGTGATCCCTCACTAAATGGACGGTAATCAAAAATTAGTAAATCAATGGAATCTTACGGATACACGGCGGTCTTGCCAAATCATGAACTAAGCCAGAATGCAAAACCAGAACCAGCCTACCAAGCGCTTCTTGACAGGTAGTTGTGATTGGACGGCGAAAACCAAATGGACCACACGGTGAGTGGACTTAATCAATCAGACGAGTACTACTGATTTCACAATGAAGCAACTTCAAACAATCCGGAATGAAAATTAAAAACAGCATGGACTAACCGGACGGTGATTCGAAAACAGGCACCGATCTGAATGCACCATTACTGTGCAAACGTTACAATTCCCATTTTAAAGTGGGGTTTGCGTTAGCTGCAGTTTATTTTCCTTGCTTAAGTAAGTGGGAACGAACTGCTGGTAATAGATGTGACTGGGAATTTGCTATTAGAAATGAATTAAATTTAAGTCAACAAATAATAAAAGGCGAACTAGCATCGAACAAATAACTTTCCGCCCACTGGACTGATGCCATACTCACTGATCCATCATGTAGGTGTTTTGGAAAGTCGGTAGCGCAAATAAAAGCAACACTGCGGAGACGGAATTTTTGACTGCATATTCTCCAGTTTCTATTGCCAACTTAATTAGTTCAATAACATTGTTCTAGCTACTCAATTCTTCGAGTAGCAATTGCAAATCCACGAACGCTAACTTTGTGATTGGACAACGTTCTCGTGGTAAGTTACCGTAGACAATATTTTAGTCTCCAAAGCCAGCTTTACAGTTGAAAATAATAATGCGCCGATCCAAAATATTCCCACTCAATAACACAGAAAACATCTCAGAAGATCGTCTCACCAAAAAATTCTCGGGAACATGTACAGCTGCTTGTTATTTAGACCGACCCTAAACCCCACCATATTTAGCTGAAAGTATACAGCCTTGTTCTCTATGGTAAATTCATCTGAATGTACAAAACGAGGATCTGACAGGCGGATGTGATTCTTCCGAGTTGATATTTATCAACGCTAACCACTTCGGTTGTTCGATGGAAGTTGTTATTTTCCTTTGCGAGTGAGAAAAAGTAAGATGACTCTAAGCTAGCCAAAGTGATAATTTAGTTATTGATATTGGAGAGTAAACTCCTTACTGGAGCAAATTCTAGTTTCTGTAGTACTGTGAACATGACCACTTGAGATCAGACTACCGACTACGAGCACGAATGAAATACCAGGAGGTTCGGAGGCAGCAACTAATCCCGTGTACGGACGAGGTGCTACGCGCACATACGAACGAGAGTGGCAAAAAGAGAACGGGTTGGGTTAGCAACAGTCAAGCAAACCACCAGCAAAAGTGTCCCCTCCGACCTTCAGCGTGAAATAGGTTTCGAATCACGATTATTCCTTTTTCAAAAGAATCTTTCAACATTAGCAGTGCATATTTATTCGCGGCCTAAAAAGAAGCAACACACGGATCGTTTACCATTGTTTGACTAACACAAAGAGATTTACGTGTTTTAATCCTGCCACACCGTCAAAGTCACCTGGAGGCACTATTTTTAGTATTCAAGTTGCTTATGTGATAAGGAGACGTTTAGGTAATAACTTATCTGTTTCGGGTATCTCAGCATCATGGCTAGGAGTTACATTGCATGAGCCTCAAATCTTCAGGTATTTAGTCAGAAACCTGTTCGATTGTTTCAGGTAAACTGTTCAGCACTCATATGTCAACGGGAGAAAATGCTATCATGATAGCACGATTCTGGCATCATCATTGATAAAGCCCCCACGAAAAGAGTAAACTTGAGGACCAAATGATGTACGGAGTGTATCGAAAAATCGATGCGCCATGCATTGGTTTTAATTGTGAATGATATAATGCTAATAACAGCGTTATTGGTAGATGTAATGCGCCAACGTTTCGACTACCGTGGGTAGTCTTTTCCCAATGTAAAACTTGCCTTGAGAAAGACTAACCACGGTAGTCGAAACGTTGGCGCATTCCATCTACCAACAACGCTGTGTTATTAACATTATATCATTCACAATTAGAGCTAACTTGATATCAAAAAATAATATACCAATTAGTTCCTGAAAATTCTTGGTGTCTGTACCTGTTTCATCTTTTCACAGCCAAACTGGCCATTCAGACTGGCAATGCAGACTGGTATTGTGACGAGTCTCATTATGACAATACATTTTTCCCCTGAACGGTGTACACTTAATGATAATTCCTTTAAGGTAAAAAAGTGGCATTTCAGGAAAGGCATTTCTTAAATTATCGAGAACAAATTTACCCCTTCGAAAAAGAAAATCGCACGGGTTGTCCAAATCAGAGGTCTTAACCTCATAGTCCTTGGGCTGAAAAATATTTACTCCATACTAGAAAGAGTGAACTCTTTACCGAAAATTCTAGACATTACCAAGCAAACGATCGTTGTTGAATGCACCCATGACCTTATCAATCCACATTACAAGCACATTTTGTTTTAATACGCCGTGTACTTCGTAGCTCGTTGCGGGTCTGACATCGGTCACAAATAAAAAATAGGCGTGCCAAACGAACGAGACCGGCATAATATTTCGATCAGCTGAAGTCAACAAACAAGTTTAAAGTGATTTTCTCGGGCAACTCTTGTACATTCGTTTTCCAAAACAGACGCTCAACAAATCCAAATAAACCCACGAAAAAATCGTAAGTTTTCAACAGTCTGACAGGAAAGTTGAACATATCCTTGATTCCACACCAAATTTCAGTGAGAGTGAAAGAGAGCAATATCATCAGCATATTTCTTTAACTGATTGGGGAACTCATTGATGCATTTTGGAAACGAGTAAAAAAACAATGACTTGAAGAACTTTAGAATCATTTGCTAACCATGTGCTTATTTTTTGACACAGTCTTGTACGCTGAATTCTGTTGGCGCAACAACCAAGCAGATCTATCAAAACAGTTTTGGTTCAAACAAACGTTTAAGAATTATATCCACTTCAATCGGTAATTTCTAAATTGTTCTGAACTATCTTCCGGCTGGTCTATTGAATTTGTGCCCAAGTAGAACTGATACATGGCCATCTACTTCATGTAAACACATTTTCTAGCATGTAGCGTAAGTTGCGTATTGTACAATAGGGGCAGAAGCACGTACTTTAGATGTTGTCGGAAATAAATGTCTCGCCAAACTCCGAATGCTACTGGAAAAATCTGGAATATTCTGACCCGGTTCCTAAATAACATTGGAAATGATGTGATTCATGCAGAACTACGCCAGGTGGAACGGAGATAAATGCAGTTATAAAATCTCAGGAATTTTCTGTCAGATTTTTCGGATATGCCTGAACGTTCGATGACGAAACATGCCAGCGCAAGTAGACAGAACCGAAAATTGACCTGTTTGGTTCATGTGCAAAATGAAAGCGGTCGCCGGGAACATTGAGGGCGAACAGTGACTTTTCACGAATTGTGCGTTCTGCCAAGTTAAGAAGACAGGGTATTCAGACTATAAGATTAAAATCTTTGGCTGGATTATTACACTCGCAAAGTTTTCCGATGCCAACATTTACTACGGATCGTCATCAGATACGACAGGGAGCTCTCAGTTAAATGAACACAATAAACTGTAGGATGGAGGTAAGATTACAATCACCTCCGACGATGTGCAAAATTGTATTCATCAACGGAAGTCGTAAAACCAAAATAAATCGAAGAATACAGAATTATTCTTTGCATAATAAAAGTCCTCGAAAAAGTTTGTTATAAAATTACCTCAAAGTGGGAAAATTTTTCAGGTAGTACTGTACAACAAAACAGTCAGTGCTATACAGTTAACATTGGTGGGTATTTCCACAGTTACCGAAAGATGGACAATTGATTTAGACAACTGCACTGTCTCACTTTCCTAATTCTGGAATAGTTATTCTGCCGCCATGGATCAAAGCCGTCAAAGGATACCAGCCAGCCCGCAACATGTGAGTTCGGCAAAGATTCTTGAAAGCAACAGCGCAAAGGTGCTAACCCGTATCCAAGGAAGCAGAATGAGATAGACCTGAGAAGTCGTGAAAAGGGAGCGTATGCCGACAAGCAGCAAACGCGTGGAAGACATTCTAGCCAAAAGAGCGGACCTGCGAGCAACCAGGCAACCGACTGATGTGAAGTCCTAGTTAAACCCAACAGAGGGGAAAAGCGATGATAGTATTTCAGTAGATTTGATTCCTACATCAAAATCCAGTCCTTTCACCGGACGAGATGATGACACGAAACAGAGTTATATCGTGGTCAGTAAAAGGAAGTGCGTGTATGTTTGACTTGTGTGTATTTCAAACGGGAAACTCTACTTTTAGTCGCTCTATTTAAGCGAGTGTACGTTTCTGCCATAATTAGATTAAAAGTGAGATTCCTGAAAATCCTTTCCTGCTAAATTATTGTAGCATTCTAAGAATTGGATTGGATATCGGGTCAAGGTGATCCGTAATGCTCAAATTGTATTTGTGAAAGTCGCGAGGTCTACCCGACGAAGCGGATCTCGGAATCAAACCAAACAGTGTTGTTCGGAATTATAATGTACAGAACTGACGGACTTTGTAACTGCATGCAATCACAAGGTATTGGTGTGGCTCGAATCATACACAACTGATATCCACCATGGCTGAATGGAGATAATTAGAAATGGTTAGCCATGTTCACGAGAATACAAGTCAGAATTTCACATCAAGTGTTTCGGAAATCATTTAGCGATCTGCGAAAGTAGTGGATGATTAACAGCCAGTTAGAATTAAGTGTCATCAGCAGGCACAAGTCTTCACAGGGACAAATAATTCTAATCGACACTTGACTGGAAAAAGAAGCGAAATGGCGAATAACTTATCATCATTCAACAAGTCCGTGCCAAAGAAAGTGCCCGTAATTTTGTTATTTTCAGAAGTTTCATATATCCCAATTGCATAATATAGGAGGTTAGCATAGAAAATCAACGCAATTCATCGATGACCCAGCCCGTCTTGGGAATCAACCGTTGGAGAGATAGTTTGGCATGTGTACTAAAATATTTTACCTGTACTCAAGGGAGTTAATGGACCAATAAGCAACAGGCAGCTGGACTATCATTCGTTTCTATTTGCTTATCGATTAGATAGCAAGCGGTACGACGATCTTGGTGTCCATAGATGAGAATGTCTGGGTTCGACAGGTAATCTCAGGCAAACAAATTGTTACATGCCATAGTGACTTCACTATGCACTCCGAAATTCATTCGCTAGAGTTACCTGATTTTATCTCAAACACTTCTGGAACAGCTACCGATGGATCAAGTTCGATCAACGAGAAGCGTTACAACAAGACCCAAATATCAGAGGTAGTAAGAACAAAAACCATTCTGCATACCTGTTGAACAATGGTGTTTAGATATTAGATAATTCTAATTGTTTATCAATAAGAAGTCAAAATACTGATGATGCGGATCCCACGTTCACGTTTGCTCACCTGAAACAATATTCCGGAAATTAGTTAAAAGACTATTATGATTGTTCCCTTTCATCTAGATATTTCCATTCCGCATTGTTAGTTGAGTCCAGCCCACATTTTTGACGGACAGACATCTGACTATGCAGTCGACGCAGGTTGCAATCACAAAAGCTGCCGCGTGGAAGGTGACTGGCAGTCCCGATGCATTTAAAGTCAACTGCGCGGCATGGTTTGTCAAGTAAAAGTGCCTCGGAGATGACCTTAAGCTCACTATCTAGCTGCTCGGTTTGATTTTTCAGTCTTGGACTAGACCCTGCACGCCCATTTAAGGAATTTTACTAAGACTCCGCTCCATATACTCACTCACGACTAGCCTGGCAAAAGGGCGGTTTTCAGTGCGGTTGCTGACAGCCACCTTCTCTACATAAAAGCGAATAATACACACATTTGCTTCCTAATGCAGACATCGATTACAACTAATCAGACACATTCGCACATATCCAAACAGATTACATCAGACGTTTCACATTACTAATCCAAAAGTATCAAAAACCTCGGTTGCATTTACAAATGAGAGAGTTCCTCAACTATTAACCCTTCATTACATACCATGAAACACACATGTATACAAGAATGAACCCACGTACAGGATTTCACTAATATTTGATTTTGACCGACACAGTAAATGTTATGTATGATTGTAAAGTTTCAAAAATATTGGCTCACTTGGACTTCTATTGAATGGATTCGTAGAGAATTTTGCTCGTTATCACTATTGATCGTACTTTGTTTCTAGTGACCTCAACCAAGAAAAGGAGAGTCAATCAATTTGCTGCCGTGACCAGTACGTTGTTAAATCGTTACTTACTGATTGATAAGCGTATCTGAGATGTTTCTACTGGTTTAACCTATTTGGCCCTGAATATTCCTGAATGAAACAAAAAGCGAATTCAAACCACAGTATCGATGAGTAAACGACCAAAATTGTTCAAATCAATATGCTATTTCATTTCCCTATGATCTTTGAAATGCGGTTAGCCAAAAAAACTGGGACAGATAAATGCTCGTCCAAAAGTCTGCCAGACTCGTGTTTCTTCTATTCAGTGAGTGATGGGGTCATGTCAACCGGTGTGGGGCACTAATAACCTCCGTCCACACTTCCGAGATCGCATAGTCCTTGTAGCGGATGAAAAAGTGCGATAAAGAGCGTGAAATCTTATTTCGTAAACAAGCGGTGAATGCCGGCAGACAGTAACCAAGAGATAAGGGTTTTTATAGAAGCATTTCTGGAAGGATATAAGTGACTTCTCATTTTAAGGAATGAATTATTACCTTTAGAAATAACTTCGTTCTCACAGGGACCTTAATGCCTCTTAGCCTGAACGAAGAAACAGGAAATCCGGTAGTTTTTAAATAATAGTCATTGTATTGCTAACTGGCTGTCTCCGAACAAATCATACGTGCATTCATATGCATGTATACATGTATACACTCGATTAAGAGAGTAAAAATGACTTTATCGTGATGAGTATTATTACTGTCTCCAATAATATTTCCCATGTTGGCTGTCCGCAACACAAAATGAATTCGGATTTGTTTAGCTTCATTACCCTATCAAGTCCGTTCAGAGATGATACATCAGTTTCCACTAACTGCTCACAGATCGGTGGGTAATAAACCCACAAAAACGTCTTCTGAGATCTTCGATTTTTTTTCCTACCAGAGTTTAGCCTTTTTGTATATACACAATTTGGCCTTCCATATAGCAGGAGAAATGATACTGACTATATAAAATCTATTCGTCTATAGAAAAGAATTCAAATAATCACCTTCATTCGGGTTAGAAAAACGGGCACCAGTTGATCAATACCAAGGCATCTGAACATGACTATTGCGACTTCAAACCACTCATGGCCGGTCCGCCCTTTGTTTGATAGTCCACATTTTATTGTTGCCCCATCACCGAATGTTAGGTTTATTCTGTTGTTAACAGTGAAGGAAGATTAGAAAATCATAAAAGCAGATATTTTCGGTTCGTGTTTCGTCGTAACTGGTACCGTCTCCTACTGACATCTATCACTAGCACTTGGCTCTCATTCAGCTTCATTGCCTGATTATTGCACTGAGTAATTCGACCCCGGAAATTATAGTAACTGTTAAGATAAAGTGCCGCATTTATTGATTCCAAACTGATAGGTTTAGGTCACAAACAATATTTTTCACTTAGTAAAATATAGTAAAAATGCATCATCCATGCAAATCCCAGTGTGTTCATATTAGGCATAGTGAGTATGCACCACGTTTCATAGCCGTTCTTTTTGAGGCTTGGAATGTTCATGTTCCAAGTGGATTGTGTGTTGATACCGATCTCTTGGACGATGCATTCATTCTTGCACTTTGTTTTTGAGGCCCAGACTTTCTAACTCTCTTCTGATCCCAACTCGATTTGAAGTTTCGAATTATTTGTATGGGAGTTTCTTCAACTCATCGTAAAGCTTAAGACCAATTGCCTCAGGTTTCCGTCACTGATAGTTGAATACCGCACTGACAGCGCCTGACACATCCTCCTTCGGTCGTGTTCAAATCTGTACTCTGTGTTCCACCTGAAAAACAATGAACATCTGTGATACTCTTATAAAAGGACCAAATTATTTCTTCCATTAGCTACGGAATTCTATGGTCAAATTAAAACTTAGTTGCTCAAACAGTTTCTCGTGAGATGCACGCTATCAAAATCAGAATGTTCCAATACAACCCGGCCAGTGTCAAGCCAATCATGTGACGGTACTATCCACACCGGCGAGGCGGCAAACGAGCTTGTAAGCGACAACAACTTCGCTTTTTCTATTTGGCTTTTGTGGGGGGTTTCTACCAGCAAAGCTACACCAGAAATAGTCAGGCGGAAGATATTAGTGGTCCATGTTGAACGGAACGTCAAATGCATTGTGCTAGACATCCGACTATACTTGTTAAACCTACGTGTCTGTGCGTAGCAGAGTACCAGCAACATGCGATAAATAGTGGTTAGACACGCGATGCACATTTGGTGGCATGGATTTGTTGTTCACCGCCTACAAATGAAGGAACAGTGCCTTGCCATTGAATTGGATGGGGGCAAGACTACCATAAAATGAATCCGTCTGGTCAATGCTTATCAGTTTAATAGCCTACACATTTTTGATTCAACAGATGATGCTAGAAGAAGCCCCCGGTCTGCCTTTTCATGCTTTGTCATTTATGATACATTGTCAACCCGGTCCAAGTCTCGTGGTTTGACTAACATCTCCAGATATATTCTAGTGCCGTGAACACTGGTGGAGTTTATGATTGTTGAACCCTTATCCAAGACCTACGGTGTCCGCCGTGATTTGGCTATTCCGTTTATTCTTGTCATGGTAAACGTTTACTATCTGTTTCAGTACACGATATATTCATGAGAACATACAAACAAAACGTACCTATCACCCGTTAAAATCCTATGTGATAACCAAATTATGATACTTCTTCATACATCAAAGTTAACGGAGACCTGGGAGAAAAATCTTCTTTCCATCAAAATCAATAGTATTTGCAGCTAAAGACAATAATCAGTAATATTCGCAGTAACCTGTGATGCATTTCGTAAAAACAGTTTCTTTTTTGCACAAAATGGAAAGTTTTTTTTCGCGGGCTTGCAGATATTTTGGTCGAATTTTTTCTTAGTCGATCGACGCTGATTTACCTGTTGGTTCACAACTCGTTCACAATCGGACTTTTTATTAGTTTTACGGAAAATCCACTCGACTTTCATCCATTCAAGTGTAAAAGTAACTAGTATAAAAAGCAGGCGTGCTGTTTATCTGGTACATTGTGCGCTTACTACACCGTAGCAATGTTGTCCAATCGGTATTTCAGCGATGCACAGCTAATGGTTTGGTTTTAAAATCTCATTTCAACATACACGCAAAGCTTTGCTATCCACGAGTTTAATGATACATTAAAAAATGTCGCAACCAAGTCGACACAGAGAAATTGGAAAATTAGGAGCACTATATAGGGTGAAGTAGGTGTGAAGACTATCAAATGGTAGAGCCTAAGTTTTTATGGGCTCTATACCACCTAGCTGAAGTAGTAGGTTATCTGAGGAGGGAGGCTCCGATACATGTTCCCGGTCAAATGACCTGTTATGCATTTTAGCACAACGAATCCGAGGATTTTTAAATCGTTGGGAACCGGAAACTGGTATCTTGTTCTTTTGAGTTTTGATCTTTTCAAATTGTAAATCAAAACCATCCCGGAGAACCCGGCAGAGCCCACAAGCAAGCAGATGAAAAGATAACTGTACTGAACAGAACTTGAAGGACATTATGATGCATTTTCTAAATGTTTGATTTATTTCGGAACGTCAAATATCAAAAGTGATGCAAAGGCCGTCAAAATAAGTCGCACCCAATATCCCCTCAACTTGGAATGGAACGGAAATAGTTGGTATGGAGTATACATCGGTGAAAAAACTCCTAGTATTCACTCGACTGTTTAATGAGCTAAGACACGAAATCTTAAAATGAACTGGTTGTAATGAGCACCATTATACAACGGAGCACTTGGCGACGCAGAACAAACTACCGAGTGATGAAGATGAAAATCCATTTATTTTGTGTTCCTATCAGCGACATGCATACCGATAATGTTTGTTCAAGCTATACGACAATATGCTCACTAAATTTTCGAACCATATTGATTTGATTTTGTAAGATACTGTAAAAATAATATGATGGCGGACAAGCTCATTTTCGGTAGGTTCATCCTCCGGCTAACGTATTTGCACGTACCTGGTACGATGTTCATTTGGCGAACCAGATTGGTTTATGAAGGCAGTGTGTGGAAAGCAGTTCGGAACATGAACTGTGCCGAGTGTTTGCTACTATTGATACATGGAGCCATCTTTCACGCGTGGTAGTCACGACTGAGGACGTATGGGGTTTTGGGTGGCATTCTTAGTCCACGGTTAAGGTCACCCAGAGTGTTTGACAACGCGCTACTGTGAACATCGCGAAGGGCTCTCCCGTTAATTTTGTTGTTGTCAAGTGAATCTGGCAGCCATCTTTAAGATGCATTTTTTCTCAACAAAGGTATAGAATAAGCCAAGATAAATTATTGTTTGATGTAAATGATAAAAAAAGGTGTTTCTGTTTGATTTAAAACAGAACTTGGCTTTTTTGAATCCTTTTGTTAAAAAATGGTTCTCCTTGGAAGAACAGTTTCGCTACAACGGAGCGTTATGCGTGAGAAAAAATGCAGCATACTATCCAGAGTCCAAATGCGACTGCAAGGCAATGCAAGGTGATTGAGATACATAAATGGGATCTTTACGGTAATTTTAATTTGTTCTAATTGAGGAACTAGGTTTTAGTGAATAAATAGCACCGGTGTGCATAGATGCTCGCATTTTCACCAGGATTCGAGATGTTTCGCTGCACAACCAATGCAGGTTTAAAGCATGCCATAAATTTCTAAGTGTAGTTAAATCTTACGGAGGCAATGTTTTGGAAATTATTTCTGTATTACTTCATTATAGGTTAATCAGTTTGTTTCTCCCATAACAGTTTTTACATTGAACAGCATTTTGCCAACAGTAATAATGTATGTCACACAGGGTGGGTGAATAGCTAGGCATTTTCTGGCTAACCCCACACCAGCACATATGAAGGAATTCAAAGAATATGTGGTCACATCTATTATCTCAGCCTGTGAAGCATGAATTACTCAAGATGAGATTGCAGCATGCATGCACACTCATCCAAGCAGATTACTCGTAGGAAGACAAGGATAGCCAGCCAACCGACGCTTCGATTGTAAAGATAGCTTCCAACTTGGAGCCGAAAGTCTTGTCCTGTGCTGATAAGCCAGTTTACATCACTCGAAAGCCACATTCTCCAATGATGTAAAAGGACAGGCAAGCAGATGAAAAACTATGTTGTCTCGTCTATTCGTTAACCTATCGTAGTTTGACAAAAGTAGATTCTCATTATCTTAGTTCGGTCAGATGTCAGATTCTAATTCAGAAATTGTCCTTTGTATTACCTTGCAATGGTTTCCCAGCAAAATAATATGTCCACTTAGATAAACTTTAGAAGCAGGTTATTTAACTGTTTAAGGTTCATTCATTCATCAGTCTTGGCACCTAATCTTTTACTGAAGCAATGCTGGTTCGATTGTTAGTGTTTTCTGAGGCGTCTCAGGTGTACACAAGTGAAAGTCATGCACTGATACACTCCAGCCTCATTTCAACAACAATGGTCTCTCAGCTTACACACTTTGTCGGACCAAAAAGCTTTTATCACTAGTTCACGCACTACTTCTATATTTTTGAACAGTGGTCGAAATGGTGACTTTCGTAGTGGGTGTACCTTAACCTGCATGCAAATTCAATCATTCTGCATTGACATAATTTCCACCAAAAGTAGGTGAGTTAGCAAACCATAAAACGGGATCAGGCAGACTCACGGATGTGAACGGCACTCAAGAACAAAAGAAAGAACAGTTGGCGCGGATCTCCTTTGTTGGTATATTTGATTTGAGCAGGTCACTTGTTCAAATCTGTGGAGTCATACCGATTGGTTGCAATCCCACAGTTGCGATTAATCTAGGCGAAGGTACCTCCTAGATAATCAACTTGCTCAAGAATGACACCATGAAAACGGAGAGATGATAATTTTTCGTGGGAAAAAAACATCTCGAACCGCACAGTGAAAGGCAAGTAAATAGGTTGGCCTCCGCTCCAATAAATGAATTCGGCTTTTGGTGAAGAATTTTACAATGGGATAGAAGACGACTTTCATCATACTGAAAGACCGCCTGGTAGAATCAGGAAAGAGCTGCTCCAAGAGATCTTTTTGATCGTTCTTTTTCTAATTTTTTTACTTCTTTCATTAATGGAATAACAGAAGAACATCGTCTTCCGGAAGCGAGCCGCTGCCTACAGACGGTCGCAAGTCTGAGAATTTGGCCATAGATGAGGGGTTTCGAATCAGCGTCCCTTAAGTTCAAATACCGCCTAACTAAAGCCGGATGACTATAAGCTCATGAAAAGTCTTTGCCCTTTGAGGAAATTAACTGGTTGATGAAAATAGTTTAGACTTTTAATCAATCCAAAAGATCGCGTGAATTCGTACAACACAAGCGATTAACTCTTCCTCCTGAATCCCACTAAATTCGTTGCACATTTTTTTTGGATGGGAACGCAGGCGCAAATTCATTTGACTGGTGCACTGGAATTGAATAAATATAGTCTGACACGTAAAACCAAAATTTAGATTTGAAACGGTCACTTTCCTGTCATGCATGCATCAGAGAAATAGAACCATTGGTCTGAGCATTGTTACGTCACAACTTTGTCGAATCGTGGTTCACTAAAGGTTACTGATTCTCACCAATTAAACTGCTTCAAATCGCCAGTTTATACTGTCCGGTTAAACAGCTGCCCTGACTGATGCGCTAGGTGGTAAAGACACACGGGAACGACCCCGGATACATAAGTTGTAAATCAGCCTTATTACTTATCTGTTCTAACGTGACACATCAAAATCCAGTTTGCACGCAAGTTTGCTAGCTTTCATTACTATATTTATCAACGAAACACTTCGCTTCAGTTTGAGCAAATTAATTTAATTAGCGGATACTCCCTAGTAGATATTTTTTTCACTTCCGAATGCAGCTTTTTTGGTAATGTGACAAGTATAATCAAAGTATAATCATAGACCTGGAATAGAGACCAATGCACAATGAGGAGTCATTTGGTATCGCTTATAACTTCATTTAACCAGCCAGCCGAACTGGGACCTAATCAACCTAATGATATGTACCTTTTCTGGAAGAGGGCCACTGAATTAACACTAATGATGCTCTGTAAATCTTGTGGATGATAAGATCGTTTGCTTTTTTTTCTATCTAAAACTTCATTAAATTGATACCATCTTACCATTCGTGAATGAGGTGGGCTTTCATGTGTGTGGCTCATGACTCATGGGACCGCAGTCGCCTATTTGACAGATTGGTTGCTAAATCAGGAGACCGAGTAGCATTTGGCATTGCAGTCATTGGACTCAAGTCAAGGTGACTCCGTCGATCGTAAATTGTGTTTGCGTGTACAGGTGCTTGAATGAAATTCCATTTTATGCACTGAATTTCAGGACAGTGATTCCTGCTTGAAAGCGAATCAGTCTTTGATTCATTAACTTTCAGTATTTTGCGGGGCATGGTCAGCCTCTCGAAATACCTCGGCTACAATGAACGTGACCAATCAAACAAGACGAACATCGCTTTAATCAGGCAAATATTAACACAAAGAACTGGCAGTAATCTTGTATTGATTTGCATTTATTTCACTGGCTGATCTGCACTGCGTAATAATCAACCTTTCAGCCAAAAAAAAGCCAAACTAGGATACTGGTAAAGATGTATAAAGTAATACTACATCTAAAGGTGAATCATGAGTCTCGGGAGTGGGTGAGTTCGAAATAAATTTCATCCTGCACATCTAAAGCCGAACGAGACTAAGAATTTCTCCCTTTGTGTATGAAAGAAGGAACTGGATGGTAGTTGCAGCCATTAAGGTCTGTGTATCGGATGCAGTTACATAGGAATTTATCTACAACCTTCAGAGTTAGTAGTATATCCCTCATGAGCGCAGTTCACCACAACGAACAAAGAAATTCGATAAATTCGGCTAACCTTGTCCATGTCATTCCTCGTTACCATACAGCAAACCAGGGGACAACGAAACAGTGCGGCAAAATAGCAAAGAGAGTTTTTATTATTAAACTAACTAGTCAGAGTAAAAGTGGCTTGGTTTGAAAGGAAAATCCTTTCAGCTTATAGGCAATAATTTCGACAAAAAAGATTAGGTGATATCACAAAGTGGATTTACACAGGAACATGGGTTTTCGTCGGTCCACCTCAAGCCATAAAACCAGATTCACAAAAATAAAAATGGGACGATCAAAAACTATGTAAGTTGGTCAGCTAGTTGGTCTCTGAACAGAGAGACCAATCAAAAAATGGAAATGCCAAGTGAGTGAGAAAATTTGGAGTGCGGCATTGTTGAACGATCGGTGACAAAATAAGATTGACGTCAGGTGCGGGAGTAAACTGGTTGACCTTAGGCCACGAAAACTCAAGAGACTGAAGAAGTTTCTTCTGGGCACATACTTTAGGTTTTGGAATACCTGTTGAAATCACTTCAGCTCTCTCCAGCGTTTTTCAACTGACTGCTTTAGTTTCACTCTGAGACACTATTTACAGAGCAGCAAATGTTCTTAATCGATCCCCAGTACGTACACGGTGACAGGACTGTTTACTGTGCCCAGTCTACCAGCTCGGAGACAACGTGAGTGGTGCTGTTTTTTGAGCCGATACGATAAATGCTTCCTCACTCGACCGATATGGGTGGCACTACAGGTGTCCCGACCTGAAAATGACCATTGATGAGGTCAACACATGTTTTTCTCACATTAGATTATAAATGAGATTGAGAATTGAAGTCCGAACATTTCTGCGCTGAGTTTGGTTTCTAGCTTGGCAACTATCCGGAAACATTCATTGATAACAACAAGAAGCATGAGAAATGACGAGACAGAATACTATCAGTGAATAAAAAATTCCGTTCGCAGAACTCCCTTGCAAGGTGAAGCAGAGGCTGAAAGGGCAATCAGTACTGTATGAGCAACACCAAAAACTGTATTCTATGCAGGAGAGTCCAGGAGTCATTTCTCAACCTCACTTGCAATCAGAAAAGTAGAATAAGAATGGATTACATTGGTCGACCTGATTAATGGTCATCTTTCAGTTTAGGACACTTGTATCGACCGTACGAGGAAGCATTTATCGCACCGGATCAAACAAGACCACTCACGTTGTCTCCGATATGGTAGATTTACCACACTAAATAGTTCTGTCACCGTCCATCTACTGCCATCTGGGCATCCATTAAGAACATTCACTGTTTTGCAAACAGTGCCTCAGAACGAATCTGAAGCAGTTAATTGAAAAACGCTGGCGACAGCTGAAGTGATTTCTGTTCAATCACGTGCGATAACTAGTTCACCAATCCACAGCTGATTCTTTGTCATCAAGCAACTTTATGCCGTTGTAGGTGGTCATGCTTATGTCGACTGTTCTCGAGTTTCCGCCCCTAGTAGACACAATCGGAACAGGGTATTGTAATGGATAAACGTTGGTAAAAACGAATGGACTGAAGTATTCGCAAATGTCTCTACGTCTGTGCGAGACATGCAGATTAAATTCTATGCATAAAGCAGTTCTTAGTGCAAACGGCGAGCAATTGAATGAATGACAGGATTACCGAGCTTATTGTTAAGTGGTTACAGTATATTGTTTCTTAATCGATGTGCCTAGATGTTTGAGCATTGAATCTACATGTGTGTGTGTGTGTGTGTGTATGAAATGGGAATTTCCGGTCGCTCTGTAATGGACTCAGGTGTGTCTACGTGTGTGACCACGTGACCCCATGCCGATAACTCGGACACGTGAGCACATATTCCTCCGAGTGTGCGCGTGTTGCAACAATCGGGGGAATGTCAGTGAGATGAACTAGTAGATTCTGTGTAGTCGTTTGTGAACAGTGGTCACAAAACAGAAATCGGCCATTTTGCGTGTGGGCGCGACGCAACTGACCGAGACAATCTTACGTCAAATCATGAACAGTAGTGTTGTGTTGTGTGAATCAGACCGTGAACGCTCCAATGATCTAGTCGCTTCTCCAGTGTATTGTGTCGGTAAATCAGACAGGCGAAAACTTTTGTTCAGGAGGAGTCATCACCGTTCCATTGATGATGACAGGCAAAGGCAAAACAAGTTCAGTTCAGTTCTGTTTGTACATCTATTGACCTTGCGACAGCGCTCTCTGACCTCGGTTGCTACCTCACAGCACCAAACACTCAAAAGGAAAATGGAATGCGGGATAGTGAAGGCTAGACTGTGATTCAGTAAGCTGAACAGCTACCTAGAAAAGAATAGATTTGGGATGTAAGATTACCACTGACTGCGAGGTTGAACCATATCACCAAATGTCTCCAAGCGTCGCTCGGGGAGATATCGTGGATCCTAAACCCGTAGCCTAAGCACAACTGCAGATGCCAGTCCACTGGCTGAAGTTCTCACACTTGCCATACCACTGACTGACCACCTTGAATCATCTTCCAAACGCTCCCTCCCTCGGAGAATAGTGTACAACGAGGCAGACGTTCTGTGGGCGTGCGTTAAACGTCCCAGCCAACTTAACCTATTCTGCTTGTTTTAAAGATTGGACCCTAGGACCTAGTACTTTGAACCTAACCTCTGAGTTGCTCACAAAATTCTCTCACTGTAATCTGCCAATACTAAGAAGACAAAACAAGTAGGCAGCATTCATACAAAATCCTAAAGGACAATGACCGCGCACGTGGATGGTGTAAGTTTTGAAAGTGAAAGGTGCTAGAATTGCATTGCGCAGTGCATGGTTAGCTGCCTTATTCCCAGTTTAACAAACCGCGGTCGTTCAAACAATTAACAACGGCCATTCTATAGAAAAGACTGAAGACAAATAAGTGATTACACCTTACCAAATGGAAAAGAGAACGTTAAGGAGCCAAGAGTTGATGATTGATGAGAGCGAACACCGTGCATACAGTTTTCATATAAAAACTCAGTAACAAGTGGGTGTAAAAAAAGAATGGACATTCAGATTATGCTGGTTTTCTTTTTAAATAAACCGACAAATATTATTCGGAAGCAGTTCAATTCAGCTGTGATTTTGGGACCATTAACGTTTCACTGAAATGTTCTGGTTTTTGTTGGTGCCCGGACTGTGGTGAAATAAAAATTGCTAGACACTAATTCAGAGGAACCACAGAGAAAGGGAGAAATCTTTTGACAGGAACGTCACTGAGTGCGACGTTCAGCCATATGGCATAATATGCACAACCATGTCGTTGCGGGATTTCATGGGCTCCAAATAGTGCTTAGCTGGACCAACATCCACCAAATAACCCGTTGGTGTTTTTGGTAGGTCACGGGATGATCAGCTTGACAAATTCCAACAATTATCTATCTCGAAGACCAGCGTACACTGACAGAGTCGATATTTGGGTATGCTCTGTACATGACTTAGCCACCCTAATACATTCAGATTCGATAATTGTTCGATTATATTGAATGAATAATACTCAGAAACCGGACTTACTGCTGCAATGAGAAACGACAGTTGATCGATGACCAACGTCATGGTTGCCTCAAATTTATGAAAACCAATCAGTCCTTCATCATGCATGTGACCGTAAGGTGATATTCGACTGTTCAATTAGCAAAAGTTATCTGCCTCACCTGAGGACCAGCACAGTCCTGTGGCAGCATTTTACACCCTAAATTTGCAAGATGCATCCTTAGCTTAGATATACTTACGTCCAAATTAGTTGGAACTTCCTTCTGAAACATCAAGTCATTCACACATTCTAAGCCTCGGCCCATGTCAGCATTAATTTCAATATTCTCTTATGAGCATTGCAAATATCATAGGGGAAAACTAAGAGAGAACAACTCGGAAGTACAGCACTTCCTTTAATGAACTCGACTGTGAGACGGCCATAGGAATGGGCTCGGCTTCGTCGTTTTTACTCCAACGAAAGGAAATAAATGGGAGAATTTCTGTAAAATACCCAGTGTCACAAGAATGCATGATCTAATATGTTGAATCCCACTTTCCGGTCATGGAATATATACAGATTGTGGGCCTACAGTCGTGTAGAGCAACTATGATCAACAGAACCCAAACCCAACTGGCTGCATATTGGAGCAACCACATATTCACACTAGCTGTTCGATTTTAGCTTCTGAATTTGACCACAGAAGTTTCCTTACCTCCGATTCTTATTAGTAATCACCATCCCTGAAAAATCACGGAAACAGCCCAGCTGACCCAGTTGCTCTATACGTTTTAAAGAAAACTGTTTCGCCGAAAACCTCAGTTTCTACTGAACCTATGGTGTCAGTCTGTATCGACATCCTTTCATATATGATTGGGAAATCTATTATGAAAGTCGGTCACCTAAATCACCGACGGAAGTACTTGGTCGCGAAGCTCGATCCGATGCTTTTCAGAGTAATTTTTTAGTGATGCAAGATACATAAGGGTAGGTCCCACTATTACTTTCGACTCGGTTAAAGTGACTAAAGTCGATCTGAAATTTATGATATCAACGTCTTTCTCGCGTATGATACGGACTGAGCAAAGCATTTAAGAATATTCTTTAATCTTGCCAGAAGGCCATTTTTAAATTCATTGATTCGAGACCGCATTGTTTGCATAGATTATCAGAAACTCAGGCTGCTGCCCACAACTTTTGCTGCCGGGATTTAGGAAAAAGCGTAAATAAATCTCATCAAAGAAATCCTTTTCAGATGAGGAAACAATGTTTGGCTAACTCGCATGAAGCTAACTGAATCGTGAATGAATCCAACAGTCGGTTGCTGCATGCCAATCAAAAAGTAGTTCAACGCAGAGATGATCGCATATCGAAATAACAAATGTTGCTTTTCTATCTATCTTTTTTTGTCTAAATGTTCCGTGTGATCGGTTGACCAACATTACTGTTGTTTTTCATTGATCAGCCAGGATCAATCACGTTTGTGCTTGTCATGTACACGCGGATTTCTAAATCGTCCGACAAATCATCAGCCACCACGGTTGATGTTTTGAGTGAGAACTCTCAGTATTGACAATTTGACGGTAGATATGACTACACACAAAATGTTACCATTTAATCTCTCCCCTAATAGTCAAGGTCAATTCGAAAAAGGTAAAAAGCGTTGCTAGAACAGAAGCCCAGACAAAGGAGTTGAAAATGTTGATAACTTCAAGCAGTGAGTTAATAATAATAATAATAATAATAATAATAATAATAATAATAAGTCAGAAACAAAATAAGGAAGTCACTGTTGGCGTTAATGTAAGAAATCAAATATTTCAATAATGTTCAAAGTATTTAGACGAAGTTATATTTACCGATAATAGTGACCGCTTAGGTGACGCGGGGTAAACTTGCAATTTGGTGTGAAAACTGAGCGTATCAGAACCTGGGCAGTATTAAACAAAAATGTTACCCAGACATTTTCATGACCTTAGCCTTAGCCTTGCAACAGCGAATTTCATTGTTATCTACGTAGAAGGGTCGTCGACTTTCAGCAAGCCTTGCAACTGTTTCAGACTTTGTTTCTCACACTGACAACAGTAACGTGATTGCCACTGGTTTCTGTAGGAAAAAGCATGAAACCGATGATCAATTCAAATTGATAATAACTAATTGCTGAAATACTTTCGACAAGCCCTGATAAAATAAGAATGTGTATTGCCTGCTGCATTGTAGCTAGTAGACTCGATCACCAAATGAAGCCTCACCACGGAACTTATTCAATTGGCGAATAGCATGATAGACTTAGAAATGCGCGAGACATCAACGTATAAACCGGAGTTCGATTTGGGATGATATTTCCAAAACAGACTGTTCACCCTCCAGAATGTAAGTAAATCCGGAATTTTTGAGGCCACCTTGAATCTGCTGTCTTTGGTACTACATGCGAATTTGCCAATCTCACTGTCTCAAATACAATCACGGTGTTCAAACAGGAACGCACGGAAAGCTAATGGACAGATTTACGCATTGAAGCAGACCACTTCCAAAAGTAGAGAACCAGATTCCCTGTCAACAAAATCCGGTATTTACGATGTTCTGCAAAAGAAAACCTTCAGGGTAAAATATGCCATACCCCTTGATTCTTCTGCTCTCCCGCCAGTTACCACTACCTTAGATGTTGCCGTAATTTACCTTTATCGCATCTGTCACCACCGGCTCTAGCACTGGATTTTGAGAACATCCATTTGAAATGACAAACCACTATGGTGTGAATATTACAAGAAAAAACACCCTTACCATTTTTGGACTGTTTCCGTCGTGTACGACGAGGAAAAAACAAACGCGCAGTGCTTCAGAAAACAAGCTTATTTGTCCAAAAGGACACGAGCCTTTTTCAGATGCTGCACTGCTTGTGGCCGGGCCATATTGCACAGAACGGTTGAAAGCTCTAAGAATCATCTTTGTCACATGGTCCATCCAACGTTGCAGCATTGGAGAAAACTGACGATGTTGCCTGTGCCTGCCAGGTGATTTCTGGCTGATCTGATTCAGGCACACCTCTAACTATCACCAGTTCCCATTCAACACTTTGCCAAAGTAGGGACTAATCGTTTCCGCCCTAAATCTTGGATATCTGACTGTAAACGCGCATAGAAAACTGCCAAGGCAAGTTAATGTGAGTCAACATGTGAGAAAATGTTTTGGGGATCAAGTTCTTATTCTCCAAGTTTCAATTTCGACACTTGCGTCACGATAATTGTCGGTAGTTCGGTAAACGAACAATGGATCTATTTAGGTGGGGCCTCAGTTTCCATTCTGTCCTATACACTCCGTCTTGAAATGAAAAAACTACTTCCGATTCCACGCATCTTGTAACTAGATACTGCGGTAGATGAGAATGGGCACACGGTGAATACAAGTAAAAAAATAATTACAAATCTAATTAATTTCCATTCTTGTAACAGGACAACGTTTTTCTTAAGGAAGTTACAATATCCCTATAATTACGCTCCAGATATGCATCCTTTAGGCATTCAGCTGAGTTGACTGTTTAAGAGGATTCCACGTAGCACTGTTCATCGTAAAGTAATTCCAACGAATTCCACGAAATTCTTAATGCTCATCTAACAATGACGCATTCCAACCTTAAATGACTTGTTATTGCTGACGACACCGCCTATTAATCGGAGCCTAAGCATATTTCTTTCCCCAAGTTTTCCGATTAAAGTTATCAAGCAATCTGTTACGAAATTCTAACATGAACCACTACTAAAAATACAGCCCAACAGAAAGAGAAGGGCTATTATTAAAGTGCCGTTTAGGGTTACAGCGACGGCGATTTGGATGATGTATTGATCGCAAACCCCAGCTTGCAACTTTTTATCCAACATCAAACTGTTCGTATGGTGAATAGAATACAACAGTGAGTTTCTGTAGTGATCAACTTCAACTTTCTTATAAAGCACACAAGCATAGGCAGCTTTGGAATAGTTCATCCGTTGTTACAATTATTGTAAATAATGGGCCAAGTCAATCAGACGGAAATTCGATGATTTCAACAATGAACACTGACGTCGACAACAAGCACGTGTTTACAGTTCCACTCCTCTGGCTAATTCAGCTACATATAAGTGACTGGGTGCCCACTTTGCGAACAATATTCATAATATCAAGATAAGATTGGTTAATAGATATAATGTGTGGGATGCGGTTTGGAAAATAATGGTGGGAAAATTGTTGATTGTTCATGATTGGGAAAAGTTCACTAAAAAAATGATACGAGATGGATTTGCTGTCTCCTGACCTGTGGCTGAGAGCATGTAGGAGTTTGAGTGGAATTCTCGGTTCGTATTCACGATAGCTGGAGTAATTTGACAGTGTTTCCTTGACCATAGCTATAGGTTTAACAGCGCTGTTCCCATTGGTTCTGCTGTTGCCAATTGATGCTGACGGACAGCTTTGTCGAATTCCCCTCCGCCTAGTGTTGATTTCACATTCATTCTGATGACAAAAACTTCGGTCGTCTTAAAACGGGTTCCCAATTCGGATGCTTTGAATAACCCAGTGTTGGGTGGCCTGCTGAAGGTAAATTCCTCTTTTGTGCACAAGAACAAGAAACCAGTAGATGATAAATCGAAGCCAAACACAAACTCCAAAAGTTCTACTGTCACGTTGACAACCATTAGATCACTTGCATTGACGATTACAATCTGGGTGCTAGAAGCCGGAAACTGTTTTTTCTGTTTTCCATTAAGCATATGAATGAAACACATTCATTTAGGTTTTGCGTATTTAAAAATGAATACATGAACTATCACCAAGCAAAAACAAAGGCAAAGGTGTGCAGTTCTTAGTTGACTGATTTGTGGGACGAGTGAAATTAGTAATGGTTAAGTGCAGAAGATGACAAAACCTGGTTTTTGTTCCACGGGCACCAACGAAGTTAAAAGCAAAACTTGCAAAAGCAAGCTATAAATATGGAAGTTCAAATTCAACATCTACCCAACGAACTGATCACTAACTGGCAATGAAATATCTGTGAACTGAACATCAAAGTTAGCAATGAGAGAATCACGAAAACTACTACACATTCGGATTTTAACAATGAGGCGACGGCAAATCCATATACTTAAAAATTCGTGTCTCCAAAATTGAGATCATTAAAAGCAAACAAAATAGGGAGGTGTTTGATTTGATTTTGCAGTCACCATTCGCTTTTACGGTTTTAGTGCTTTGTCCAACAGATCTTTTCCTATAATATCAGCGTGGCTGAGAGAATCCATGTGCATTGAATCGACGTAACAAGGTTCAGACAAACAGCCTATTTGCCGTTAGTTTCTGTCGGTGAAACGACGTCCGGTAGCTTTACGCGGCAACAGAAAAAATGCTGTCTCTAGATGAGTCTAAGCGATCCTGAGACCCCACTACTCAAGCGATCGTCATAATCCTAGAAACTGGACCGTGGTCGGTGAATCTGAGCCTTGCGGTCGTTTGCAGCTCCCGACAGAAAACATTTCACAACTGTTAATCTTTATCTGAAAATTTAAAAAAATTATCGCAATTGCTAATTAAACACGAAAAAACCTCTGAGTTTGGTGTCGTAAGACTATCGTAGCAAGCTAGTCACACCGTTGACTATTATGACGTTGTCATGTTAGTTTGCATAGCGTCAGATTTACATCTTTTTCTTTCTGATTTCTCACGGAAAACGGAGACCGAAAAATGAACTTAAACCGTTTCCTGGCTACCGGGCTCAAAACTTTATCCGATGGCATATACTATACACCTGTTCCAAATAATCCCATTGAGTCCTTTCTGTCACTAAGTAAAAGTGCCATCTGTAAGGGAAGGTTATGTGCGAAGGCCAGAATTTCAAGGCCAGTTTGTTTCCGTCCGAAGAATCTTACGAAAACGAAGCGCGACTATGCCCAGAAGAACAGGGCTGACTGCAAACATTTCTGACGCCAGCTGAACAACACACGGGATTAGAATTGGGCCGTCTGCATGCCGAAGGTAAGTATAACATCAGCCAGGGCCTAGTCTGCGGGATAACTGAAAGTAGTCTGATTTTCACAGGCTCAGAACGGAGCGGAAACGACATTCGCTGTGACTACTAACAAACCGGTGAGGGAATGCCCGGTAGCTTAACGGCTAAGGCGTTCGACGCGAAATCGTTCGTCCCTAGTTTGCGTCCCAGTTCGGGTACCGTGGGCAGACGTTGCCGATGATTCCGAATACGAATGAAACAGCTATACATTAGTTCCATGGTTTGCTCATGATGAGCTGAGCCTTGGCATCACATGGTGAATTATATCAAGACAACCAGAGGATGGACAATGAACCCATTAGACGGGGAGAAAAGAGCTAATGAGATCCATCCTGCGTGAACCCACATAAGCCATTTGACTGTGACAGAGCTGTCGTATTGATGGGCCAGAGATCATTTGATGGTCCTCGCTTTATTAAGCGGGGTAGGATTGAACTGGAAGCGAGATAACCGACTGGGAGCACTGGAGTTTAATACCTGCTGAAAACTTGATTACGAAACGCTGTCTATGTGGTTTGGGGCAAACAGCGTAATTCTGCTAACCACTTCAAGCGGAATTTCAACGCAAACCCTTAACCAGGTGCAAACTGGGAACCGAAAATGCTATTCGAAAGTTTTATGCTAATGACTGCGGAGATCAACAAGACTCAGTGATGTCCTATATTAACTGGATAGAACCTCTCTCATCTGTTTTCTCAATGAGCCAGATTGGGAAATTTTTCCCATGTAGTTTATAAAACAGCCTTTAAAAATTTATGCTCAATTAATCCGGAAAGACTCTTTATCTATGAACTACTTCCTCACCACGGTTAGTCTGATCGCTCTTTGTATCAATTCTCTTTGGACCAGCTACCGAGTCTTCGTTGCAATCTTTAGTCGTGCTCCTTCAGCTCTAATCACGCAAAATGTCGAAATAAAAGAATGTCTAAAATATTGCTGAAAACCTTTTTAATGGATGTAAGCCGATTCCGAGGAAAATCCATCAATCACTAATGCGTTCACTGGAGACCAAAGTGATCTGATGGCCCCAGCTACTGATTTGAGGGTTATTTTGAGGTAACGGGGATCTGAATTGTTTGTGCATTTCAAGTCATCAAACTCCTCTGGGAATTCGAATTTGGCAATACGATCCAAAAGAAACCATCCATCCCTAGCTAGTAATTAATGTCGGATACAGATGGACTGAATTAGTGAGTCAAAACAGCCCAGTTTGATTGGGAATTGCATCTTGTTTTCACCTCCTAACTTCATTCCCGGCATGTGTATTGGTTAACGATTGTTTTGATCTAGCACCGCGGCAGACAGGTTTCTGGGATCAACACAGTGGAGGCTGTTCGTCTTCCCAGTTTCGTTGACTCCTAATTATACTGTATCGAAAAAATTCAATTCACTGATGCGTTTGCTAACCAAAGTCAAAATCCTAGTGAAACATATTACCTAGTTGTTTGTTTTGTTGATTGGAAGAACAGAAAACATAATCACAAGTTTTGTGGTGAAGTGTTGGGAAAACGCTGGGAAAAGCGGACTTAAGAAAGTAGAGAAAACAGTCCTGTTCGAGACAGATTTTTTAAGGACGAAACACTGAAAGAATCCTAGCAATTTAACGGCCACCACCTGCAGAACTATAGATTTTATGAATTTCTTTTCACAGTACAAGCAGGCAAAACATTGTTGTTGTGCCTTCGAGTGCAGAATAAAACGATTAGAATGATGCCCAACAGATATGCTGATCCCCGGCATGGAAATCGTGGTACTGCAACTAATAAAAGATAGGATGTTAGGCTGAATATTCCGTGACGAAAGGACAACAAAGTGAATTGGAATACTTATTCTGTCTATCGTGCCAAATGAGATCTCGTCACTGTCACAAAAATAACAATTGACTGACGCTATGAATCCTAGACCGGAATGCAGTTATTCAACAGATCAGGAGTGAATTACAATGGGGATGTGGCAAACTTGCCGGTACTACGATATTTCACCAGTGTAAACCTATGCTACTATAATGGGAATGATATCAACTAAATCCAGAATGATGATTGCATATCCATGAACCATAGTATGATTGAAGCACTTTCGATGAATTTGAAAATTTGTGTTGGTTGTAGCTCAGGTCGTCGGTTTTCCTGGGGTTCGGATAGCTAAGCTTGGCGTTTAGATCGCAAAAGTTTCATCACCAGTAGGGGTGATATCGCTAGTGCACTTTACCTAGATCATGAGAATATCATGATTTCCGTTGCCTGATGGACAAGCGAGATAATCAGTTACACATGAAATAACATCACTTATGCATGCACAAAAACAAATAGCAAGAATAAATTTGCCAGAAAAAAATGGGAACAAGTTAACGTGCTTGCATCGAAATGGCATGGAAACTCATCATATTACGGTACCAAAATTACAAACATAGATTCAAACCATCATACTGACGCAATAAATCTCGTCCACAAAGTCAAACTGATGGTACCCGATTTGCAGTCACAACAAGTACCAGCTCAAACAAGATGATCTGAACGATGTGGACTGACTGAACTCCAACTTTTATGCCTATAAGAATATATAAGCCAAGGAATTTGCTATAACTGTTATTTTTCGGTCATCCAATCCCAATACCTATAAAATGTGCCGTATTTAATCAGCGATGAAGCCCCACAAAAAAGATTGTTCTCTAAGCTGTTTTCTAAGTTTTGATTATGATCTGGGCTAGCCATTTTTGTTTTTCAAACAACTAGGAGTTTATGAATGGGGTTAGGAGATCCCTTATGACAAGGATCAAAATGTGACAGTCTGAATTCATGAGAATGTCAACTTCAGTTATTACTCTTGACGAGTTAATTAACGTTAATTTTAACGAGACTGAGAAAACACTGTTGAGTACGGTGAACAAAATCAATGTTTAGTAGAATTTTGAAATTTAGAAGAAAGTAGTAAATGCCAACGACGTCGGAATGAATAAAACCAATGTCAGAACATGAATGACCAACCACACTGCTCTCGTAAACTGTGCCAAAGTAAGCAGCAAAGGATGTCCCTAGAGTTCGCCTCCCGGAGCAGTTAACGTCGCTCGTGGTCTCTGGTTTAAGGAAGCCACTCACAATGATAACCAACGTTAAGCCAATAACAACCAGACCAGGTTTTGCTAACACAAAACAACCAACAGATCTTAGCTGGAAGGAAATGAAAACAGCTTCAGAAAAATTCCAGATCAGGAACGGTTTGTGATGAGCTCAAAAGAGAAGACAAAACTTTCGATGAATCATAGTTTTGAGTTTTTAGGCGAATCTATCCATCGTGTACCATTTGAACGGCTCAAAAGTAAATTGTAATGCCAATCTTCGGAGAATACACCAGCAGGTACGGTGAGGACAATCTAACAATCCAATCGTTACCAGCTTATTTATTTCTTTAATTTGAGTACAAAACCTTTGAGAACGAGATCCTTTCTAATTTTTGTTTTAATGGTCTTATTCATCCAGAGTAATCAGTAAAAGTATGCCATCCATGGTTGGTCAGGGCTGACTAGATAAAAAATTATCTCATTCTGTCAAAACATTCTCCGCAAAACGGACCAACACTCGTACCAACTCACCTACACCTGTCACTTTTGAAATGTTTTCATATTAGCCTATCGTAAACTCGGTTTGGACGAATTGTCTCCCGATTGGTGATTCCATCACAGTTAACACCAACTCGGATACGAATTCATGCCAGCAAGGGTTATTTTCGTAGATCGCTATTTATGCACTAATAGTTCTTAGTTGTATTTATTTCTATTGGTCATGTAATTGCTGAGATACATGGTAGATATTTATTATTGATGTGATTAAATTAAAATGCATTGACAAGCAGTTACTGAGACTGACTTACCCGGTTTTGTATAGGCTGACGACCTTGCTTTAAATGACATTGAACTAGGTGTGACAGAACCCCCAGAAGTCGTATAAAACCCGGTTTAACGGTGCGAAAGTCTATTTCAATCCATTTATGATGAGGTATAGCCACACAGCCTCAAGGAACCGCATCAAGGAAAAAGGCCAACCGTGACCATGAAAATGGGGTTAGCACAAATCATATTGGATAATGTGTGGTGACGATAGTTAACTTGCATTGTCACCAAAGTGACTGAGGAACCACCGGTTTGTGTCTCTTAACTTCGAGCGGCAAGTGTTTATTCTACTTGACCCTTGATGATGGTCGATTTACATTAAGGTTTGTACTCCACAATTCGGTTCGGCTTTAGTTTTTACAGCCATTAACATTGTACGAACGTCCTCTGGTTTTGATTGCTACCGCGTAACCCCATTTACTAAAAACAGACAAACAGAACTAGTTGACCAAAGTAGCAAATCGAACAATTAAACAGAAGGCGAGAACCAGTGACTTCAGGAGTCAGAAATATCACTCACTGTCACCATACTTTTCTTCGGGTATTTCGTGAATTCCAACTCGGGAGTTTAACTAGATCTACACAAAGCAATCCGTTGGTTAAGGCTTGATACCTTTATCCCATATCATCCAGTAAACACCTGGAGTCATCTTTCAACCACGGCCTGCCTCGAACAACAGTGTACAACGAGTCACTCGTTCCGTGGGTATACGCAAAACATCTCCCCAATAACTTCATCTATTCTGGTTCAGTGCCTATTCTAAATATGGGATCCTAGAGTCCACTACTTTACGTCTAATATCCAATCTACTAAGAAAATGCACCCTCATGCTCTGCCAGTAGTTCGACTGTATCAGTGTTCAGACATCGAAACTCTCTACACATCTGTGTACAACCACGGTGCTATGACGCCCCATAGCAGGATCGACATCAATGCTGCCGTGCATGCTCGACCACAGACGCCACGTGTTGACGATTGCCATTCCAGCTTTCTTTGTGCGCGAAAATGCTTCATCCGACTTACCACCACCAGGTTAGACAGAGCTACAAAATACCAAAATTTATCCACCTCATCCAGTTCTCCTTTACCAGAACAAGGTTCTACTTTGAACCAGTCCAGCCCTAGAAGAGTTTTATGCTTCAAAAGGGCAAAACGCACTTCAAGCATGCCTACACCATTGTTCAGATGACCAAGAAAACATGAAACTTACTTCGGTTTTTACCCTGCAGCAAAGCACTCACCGCCTATTCAAAATCAGACTGCTTACTGTCTCAATAAGTCTACATCGATCGTTGTTTTCACTACAAAGTTGGAAAGAAACAGTGAAATGGGTCAATCCTAACAAACACGGCTTCCCTTCGTGAACACCCTAGGTACGGCGATGGTTTCAGCTGTTCACTTACAGGGCCCGGAAAAGTGGAATGAATCTCTCTGGCCCACCCGTCTGTGAGAGATTGCGTCACAAAGTCCATGATCGACTAGTTCGAACGTCTCTCTCGGATCAAAAAAGACAGAAATTGTGGGTTTACAGTCTTTTCCTATACCGTAGGATTTCCCGATAAGTTAATGCTTAATCAGATCGCCTGCTGGGTGGGAGGTCGGATTGATTCTCAAAAGTACACCTTTCTCGTGCACTCACTATTCGGTGACGCGACACGGATATATCTGTCTTACGCATTTTGCGAAGACCTTAATTGCCGATGAAGAACTGCTGTCTACTAGCACTGTTCCACATGCAAACATCGATTAAGGACCGGCTGCTGAATTGATCGAACAAAACTGGTTCCTGTAATTTAGAACTGAAAAGGGTCATTTTGGAAGTAACGCGAAGGAAAAATATTCATAAGTAAGAAGTATTTTACCATAGATAGGTGCCGATCGGTGGTCGGCTATGGTAATGATAAACAATCACGAGTGCTAATTTAGTATTTATGTGCACAGACCTTGATGAGGCAGCTCAGATAAAAAGATAAGCCTTCTGCATAAGACTGCTTACACTTTCAAGATGTTACGTGGCCATGTGTTTTAGAACGCAGAGAAGAGATGAGATATCCGCTCTGGCTTCAACTCGTCAGTTGACAGTCATTTCTATCTCCCGTCCCAGTTAGCTGTACAAAGAACAGTCAAGTTCGCTTATTAAGCCAAACCATATAGGTTTTCTTTGGTCAGCACCCAGCGGTCGCTCAGGCAACCGGATAGTTCGGCTCATCGCCATTACCTGACCTGACCATGCGGCATTCTCGCTCAGTTTATCGTTTGGCATAAGCAGTGTGATGACGTCGCATTCGTCCTAACCTTCTACCAGGATACTGGGTATGAAGATTCATCACCCGCTACCATTACAATATCAATGACAGCAAATTTTACACTTTAAACAATTAAAATTAGCGTCGTAGCTACACAATCTACTTACACATCGAGCAAAGTGGAAGTAAGTTTGGCTTTTAGTTAGTTCCGCCCGAAAACAATGCAACACTTGTTTGGCCTAGTTCAGTGACGATAATGCAGCCCGACATTTACCTACTCGATATCCTTCTTTTTCTTTTCTTATTCCTTAGTTCATCTGCCTTCCTTGCTGTCTGGCAATTCATTTCATTTATTAACAATTCACCTCTTTGAAAAGTAGAATATTAGAATGCATTGTACACTTGGTTTACCTGTATAAACACGTACATACAAGGGAAAAAACAATCCGTTGTTGCAGTCTTTGCCTTGTAGGCTCTGTAGTTGAAAAAATCTGCATTGTCTATTTCTCTTTTTTGCATTTTTTTTATCTGTTGTCGTTCTTTCCACAGTATTTCCACTTGGTCGAGCAGAAACCGTTCTTTTCGGAAGTCTTATTCAAGCGGTAAGATCTAGTGCATAATCAGACAACTGGGTTTTGTTGTTGGGGCGATTAACGGGAACACAAGAATGTGTTCTGCTTGAGGCAGTTTTGTGCCAAATGTCCAAACGATTTATGTTTCTGTCGAACAAAACTCAACAACGTACATATTTCCATTCTGACCACAGTGTACATATCCCAATTGGATTTTATTGAACTGAAGAATCCCAATTTCATTGGACCCTACCACTGCCTTTGGGAAGTGATTCTTGCAGGGCAGGCATGCTTTTTGCAAGATATACATGATAAATTTAAATAAATGTTTAACCGGTCTGACTGGCAAGCTATTGAGAAACTGATGGGGAAAATGAAAACGGTCGCATCCGCTTCTTGACTGGCAGACCTATCCTGTTTATGTTATCCCCTTTCACTGAATGCTAACAGTTTTGGGATTTTTACTTGTCCGCATGTCATTTTCACTCAAGAAAATCGACTCTGCAGAACAAATCATTTTGTTGATTTCTTACACTCCGGCTCTTACTTTTACCACAGGAACGCTTTTACGGTGGCTGACCGACTTCTTTCAGTCGTCTACTTCTCAGCTCAATGAGTATTGCATGATAATCAAGACTGCTGAGTGTTCTCGATTTGGAGAAATGGTTAAATTGTCACCCAAACACACACTGGATTCATGAACTTAGTTTAGTACACGTGTCGCATGCATACAAAGATCGCGGATGAATGCTGGCGCTGAAGACTGCGCCTCTTCTGTTGATGGGTTTGACTGAATTGACAGTATAGGAAACAGTTTAAAATCCACCCGCGTGGATGCTAATCATTCGTCCGGACTACAGAAACCATTTCGGACTCACAGATGTGCCCATATCTAATTCAGCTGACGGTGATAGTGCGGTTCATGAATGTACACCGAAATTCCGGAATGATATTTTTGCCTCAAACCAAATCAAGTGAAGCCTTTAACCTGACCACCTGAACGATGCTCTTCTGCTACAGAAAGTACTCGCAGCTGACGTAGACAAAATTAAGGGGAACAAAAACATCAAAACTGTCACAAAATGTGGTATTCTATAGAGCCATTGATCGCCCACTACACGGATGTTCATGACACCATGAGAAAGCTGAAATTCGTGGGCACTGTTGCCATTTGATTTTGTCGTAAACTCAGAAAAACATCCACAGGTAATCGCAAACATCTATGTTTCAAAAGTTGGCAATGAACAGTTACAGGTGGGTTGTTTCAGATAGAGCGATTAGTAAAGGATTATATTCAGAGCGACGTGGTTCAACCAAGACGCTATCCAGGGTAGAAATTCGTCACATGCAATCATTCTCCCGTTGTGAGGACATTTTAAAGGCCACTTTTGCATGTGTTTTCGACGAAGCAGACAATCTGTTGGACTATATACTGTATTGTACTGTGTAAGAACTGTTTCAAAAACTGAAAGTTTAGTTGTCAGAATCTTTTAATGACCCTTACTTGTCAACGCACATGTACAGTCACCATAAAAACCCAAAGTAATGGAATTTTGTTTACCATCGGTGTCCTTATGAATAGCCGGGACCAAATTACGATAACAGCCTATCTGCACGGCTCAGTGTTTTAATAATGAGTTGCCCCTGGTGTGAGTAGCTGTGAGAAATAATCGGTTACTTGTGACATTCCAAGTAACTAAGCCAAAATCAGACTCGATGCTGTTTTTCGGAAAGTATCCCGTAGTTGTAGTGCAATTACGACTTTCTGTCCAGGCGAGTGGGCTGGCTTCCAGTATATTATAAAAGTACGGAATTTAAAACAGACGGCAGCAACTGATTGTCGAATCACACAGCGAGTCTGTGGAATGGACCTAGTTCATTCACATACAAACCTTCTGAGCTCTTTACTTAAAGGTCTATAATGAATAATTTCAATGTCTTGTAATTATTTATCTTCTCATCTGTCCCTGTTAGCAAAAGAAACTACAAATGCCCCCCCGAAATAAGCAAAACACACAGTCACAATGTTGTTTTATTTTCAAAGGTTCACAAATAAACGAAGGCTGTTTCAGCGTTCTCAGCTGAACCCGCGCTGTTTCATGAGGACTTTCCTTGAACTTCTGAGAATTCATCGCGAAATATG
Organism: Fasciolopsis buskii; assembly: GCA_008360955.1. Lineage (NCBI taxonomy): Eukaryota > Metazoa > Platyhelminthes > Trematoda > Plagiorchiida > Fasciolidae > Fasciolopsis > Fasciolopsis buskii. The sequence goes on from LUCM01004891.1 coordinate 292,522, forward strand.
GGCTCCGTGCGCAAATTCCTTTTGCCACAATGAACAAAGCCGAACGTGGTCCTGAGAGTTCACAGTATTATCACATCCCCTACCGAAAAGTCACAACAGGAAAGGGTGTTTCAAAACCGGTTCTCTTGTTTTCCACGTATATCAAGGGGATCGTCTGTCTTTAGCTTGTACCGGAACAATAAGCACACGTGCTTCAAAAATCGAGATTTCACAAACACTTTCATTAAGAGACATTCGATTTTGTTCGCTCCAGAAATTCCGTTTCCGAACTGCATCAGAATGCAGCTCTGACATTTGTGGTAATTGCGACCGCGCAGTTACAAGCCTTACTTCTATTAAAAGCAGGACTACTCAGCAGTCCATTTATCATGGCTGACAATCGGTGCAACACGATGAAGTACCATCACCTCGCAAGCATTCACGAACTGATCGATCGTTCTGCCAGTCGGTGCCAAAGTAGTAAGGCCGCCGTGGCCCCGGTCCGATGAATCATGAAGCCGAATCATATTTGGGAGACAGGACCGTCCGACAAGCCTGTCGGCACTCAGGTGAATGAGGCACAGATTGAAGACCTGAATAACTGCAAGCCAGGAAGCAGTGTGGGGAACCAACTGTTTGACCTAATTCTGGTACGAAGACCAAGTGGTCTGGTTATGTGGCAAGCTTAAAAGCGAACGGATCAGCGTTCGAGATGAAGACCAAAGGAGGGACATTGAGCCCCAGAAACGGAGAGACAATCGGCCTATCAGTTGTGCCTTGCGTTGACCAACGCAAGCCGTTTGATTGCGACAGATGAACAGAATAATCATGTCGGGCCAGATACCATTGGATCGCTCTTGCTTCATTAAACGAGGTGGGATTGATCTTGACGCGACCGAGTGCAGGCGCCGAAGTCAACGATAACAGAACTATAGAACGCCGTAAGTCAATCGGTATATCCCTTTGTCTTCTGAGGGGGCTGTCCCTAATCATCTCATGCATAGCAAATCGTTTTGTTGCTATTACGACGGCAGGTATGCCATATTTCAAGGCTCCATGTCCTACCGTCATTCAAGTTACTTTCACGCTTAGGAATAAACAATTGCGCTGTCACGTTCAACGGCCTAATTTTATGTATACCTTTAACTTTTTCATGCAAAATACCTATACTCGTATACTCCAAAGAATGTTAGGGAAGGGTTCGATGAAATAACAGGTCTTGTCGAACTCCGAGGTGTTGGATTTTGTGTCTACGATCCTCAGTCATGCTTCCCATAGAGGTTTGTCGGAGAGCCGTGGCCAACAGGATTTGCGCCACCTTCATCAACTTTTGATTTTGGTTTTCTGCCAATTTCGTGCAAAAAGACAAATCGTAATTCGGCCCTAGTCACAGTGCCCTACACGATCGTTAAAGTCGCTTTTTCATTCGATTTAGTGCTTACCGTGACTCACCTGGAGGCACTAGGGTAAAACAGCCTGAGGCGCAAAATCATATCCATATAGAGAAGAGTTAAAAAAGAAATTGAAAGTGTACATTTAGTTTTGAAATGTTTATTGCGGTTTTTCGATCCAGACTAGGACCCGTAATCAAACGTAAATGAATCTGTCGGTTTGCAGTCACATCAGTTCACAAATCCAAGAATCCGTCTGTGTGTATGTGTTATTGATCGATTTGTCAATTTGTCCCTGGCCCACTTGTCATTATCCGACAAGTGGTCTACAACCCGATCGTGTGACAAGCTGAACAATTACACATACACACAGATGCATTCTTAGAGTTGTGAACTGATGTGACTGCAAACCGACAATTTCCCTTGAACTATCTCCAGACCATATTTAGTGTTATGTATTGGCATGATTACGAATAACTGAAGACGAGCTTGTTCGCCACGTTGTGTTGTTCTCAATGTGTTCTGTGGGATTTTTCAAACGTAAATGAATCTGTTACTGACATAGCTAGTTCCATATATTCTGCTGTGTTGTGCGTCTGCCCGTTTCGCTGTGGTGGTATCGCCAGGGTGACGTAATGCTTATCGATTTATACGTGCTGATTGAACGAACTGGTCAGATGAAGCGCTTTGAGGACCGAAAATTCCCCTTTGTCCTAGCTCGACAAATTTCCTTTGTTTTCGATCCTGACCTCGTGGGTGTCTGTTTCGCAATGGTTCCAAATCTGTGAGTGTAGATCGGTCCGTTGTAAGGCACGTTTGTGGTCGTGTCAATGGATGAGCAGTTGTTTGCCTGTTTCGCCTAACTGCTCCCCCATGCACACACACATCATGTGTGGAAAGGCGTAGTCTACTCGCAATGTTCCGCTGAACAAGGTGGATTACAGTGTCCCGATGGGTTTGTGAACGATTCGAATACCCAACAGTTTTAGTAGAGGCTCTGTAACCCGCGATGTTCCCCGTTTAAATGATGGTGTGATTACGTGTTTTGAGTTGATCCTCCGTTTCACTAGCTGCCTCGAGTGCAATAGTTAATGAAGCCCTCTGGGTATTCGTTTATAATGAACAAGTTCAGAGGTTTGCATCTTCAATTGTTTTTTCTTCCATGTCACCTGATCTGCTGATGTTCTCACTTGTGAATCATATATCTTAACGGCAAAAGAACAAATCAACCAGACCCACTACTGATCGCCAAAACAGTAATTGGCGACGGTTCCAAATAATGATATCAACCCAAACTATAATACTGACTAAATTTTCAACCCCGATTATATTTAGGCAACAGAGTTTACAGCCAAGTCGATTCACGATTTCAGACGCTCGAAAAGTGTACATTTTCATCACGGCCGACACTGGAACTTACTGGCATAATGGTCTGCACGGAAATGATACGCGAAAATCGGGAACAGGCGCGGTTCGTGTAGAAAATCATCGATCGAGGCGTGTAACAAGCTTGACAAATAATTGTTTACGAGCAAACAAATAGTTGGACAAAATAAATTTGGTGAAAAAGCGGTGGAAACCATGATCGGTATCATGCACCGAACGATTACTGGACCTGTCGTGGGCACACAGTAATGATTGATAGAAAAATCCGCATAAACGCTGCTGTCAATGTGCCCGAAATATACAAGGCCGTCGAAGACTTAATGACAATAAAGAAATCAATATCTTTAATCTGAGATAGAGCAGTAGAAATAGTAACGAATAATTAATGTCGATAGAAGATAAATTGGGGGGGTTCAGAGTGCATCCGGAGTTTTGAAGTATGCGAGCCGGAAGCCTGGAAGTCTTCTTCGACACTGTGTCTCGATCTAGAAAGCTCTCTTCTAGAAACGCTTCAAGACAACGAATAGAAGAATAATTTGGAAGTTGGGTATTAATAATCAGAAGGGATACGAAACTTCCAAAAAGTAGTCTGTATTTCTAGCATTTTAAAAATAAAGTGGTTAAGTGGAAAATGTCAGAAATGTTTAATTCGGAGTCTTATTCGGACTATTTTGAAGTTCAGTGCAGCTTGCATGTCCAGTGTAGATTTAACCAAAAATAACGTTATGTGGACGCTTGCCAATGATGTGATCGGGAACAATCAACAGGAGGGCAAATAAAGTAATCATGGTACTCTGAAATGCATTTGAGTTAAAAAAAATCAAAGGAGATTGATTTTTGAGGAATAAGCAGATGGTTTTCAGTCGAAGAATAGCCACGAAGAATATTGAAATTTTCGGCATAATCACCGCTGGCGTAAGGAATTGAGTGCATAAGCACATTCAGAAAATACTAGCCGAAAATCGTGGGCACCACTGTCAAGAAGTGGAGCAAGGTAGACAACTAAATCATTGCCTTAAGGACTTTTAAAGAGCCTTTACTGGATCACGTGGAAAAACCTGCAGAATCAAGCATGTATCGAACCCATTCGCAAGTGATTCCACGTGTAGATGTGCACGTAGCCTGCCGATTACCTTTGCATCCTTCTTAGGGCACATGGGCAATACGCTCGGGTTTTCACCATTCAGATGTACTTCCGGAATCAGAACAGTTTTTTGATGGAACTTTTTGCCGCGAACAGCGAGGCATCAAAATCACGAATTAAACTGCTCCCGAATCTAAATTGTCTAAAAATTTCTGAAACTATTTCATATTCTGGGAATAGGTATGATATTAGGTAAGGAGAGTGAGACTGAACTGTATTGTGAAAAAAAACTGTCAGTAATCCCTTTCGACATAAAAATTCACTTATGGTTTGTTGTAGCGCACGTGCTACCATACTTTTCAATCGCGAAACTGATCACGACGAAATAATGTTACATGCGGTCGTTTTTTCTGGCATACGTGTTGCATCTACTACTATCATTAGTATCACTACTTTCACATTCAAGAACCTGAGAACATTGGCATCAACTGCTTCGTAAATCGGCAATGTGTCGACCTCGTTTGTTGCATCCTAAAAATGTATTCAGTTATTCATCGCTCTGTAACGGAAAAGAGGGGAAGTCATGCATGCTTATTTCGTTTTCTAAGTCTGCAATCAGTTCTATCTCTCGGCTGCTATCACCCATCCCCACTAATTCAACAGGGAAAAGTCAGGTTGATCGGACACAAAACATTCGTGTATTAGTCAAAATCGAATTGTTTATTTTGCTTTTTTTCTAATTACTAGTACACCGGTAACTCAGCTGATCGACTGACGTAATCCGTGCGATTTCCTCACAGCTGCTTTGATCTTCGATCAAGGTAGTGAATAGGACGAGTCAATATCCACTAGCCCTATACTTATGACATCAATGTTCTGCCGATCGCACTTGTATTTTACTGGAATTTTTGTTCAACGCAAAATACTACGCTAATTCCCTGAAAATTAAATAAATATTTAAAGTGTAAAATAGATTTTTCTGCTGTCTCAGTGTGCCGTCCATAATTGTTAAAGTGACCAGCAGGCCAAACTGTGACAAATGGCAATTTGTTTGTTCTCTAACGTCACACCTATTTGTCGAATGATTAGATAGGGCAACCTTTTCCAATCTTGATGGAATATTCTAAACCTACTGTGGTCATCAGCTCAATAAAAACGTTGAAGATTTGGCTCTACTCAAAATTATGATAAAAAGTTTTAGTCATGAGTACTTATTATTCCCAATTTGGTTGTATTCGGAATAAAAACCACGTCGTGTAGGTGGACCGTCAGCCAATACAGACTCACAGAAACTATAGTCTCTAACGAACCGAAGATCTTCAGGAGGACCAAATGCACAAGTGAATCTGTACAGCAAACGTCGATTGATAAAGTACGTGCAAAACGGAGGGAATACAGAAGTTCCAACTTTGCTCAATTCGGTCCACACAGTTATTGTCCAACAGCTTGCGCCAAGGCCGCGCAGTCTGTGGATCTGGATGCATCCTCCTGGTGTACATTTCGGGAATTTGTGACTGAAGTTTGATTCAAATGAAGTCCCATAAACATTGAGTACAGAAAACACTTAAACTGCATTGTTGTCGTCTCGAGGGTAAATGGAATCAAGCGAATGGACATTAAACCGTCGAGAAAGAAGTAGTGTACGCTCCATGTGTTCAAATCGGACACCTGAAAAAAACTATCATCATTTAATTAGTGATTGAAACAGAGCTTTCATTCAAGGACACAACGATAGCAGCTCAGTTCTGGTTTCGTGAACTTTTGCGGAAGGCCGCATGGGATACTTTTTAATATTTGTGGATTGGAAAAGTGTTTTCTACTGCCGCACGTCAGCAGACTACAAGATAACGTCATGGCTCGATATACCGCTTGTTTTTATTACCAAAGCAGTTTGATTTTTTGTTTGAGGGGATCCCTTTCCATCAATAGCTGGCCGACTGCCCAAATCTACAATGTCAAAGCTCTGGAGCACACTTGCTCCACAAGTGTGCAAGGATACCAATACTTATCTTCCGAAGGTTGAACCAACCGGCGACCTACAGATGATCATCCAATGTGAAGGAAGTGTACCCAGAAGGTTGTACGTGGTTTATGGCAATGACCATGTAAATCAAACTGAGATCTTACACTTTTGCCATCTCTTCTTAGAATTGTTCATCTGCTCTAACCACCGCGTACCATGTATCTTCGCCATCAAATATGGTATTTCACAAGATTCTCTATATTTGGTCATTCTGATCAGATTTGGTTTTGTCGTAGACTAAGGAAAATGAAATATACCTACGTCATAGTGTACGTTATCGGAGACTCAGCAGATGACGCATTATAACCATAAAACCTATATCACAACAAACGTGAAGAAGCAAGTAATCAGATAGGCGGAAAGACTAGTGGAGGCCAATACACAAGAAAATTTCTATCATTCGATGCAGGCAGGGGTGTGTCGAACATACAACTAAGGTCGGTTGAACAAAGAAACCAATGTGGTATGGTTGGACTGATCCAAGTGCAGTACGGAAAGTGAACTTGAATATAGCTCGAGGTGATAAGACCACGATCGGTGGTTCCATGAGGTTCCACCTAGGAGAATTTAAAATTTCTGCGGCTGCTTTAAAAATACTCAAGCTTTGTTGAGAATACTACTGATTCCTGTTAGTCTTCATAACTGTGGCTAGTGTGGTGCGATGTGGTGAAAATTGCTGTCCTTGTTCATTTCCAGTCTCCAAATAGTCTGACCACGAATCTCATGACAACAGGCATTGCTAGTTGGAAAATTTACCACGAAACTAAAGAAAATCTCTTGTTAAAATAATGCACCATTCACCAAACGCACTAGCGTCCAAATAGTAGAACAGCATCGATCCGAAACTACTAAACGAGTAAAGTAAACATTTTACATAAAAATTAGCAGACATCCAGCTTGAAAGATAGACATAGTAGGCCGCCATTTCTATTTGATCCATCAACTCCACTATCACTATTAGTGACATGAATTTGTTATTAATTTCTGCTGTTTGACATTTGTTGACAGTTCGCACAAGAACAGTACTTATTTCAAAGTATCACTTATTCAGTTCTACCAGAGTGCTCGAAATATTGTCGCTCATGTTCGAGCAGTGCCGCCGATTTCATCTTCCCGAGCGCTATTTGACTTAACCACAAATCAAATGTTTAGACTTGACATAAATGAGCTGGACCTAAACTGGTCAATCACGAAGACTGAATTGGACAAGCTGTATCTGGAATTCTGGGCAAAACCTTTTTGACAACATCTAGCCCCAGTTTACTTCATTAACTAATGGAAGAAACTTCCAATTGGCTGTAGACAACTTCAGCTGATCAGTCGACTCAGGAGAACAGCCAACTTGTCCATAAGATTCTAAAACTGCACAGACAGGGGATAACCACCCACCTTGTTCACCGGACAGTCTATGTGTTGTCGGTTGAACGGTTTCAAAGTATTCAATCACCTGTGTTTATGTTTACAATTAGTTTACGCCTCCCATTGTTCTCATCCCTCGACTCAGCATTCTAGATAGGAACATTTGGGATGCCACGAAATCATGATCGAATTCATGGGTCAAGAACCGACAGGAGAATATAGAGCGATTGAAATATCATCCAACAATAATGTAGATTGATCTGAAAATTTGACTACACGTGATGCGTTTGATCAACGACGTTAGTGGTTGTTGGGATAAACGACCATTCACGATATAACTTGGTCTCTTCAAATCAATCCTGAAACAGTTTCCGATGTGCGTATGTGCTGTAACTGGCAATTTCTATGTGTGAATACCAATGCAACCACAAAATCTGGTTTCATTAACAAAGCCGGATAGAAAGTACCTAATAAATTCACACAATTGGAGTTAAACGAGAAGCAAGTTGGCAATATGAGAAAGGCATAAAACATTTGAAATTAATCCGCTCTTGTTCTTAAGATTTTCCTATTCGTTCTATTGATTATATCCCATGCGGACTGCTATTCGGTCTAATATATTCAGGTCTTGAGGACTGATTACCTTTTGCTGCTAAAATCTTTTTGAATTGATCAGATGCTTGAAGTGTTATATAACCCACCGAATCATGTGAGGTCACTCTCAAACCCTCAAAGTTTCGTTTACAAGATTTCATTTCTTTAAGTACCACCACACCTTTCTCGCAGCACTTCTCATTTTGGCAACAATCTCGATGTATAACATTTCAGGAGGAGAAAATTCAAAGCCTAATTGTTAGTCTATTTTATAATTCAAATCATTAATCGGTTTCCGTATCCGTCATTTCAAATAGGGTTGCAAACTGCAGATAATTTGTTGGGATAATGTGAACGCTCTTGTTTTGCTACAGCGTTTTTTCTCGGAGTCTGAATCTTCTGCTGCCGATTGAAGGCCTTATATTTGGATTTTATTGACATAACAAGTCACATTCTTGTCCAGTTGGTCAAACGGAGCCTTAAACCAATAATTGCCAATAATATACAACTCCTTTAGTCACTCTGTTTCACAAGCTATCTTGAGCATTCCTTAGGAACTCAAAGTTTACAATCACTCCACTAAGTGATGTGATTTGTAAAACGGTTACACGTGTACATAATAACTGAATGCTCTTTTCAGTTATTGTGCGTGATCTTTTGCAAACCTGACTTATATTCAGCGGTTTTAAAAATTGAGTTGCTTGTATCTTATGATGGTGGCTATTATGGATTCTGCTGGTTAGGAGCAATGCTTACTCCGCCACCGGTAACGGGGACAGGTACACGACAGGCCATCAGGCTGTTATTACATGCAAAGATGTCAGTAAGATAAACTATTTCTTGACGTGGTACAAGGACGCGAAGAAGCCTGGGAAAAATGGAGTGAATGTGGCGGTTGATGTAAGACATTAATTTATTAGTGAGTCTGTTACAAATATCAGACTAATCCTTGATGAGAATATCAGTCTGGACTGGTCTACTAGTGTTGCTTTAGTGCAAAAGTGCTTTAACACATTAATTCGTAAGGTCGAAATCCTTTCTACATAGAATGAAAAATCACTCTACGCACTGCGCATTCGTAAGTTGGCGCCACCAGCTGGAATCAAACCGGTGACCGTCTGCCTACCAGACAGTTGCTCTACTACTGAGCTCCCATGGATACAGTTGTCGAATGCGAATTGCATAAGTGAATATTCTGTGTAGTACGGAAAGCTCAGTTACGTATTTCGCGTTCCAGAACCACATCAACCGTAGCGCGGTAGCACGGCATTTGCCCGGTAAGCAGAATGCAACCGTTTCACGGCAGGCCTCTTGACGTTGACTTTTGGACGCGTTTTGGTAACATTAATTTTCCATCTGGATCCTTGAGTCGACTCAAAACAAATGAATATACAATTTCTATCCTGGAAATGTAAGAGTACATGTACGTGGAAATGTGGAAGAATGCAGAGGATTCATAATTTGAAGTAAAAGTTTATAGGCCGCAATCAGATTATTAGTTTTTAAAGAGAAAAAGAGAGCTATCGGGAATTTTGTGAATAATGCATTGGCACAAAAGAACCACAAAAGGTTGGTAGCTAGAATAATTTCGCGACAACTAATGGGAGACTCAGTGGGAGGGTGCTGGTCAGCAGAAGATATAAAAGAGGTTGTTGAATTAGGTCTTAGTACCATGAACCACCTGACGGATTTAACCACAGCAGAATGTGTGAGAAAATCAAATGAAAACAATCAGAAAATAAGAAGTTGTGAACATTTGTTAAAACTATAACTGCAACATCGAGCAATGCATTTACATAATTGTAGCCAAAGATCGAGAATAATCGAATACTTGCCGTTATGAGGGGAGAAATGAATCCCAGCGAGAATGTCATCGTGAAAAATTCCCGAGTTTATTTGAACCAAACAAGACCAAATGTTTGTAGGCGAAAGTCAGTTGTATTCGATACAAATTAGCCACAAATGCCATTTCACATTCTAACATCAACAAAACACTCTCGAAGTGGTGCTTTGTTTCAGCGACCCGAATGAATTAACGTAGGTGAGACAATAGCGGAAAACTGCGGCCGTCGGTGTCGAAATTGGACGTGATTGTATACAGTAGAGCTAACGATATCCAGGCTGGCCAACAGAAGTATTTGGATCTGACAGTAAACTCACTTTCAATTGATGTCTGCCTCGTGAGTGAAACACGAATTCAGGATTCGAGCAGAGTAATTCAACTGACTGCACCTAAAGTCTCGTCAAGATATTTCCTTCATACTTCAGGTGACAAACCAGTAGTGTAGGAATAGTCTTGAGTGAGAAGGCTGAAGCAGCCCTTTTGGACTGGATTCCAGTCAACAGTCGTTTGTGTGTCATGAGACTGCAGGGATCAGTTGGCGTCCGGAAGGACAGTAGTGTTAAGCGCAGTTTATTTTTTATCTAGGTATAGAACCCAACAGTCTGCAACACTGACACGCAGAAAGACGAGTTTTACGATAGCCTCGTCACTGTTGTTCGGAAGAGCAAACGCTCTGACACTGTAGTGGTGTCAGGTGATTTTAATGCATCGGATTCCTGTTTAGGTGGGCGATGCGCCTTGCCTGGATAG
>LUCM01004891.1:304309-362258 GCA_008360955.1 Fasciolopsis buskii
AGTGTTCCCCAACGGAGTAGTATGCCAGGAATTTAGTGAACCTGTTGCGAGCATTGTACTCGCATACCTATGGTCGCGTGAGAGTATACGGTGAACTAGCAAGGTCATTTGAAACGACTCGGCGTTCGACAAGGGTGTCCCATCTCTCCATTTTTGTTCAACTTCGTCATGGACAAGGTGATGGAAGATGCTTTAGGTGGTCTCCAAGATGTAGGAATCGAACTGGGAAATGGAGGAAAGCTAGGTGACCTAGACTACGCAGATGACATTGTGTGCCTTTTTGAGTCTGCGGACCATGCACAATGCGCGCTAGATAGAATGTCGACGTCGGTTGCTCGGTTTGGCATGTACTTTGCTCCTTCAAAGTGCGAAGTTTTGTTGCAGGACTGGACGATAGCAATGCCGAACTTGATACTGAATGGAGAGGAACTCACGATTGATGGATGGAGTGGAACTAACCATTTTAGGCCGTTTCACCTACCTTGGTAGCTCGTGTCTAACGACGGTAGCTCGGCAGTGAAGGTAAACACGCGTATATCGAGGGTTCAGGCAGCTGGACTGAAGCACTTGTGGAGTCGGTCTGACATTTCACCGAAGTTGAAAGGTCGTGTTTACTGTACCCCAGTGCACTCAGTTTTGTTGTACGGTTGCGAGAGATTGAGTTTACGTGTAGCAGATGTTAGCGTTTGCAGGTTTTCGACCGCGGATTTTTACGTAGTATGGCTAATATTGGATGGAGTGACTGGGTGAGTAATGTGGAGATTAGGTTCTAGTAGTAGGTGCCAATTCTGGGCATAGCTTGTTTCAGCGTATGAAACTTATTAGACTACGCTGTTTGGGTCACGTGTTGCGTATGGCGAACACTCGTCTACCATATCGTGCCTTATTTTGTGTTCCTCCCATTGAATGGAAAAGGCCATGTGTAGGTCAACAGATGGCATGGCAACGTGGAATGAGAAAATGGACAGTGAACTTAGGCAAATTAGCTGTATCACACCCTCATGGTTAGAGTCGGAAAGACCTGGCAACTAGCTGGCTGGAGACACTGAAGGATATGGTAGTGAACCGTGAACAATGTCGATCGTGTTGTCATTTTCCGTCGAATCAGAATGATTGCGAGCGTGCGTTTGTACAGTTAGACTGTGTTCTGTGTGTTGGTTACACCAGCGTTCTCATCTTCTTCTGTCTGTGTCGGTTTGCTTTGTGTTCGCTTTGTTTTTTCACTCTTTATAGAAACCCGTAACTCTGGAGAAAGCAGCCTTTATTGAGGTTTGCCTTGCTGTTTAACGCTGAACGATGATGATATCCATAGTTGAGGAAGGTGAGTATTAATCTAACTGTGGTGAGTCATATTTGGCAAATAAAACACCGAGGGCGAACACTGAGATATTTTTAATAACAATAAGTTGATGAGTATTTCCTGATTTCCGGAACCTTGCCATAATCAATACCCCTATTTAAAAGATTTCGCAGACGGTCTGCGAATGCAGATCAAATCCTAGGAACAACCTTTGCAAATAGGTTTGTGCGCCCGAATTCAATACGATTTGTTTGTCACAACGAACGTGAGCTTATTCGGATTCGACGATGACAGGTTCTTAGAATGTGAAAAATTTGTATTCGTAGGATGGACCGAAAAGAGAACAGAACGTTAGATCCAGTTCTCCGGCACTCATGTAAAGCCTTAACTTATTGGGGCAATAATGCCTTGGTTCTTTTGCCACGAGGATCACCTGTACGATTCATTTATACCTCTTAACTTCTGGTCAGGACGAGTAAGGTTCTCGCAGAAACATGGGTTCGTGTGTAATAAAAATTGAAAGCGCTAGCTTTCACGATAACTTCGATTCCTAGGAAGTGACTCAGCCGGAGAATTAAAATAGAATTCCTCAGTAAATGATGACTGTTCATAAGGTAACCCATAAAATCACGGTTGATACTCAAATGTTCGGGGGTGATGGAGGATCATTTTTTGAAAATATAATACTTTAACCACGGTAACCGGTACCTCGATCAATTACATCACATTGCTTTATTGGTTTCGAAGAATTACACAATCCAAGAGAGGATAGAGTGCATCTTTCTCACCATGCTCTACAAACTTTTCCAACTTCAGGCGTATTTTTCTCCTATCGAACGAATCACTCCGCCAAGTTATCCGCAGTTGCTGATTCTGTCTGAAATAACTATGAATGTCTTATTGTTGCCTTCGCGAATTGATTCGAAAATTGAGGAAGAAGAATACTGGAGATTTTTAGGATGGAAACTATTTGGTTCCAACTGCAAAAACAAGACGTTTTTTACTCTCACTGCCGGTAACCGAGATCTTTTCCGAGGTTATCAGCCACACAAAAGTCGAGCAGCCCTCGATCCTCGGTCTCAAAGCGCACATTTCAATCTGTATATGTTTAGTCAGCTGTTGCACATTCAAAGTCGCTGAGGAGGACTTGCTGGAGGTAAGAAATTGTCCAAAGAACGGAACGATGTGTAACAAAATTGTCTACAATCCAACTAACATCGAATAAGACAGCCAAAATTGTAGAAAGTTAAACCGAACATTATGATGTTCACTAGTGCAATAGCATGTCACTTAGCATAGTGTGCATACTGCAGAGATGCATCGAACTCGTTCTCAGTGTGATATTTGTGACCTCTTTTATGCACTCGTTCAGTGCAGCGATTGGTTAATCGGAAAAAAGAATGTTCATGACCTCGATATTCACGCAAAGCGGTAAAACAAAATACCGGGACACATGAATGTGAACGGGACAAAATACCATCTTGTATGAATAGGACCAGCCATTTGAATGGGAATTCGTGGGTTGTGGATAGCGAACCCAATTGAGCAACACACGGACCATTTCACTATCATCGTAAAATCGGACTACCAGTACCCGGTTACCGGCTGAGGCGCTGAGGGTGTGGGAATCCTACATTTAATTAAACTAATCCACATCTTATTGCTCATCCGGAGTTCAATCGTTACCGTCAGGAATTCGATCAAAACCACTAATTTGAGCAAAAGTGAAAGATATTGCATCCAGCTAAACATTTCAATAAAGAAGACCATTTACGCGTTGTGCATCATACGTGAACACACCAAATTCAAAATGCCCATTTTCATCTCTAACTTACTGCGCATTCTTCGACCGTAGAGTTATTGTGTTTGTGAGAATGCAAGCTTCTCAAAATATTTCATCCATCACGTTATGAGCTACGTGGCCATGATCAATAAGTTAACGTTCACTAAGTCGAATTCGAACCCCAGTGCATCAAAATTTCAAAATCGATGTCAATAATGGTTTGACTAACGCAGTAGCTGCAGACAGTTAATTATTTAAAACTGAATGCTTTGTCATTATGTATTTTACAGCCCTAGTGCGTTTTATTGTCGACCCTGCGAACAACCGCATATAGCACGCTCACAAACCTTGATCGTCTGTTCGTTGTTCACTTGTTAGCGCACTCGCACATCTGCTCTCTTGCTGGCCCGTTCAGCTATGAAGATGGGGCACGTAAAAGTGACTAGTTTTAACGTTTTCAAAGCAATTAATTAGACAAAGGTTTCTGAAAAACTAATCAATAGACGTGAATTTCCTCCAACTATTTTGCGACTGACATTTCCATTAGTGACAGCTCACTCTCGTTTGTCCCCTGGGGATAAAAACACTGTGAGAATAAAAGGAAAACCAAAGGATACAATATTTTTGCAACCTACATATTTATTCGTCTCCTTCACACATAAGCGTAAAAAAGACAGACAGACGGATAGAGAGACACGTGTGAATGTGAAACCACTTTTTTCTACTGGAAAGTGTTACTTTCTCATTAAGAACTTCGTGTTATCAATCAGCCAGGTGGTGAGTAGGTATGAACCTTGCTCGTTCAGTTGCCCAGAAATTACACAACACGTTGAAATGTGATAAGAAAATGCTTCCAGTAACAGGTAGACCGAGAAAAATGAAGAAGGCAAGGTAGCTAAAAATTGTTAAAAGAAAATATTTACAAAAATCAGCTGAAAGTCAACTAGGCAATCATGTACATATTAAATGTGCTCACGACTGGATAGTTATTCCCTGTTATATGCTACTGGCAAGACACCGATACTTTTTTTTGTTTCAACACTTACTGGGATGGACGATTGAATCGGTGTCTAAAACGCTACGTGAAACAAAAGCAAATATTCAAGACTGACTGAAATGCTACTTGATCGTAGTTAACCAGAATGCAATTCACAATGTCGCCATCCATAAGCGAACAGTGTGGACGATCGCAAAGATCTGTGTTGATCATCTTGATAACATACTGAAATTGATTTGCTTTTAAGAAGTGAAAACGGAACATCTGTATGATTGTTTATTTTGAGAAGTACAGTGTAAACTCGAGAAGGTCACCCCAAAGATGTAGCCAGTGTATAAACACAACAAACGAGATTGGTTTCCATGATTTTGATCATCTGTATTGGTCGTAACTCATGTTGTCCTTTTCCATGGGTTTCAGTTCCCTGTACTGGGTGTTCAGTTTGCAAACAACCTCCCACCCCATCATTTGGGATGACTTCGCACCGATGACATCGACGGGAACTTAGACATAAGTCATCAGATTCACCAAAATACTTAATTCATTCTAAGTCCGATTTCCACTAGTGCAGAACTCGTGGGATGCGTTTTGATTTTATTCGTTCGATCATCATGTACGATACACTTATCGATTCCGACCGGCATCCAAGCCAAAACATGAAATTCACATGGGATCACAATAAAGTCTATGGATCCGTGACAGCTGAGCGTTTATCACGTAGAAGTGCCTTGACCCACATCTGACCAGAACTGGTCACTTTTGGCGCAGAGGTCAAAGTTCAATTTTCCGTTTCTTTACCACATCTCCGTGTTTTTGAGATCACGATTCCCAGTTGCCCATGGTAAGATCATGAGTGGCTGTTGTTCTCGAGTATATTATTTCCTGTACGCCGATAATGGAAGAATATATAATAAAAGGCATTCGCTGAAATAGTCCGTCTTCTAGACATTGGGTTTATTTTCTAACAATCTGGAAGTTCGGAATACGTCTATTGTTTGCTTATTTCTTCACTAAATTATTACTTTTGGGTTGCAAACCTATTGGTTTTTCTACCTTATCTTTCAGTGAATTTGGTCAAAATAACGTTTAAAAGGAAGTTTTCCCGTATGTTTCCTCCTCTCTTCAGAAAAACCCAACTGAAACGAAAAAGTGAAAAGGGGATTTTATTTTTTAATTTTTGTCCGACTAATATGTGCATGGGTTGCTTTTTCGCATCGTACCGAAGCAAGCTTGAGGTCATATGAAAAAAAATCGAAGGCCGAAAACAGGAAGGTCAATGGAATCATGTGCAAAAGTTTTGAATTCAAAAGTTACACGTGTAAAGAATAAGAGACCCAAACTGGACCTATGTTTAATGCGAAAATCTTGAGATTCCTCTTGGCTGAAGGGCGAGAGCCATAAAATTTAAAACTCCTGCAAGTCACTCCCTTGATCTCCGAATTAATGCACTTTTCTGAAAGGATTTTGCCTGGTATTAATTTGGTTTTACATACAAAGAAACAAACAAGACGTGACATTAAACAAGCCAGGCTGCAAAAGCGTTTTGCTTGTTTGGATGCCAGTTGAATGGCCCATTATTGCATTGTGTTGAACAACGTTTCATGAGTGTTCTTTCGTTAGATTGTTCACCTGACTCACCTTTTATTTCTTTTGGATTTCTGTCCCAGTATCCTCATGCGTCTTGTCACTTCGTCTCTTACTACATACTGAGTTTCTTACATTTAGGGTAGGTTGGTAAAAAAAATCCTAACTACTGAGAAACCAAGATAGACGATGAGCATTGCCGAGTGCACTGATGTTGTTCATGTCCCATATCATTATCGTGTAACATTTAAATTTCAACATTTCGGTGAACCCAGTGGGGTTAGTAGTGGAAACAAGAGAAGAAGCGGTAGTTATCGACTAAATTTCCTGGTTGATTCATCAGACATTGGACAGTTTAGCGCACTGGGTTCTGCACCGGATTGTGATTGACTTAGTGTCCTTTGGTTACCGCAACTGTGCTAAGCACCAGCAATTTTTCTACCCTGTACGAAGTCACTCTCTAAATACTTGCTTCAAGTTAGCTGGAAAGCTTTGGAAAACATGATGTATTTTGCAATTGGTCTTGGAGGAATTCCTGCAGATATTCATCAATTAATCACCGCACAGGCCATCTAGAGACTCAATATCATTCCAGTCTAGGAAGATGACATGACAAATAATCTTGTACAGACGTGAGAACTAAAATCTATTGCAAATTTAGATTATTGCAGTTTGTGAGATGAACACGATTATCTTTAGCAATCCAAGAGGAAATCGATTACATACCTGGAAAGTTGTTTGTACTCTTCCGATTTAAAGGGTGATTAGATGTTCTGACTAACTTAGCTATCGCATGTATACTTACGTATGCGAAAGTCCAATAATGAACAAATAAAATTTCAGTGATTAACGGTAACTATTCCAATGACCAAATTCTACAAGTCAGCGAACATTCTCCCGCTGATGTGACAAGATCTACACGGACTCAGGCAAGTACACGCAAACAGCAGGAGACGGTCCGAAAATTCTTTGTCATTATTAACCCTACCCTGATCGTTTGTCACCTGTTGTTTGGACCACTGCTTCTTTATTTAATTTATGCGACTGATCAAACGTGCGGATTGATTTGGCTCTGTAACCCAGTAACACACAGACTGACACCGGAGATTAACATTTTACTGCCTAAACGGTTCCCGTGCTCACCGATTTCCGGATCTACAAGTTCGACTAGCTTTGTCATTTCGGTGTGACGATTGCACGTGGAAATATTCGAAGTATTCGTGCGTTGGATACCATTATTTGTTGCACAAAACACATACCAGATTAGTAAGCGCGATTTCATGGTAAAAATACCTGGACTGTGCTAAGGCAAGGATCTTCACTGTATCAAAACAAAAACGAAAAAGCAGTTGCAGAAAAATCAAGGATAAAACTAACTGTAACACTGAGTCACAAAGCTGTAGGAACTAAGGTGATATTAGCCGATGGAGCGCCCTAGTTGAGTTTTCATATTATATAATGAAACCTACACAGACAAAGTATGTATCCTATTACTCAAATCGGCCAAGTAGTCAAATTGCATTTCGTTCTTCCCGCAATCACCGTAATTAAGCTTCCTAAGGAAAAGTCGGCCACCATCACAGTCTGTGTCTATGAACGAGTCAAAGCCATAGGCGAAGTGGTAGCGAATCACGTTGTACTGAGACCACTAAATTTCAAAAACCTGATTCGTAGTCATTATAATTTTAGAGTGACATCGTTGGTTGCACATTTTTCCGTTGTCATTAAACTCGTTCGGCATCCGGGAGCTCGGATGACCGCATCCGTAGATGCCTGGAAAGTAAATAGCCATCGTCTCAGCGTACGTACAAACAGGTTACAGCACAGAGACAATCAAGGACACTTTCTATCAAAAACTGCACTAACTCTTACGCACAGCAAAGCTAGATGATATCATCATTTTGTCAGGAGACATGAATGCTCGATTGGGTCGGCTGTCCTCGAATGAGACGCATCTAAGAGCCCCTGTTCTTCTTGAATCTTGTCATTCTGAAAACAGGGAACGGTTGCTGGCTTTGCGCTCAGACCATCAATTGTTTCTTGTCAGTACGAGCTTCGGATGTTCAAACCCCGGTACTCAATCTGGCGTCCGTCCTCTTTCGGTCACGTCATGGGACCCTACTAAAGTTTAATAGACCACGTTGCTATTGGCTAAAAATGTCGAGGCTACCGGTCGTATTGGATCACTCTCCTCGATTACGAACACGCGCTAGTATAAAGCACTAAGCTCAAAACGCACGCCTCAACTTCGCGTTACGATGCCACATGCTATCCGCATTCGACTCCGCCTACTGTCAATCTTCTTTGAAGGCGTATGCCTAAAAACTCTAAAAGATTGCCCTCCACCTCGAATAACACTCAACGCATCCATGGTGGGCTCCTATACAGAGTGAGCCTTGCATTCAAATCGGGCTTAGTGTGTTGCGATGATACTGACGTCTTTCTGTGACACTGAATTTCTGCTGCGTCTCAGCGTTTTCTTCGACGCGAACCATCCTCGGCTGGTAGGATATTAATATGAGAGACAGTCTAAACAACAACCGATCGTGAACTTCAATGCAACTTTACGTGAAGGAGCGAGATCTTGATGGTCTCAACAACGTCTATTGGAAAATGGAGAAATGCTGCCGCCTTGGGAAATTCCCGCAAGCTATTTCATGTCATTCGAGGCTTACTCTGTAGGAAAGCATTAGGTGTGAGCGAGATGATCTGTGAAGATGACGGTTCGTCTATTCACAACCTGCATCGACGTCGTGTAGGCTGGGCGGAGCACATTCAGGCACAATTTGGGTTGACTTTCAGCGTCAGTACCTCCCGTAGCTATTTCGACAAAGGTCCGGTGATGCGTTCACAACATGAACGCCGCCAACTGGAGGTGGAAATCCTGAGGGAAATTCGAACTTCAGGATGCTTTAAAGCGCCGGATTCTGTTGGCTTTTCCCCAGGCTTATTTAAAAATGGAGGAACAGAAATGGTCAGAGAACATTCAAACCTTAGTTTCTCGAGGGGATCCGGTACTCCGAGAAAGTCGCCTCCTCGTCAGCGAGTCGATGGTCGTCCTCAACATCAAAAAGGGCTCGCGCAGTAACTGTACTAACCATAGCGATATTGACATAATCCCGATAGCGTTAAACCTACATGCGTCTACTATCCTTGGAATATGAAACAACACTCGTGAATGCAAACTAGTGGGGAACAGGCTGAATTTCGCACTGGCTGTGAGTGGGTCGATCAAACCTTCACCCTCCGACAGATATTGGAGCACTATTTAACTTTTCAAAGGCCAACGACCATCGTGTTCGTAAACATTTGCGCAGCGTTTGACTTTATTGATAGGTTTGCACTATGGTACTGTTTGTTGAGGAATAAAATGCCTGGGAAATGTGCCGGTCCTCAAATATATATATATATATATACAATCAGTATCTATTTCTTAATCAATGCTCACTCAAATGTAGTTTGCAGAAAACAGTCAGTTTATCATGCATCCTTACCATATAAGTAAACTTTTTTTCTGTAGGCCATCAAATAGGCCGTGGTCGTTTAGAATGTAGTTTTATTGTCGGTTTACCTTCCATTTTTGCTGTTTGTAGGTTTCTAATTGGTCATCGTTTATCGCGATCGGCTAACCTGACCCGGATATCGATTTTCTCAAGGCACTGCAGAAACCTGGCTGTCTTAATAAATTATAAGTGTAAATAAAACAATTCTGACAGAATGAAACTTCTCACTACAAAGGAGTAATCCTCAGCTTTAAACTAACCATTGGTGCGTATCGAATAAACATCAAAGTACATGGCTGATATTACGTTCACAATCCGAGCCTCAGAAGAACATGTGCGGTTTGTTGAGAATGCAATGTCAGAACGAAGAACAGAACACCGTTTTCCCGTGTTTTTCTAGCTGTCATTCACCCAGTGAGGAGGAATCCATCGAAGACTATATTCATGTGCTTTCCGTATGCAGAAAGAGACAAAACAACTACGAGTGGTATACAAATAAGAGGGACAACGGACCTAATTAGCCACGCATTTCTGTTTTTTTTTTGATCATTTGTGTTCAACCAAATGGTGCACTTACCGGTTGAATACCTAAGTGATTGTTTAGAAAAACAGGGTTTCGCTTGCTAAAAAAATAGAATGTAAATTGTGTTCGAAGTATTTCGTTGCTTGACAAGTGTTGATGTAAGGCTTTGTTATCTGCATTTTTGTGAGATCTATCACGGGTTTTTCTGAGCCCAACGATTGACGTGTAAACATTGAGCATCTCCATTTCGAACGGCCCATAGTAACCAAACCGTTAGTATCTTGTGCTTATTCCTGGTTCGACTTTCCACTTAACGCAATTAAATGTGGTTGCAACATAAGGCGTCAAACGCACACAAACAAAAGACTTAGCGATAAAAGGTGCTTCAGTGAGACATTCACGAAGGTGTAGTCTACTGCTTTCGTTCTAGGGAAAAGTAAGTTGGTGAGACGAGTCCGGGCGGGACCGTGTCTCACAGTCTAGTAGTCAGGAGAAAACGTAGACTGAATGATCTTGAATGATTCTTAGCGAAATAAATTTGTTGAAAAATGACCATTTGGCTGTGTACATGAAGGGCGAGAAAAAGTTACATTACGACTAACTGCTTCGGAAAGCTCTGTAGAATAAAAACAAAGTAATATTGGTGGGAAAGAGGCAAAAAGACGTCAGAAGATAATCACATTATTGCAGACTGGACAGTGAGGAAGGGGTGTCGATCAGCAGGAGAGCCCTTCGCTGGACTCACTGAAGAAGAGAGAAGCAAGTGAAAGTCTGACTCTGCAAGTGATTGGTATATTCATCTACGGGACAAGTTCGACCTCTGGTTAGCAGACGATGGGCTTGCGAAAAAAAAACGCCTGGCAAACCAGCTTTGGTGGCAGCAACGGAGGCTAGCTGAGATATGAAGGATAATCAGTACAAAGAAGATTCTGTAGACCAGCTGAAAGCACTAATCTGTGGAAGGAAATTAGTTAAATAAAGTGATGTACGTGGATTCATCACACCGCCGACCAACTCCACCTTGGGGGACCTATGACTGATTCCTGCTCAGTCCGGTTATTCCTCACCGAGCAGCCGGGAATGTAGAAAACATTTGCATTGTCACTGTTGAAAGTGTTCGTTGTCATCAACTCGGTGATCTCAGGAGATCGGTGTAATCATCCGTCACAATCACCTCATTTTATTAATGCTAATTGGACTAACTCGACTATCGCCGGAAGATTTCTTCACCCATGTCCTGTAATCGTTAGAAATGGGAGAATGTGCTTGCCTGAACCGGTGAAAGACTAGAGGTGTGAATGCCTAATAGGGTGAGTTCAAATATTGTATTGTATAGATTTTTGCGTGCAAAAAATAATGTCGCATTTCAGTAAAAAACGTAAGGGTAAAAAATGAAATAGGAAAAGAAATATTACATTCGTCACCTTGTAAAAATGTAAAAGAAACTTATCGAGGAATAATCATAGCACATTATGATTGGCTGTTCCGGAATTCGGGGGTTTTACACGCAAGTTAGCATACATGCCTCAAGACGGAATTCACTCACCTCCATAATGTACGCAATCACATGCATCGCATATTAGCAGGAATAATCATTGTATCCAACTATATCTTGCATCGAAAACTATACGAATACATAAATACTGGTTACATCTACAAATCACATCCTCTGAGTAGGTGACCAAATTCGAAATGGAGCCGGTCAGCCTGTTCGTGTGTGAGAGTGCAAGCGTGAGTGTATGCCTAACCTCGGCGAAACCGTGTTGGGCTGAGAAGCCGCAAACACTCAACCTGAGATACTGTTGATATAATGCCTAGAAAACAATATACAGATCAGCCAAACATAATTTTTATTGACAACATTACGCTCGAGTCCGTCCGTTGGCTAAGTAAGACGTTAAGCGATTTTTAGAAAAAGGATGGTTTGTTTGCCACACAGAATGTTGCAGTTGAACTTCAGTTTAATCAGAATCAAGCTGCAGTCGATAACAAGTCACTCATTAAGGTGCGCATGACTGGCCAACCTATTCTTACGACTTCGTGCGCATCGTTCAATCTGGTGGTTAAAATATCTATATTTGCTTTGTGTTGACTGGATCATAAAACCAGCTTGCACGATACTGTTCTGACCCCCAAAAGACTATTGAGTTCTTTCGTACTGAGGCCCGTGGGAATAAAATTACCCTTCACAACGAATACTAAAAATCATGTGATCATTTTAGCTTGTTGGACGGTAAATCATCATCGTTCAAATCAAATGAAGACTAACGTTGATTCATAGAGGTCAGAGTAAAGAAATTTAATTTGCGTATGTGATGCATTAGCTCCCACCAAATCTGGTTACGTAAAATAAATGTAGCGCGTAGATGCTTTATAATCTGTTTTTGCAATCTCTGAATCCGGCGCCTCAAGTCGGTCGTCCTTACTCAGGTACAATACTACCAAGCACAGTCAAGCGAGAGCGATTAAAATGGCCTTTGAGCGGTCAACACCATTGTTTCCTTTATCTATCACAATCGGTTTGTATCGCTTTGGCCAGGTTAAAACTCAGCTGCCGATCGCCCTAGTCTAACGGGACCATTGTATCATCCTGGGTCTACAGTCCGAGCTACGTTGTCCCTCGCCTGTGAGCTTGTCGCACAAACAAACCTGTTCCGGACTTAGGGCAAAAAGTTGGTTACGCACCCTGGGGCCAGGCCTACAGTCGTTCAAGTCTTCAGCCCACGCACCATTCACCCGTGTGCAGACAGGCCTGTCTGATAGTCTTGTTTCGCGTACGTGATCCGGCCTCATTGTCAAATGACTCATCCGTCAGAAACGAAGTGGCCTCGCAATCTTGGCACCAGCCCGTTGCTTCACCTTACAGTAGGCATTTTGCTGAAGACCGCATTGAGACTTAGCTTATGATACACCTGCGCGCTGCCGAGACCTTATCAACCATTGGCAAATGGGACGGCGTAATAGGATGAAATCAACTAATTCTTATCGAGGTTTTCGAGGCCACCCATTCGGCACGTGGAAAACGATCTAATTAAAGAAAGTGGAGAAAAATAGTTTGCCGGGTTAAGGTTCGTCGATCGGACGAAGCTGGGGGTGGATTAATTGGGACAGGAGAGGTTATCATAATTAGTTAGGTAGTTTTTACCAACCTAAGAAGAGTGCGACTATTTTTCAGACAGAACAACAAAAAGATGATTGTTTATCTTTCGCTTTTCAATACTCAGCAGTAACTGGTTGTTTTGCCCATGTCAAAGCTGGTGTTACACCCCATTTTCCGCAGTACCGCGAAATTACATCGGAAATAATCGGAATTAGATGCGAAAATGTACCCTTTCATAAGACCTAGCAAGCATACTCTTACCCGGAGACTAGATCAAACCACAGATAGTCAGTGCACTTTGAGGTAAGTAAGTGTGACCATGCCCCTGCAAATATGGATTCCCTTTAGAACCATTGCAGATGTGTTCTAAACAATTCAGCTGGATGGCCATTACGACTGTTTGATACGACTCCGAATAATTTTGGCATGAAAACCTGTGTGGTTATCGATGGACCCCCGTGTGTTGGCTGATGCCTTATGTGGTTTGAGCAATTTATGACAATTATTAGTGGAATCCTTTTGTACAATCTAGTAAAATGCTGCTCATTTATCGAGAGTCCATTTCATTCATTTCCACTGACCCCGTTTCGTATGAGCTTATAGTGTAGTTCTTTTCACTACCAATTTATGTATCTGTTGCTTTGACTATAACCCACCTAGTCTATCCTTAGACTACCGTCTTTCGCCTGCTCACTGTTCGTTATAGATTTAGTATATACCTGAATTTTTGTTCCGTTGGTGGTCACTCTCGTCGGGTTTGACTCCCAGTTTCGGTGAGAAGAATTTGGACTGTGGATGACTCTTAACGCTTGCAAAACAGTTGTACAGTACTTCCGTGACATCTCAGAGATGAATTTGGTGATAATACGGCATGACGACTGTTTTCTTGCACCTTATTTCCATTTGCGATCACACATATACTTATACTTATATTTCACTGGAAAACGGTCAACCAATATTTGCTTGATAAAAAAATGTTCGATTGAAGTTAAAGTACCCACGACAGCACCGAGCCACATCAATTACCGTCACCGCTCATTAACTCGGGGATCTCATAAAAGCCAATCCGGACGTTTAAATTGTCCCATTTCGTTAAATTCATTAACCGGGAACTTCAAGAATAATTCTTCCTTCGTCATAAGATGATCACTTTTTCTTCTTCCAGTACCTCACTCTGATCATGTAAAGGAGGAGATCATCTGCACATACTTACAGCAAACTGTAAATATCTGAACT
Organism: Fasciolopsis buskii; assembly: GCA_008360955.1. Taxonomy (NCBI): domain Eukaryota; kingdom Metazoa; phylum Platyhelminthes; class Trematoda; order Plagiorchiida; family Fasciolidae; genus Fasciolopsis; species Fasciolopsis buskii. Next base: position 318,336 of record LUCM01004891.1, read on the forward strand.
TATTTGGATTCAGCTTTTGTTTCGAATTCTGATCCTCAGATTCTGACAGTTTACGCCCAACACAAGGTGCGGTGATGTATTTCCGCTGCAGTATTTGGTCAAGCATCCAATAATATCGACGAGTAAATGCCAATAATACTCATCCTGCACCCATAATGAACACGTGATCGAGCTGATTAGAAGGATCAACCTCACCACCATGGAGCAGGCACTTCTGAGAAGCAACGGATACCTTAACGCTGACACAGATGTTTTTTGAAACGCTGTGGTATTTTGGGGGCCAGTTTGCTAATCCGACGAAAAATTGTCTGATTCAACATAGGCTTTTGACCTTCTCTGTTTACGAAGTTTCACCATCAAACGGATTCCTTAAGAAGTGATTCGAAAATAAGTGACAAATCGATTCCCTTTCGAAAATGACTCGCGATACAAGAAGGTTTTCTCGTTATTACCAGTAATAATGATTAATCAGAGTAAGACTGCTTGACTGGAAAGTAGGTTTGATGGACACTACTTACTTTCTGAGATCCATTTAATTGACATCTAGCTTTATTGTGAGAAAGCCAGAAATATTGTTGAGTGATCTTTGCAAAGGCTGAACAATCCTACATGCATAAATTGTGATCGATAGAAATGTCTTCCAAGGGCAGAACACAACTCAGGGGAATAATCGTTTTTGAAATTTCTAAACCTTCTATTACAATTTATAAGAAATGAACCCAGGGGACAGAGAACACTTACAACAATTTCATTAGGGTGTAGGTGTTTGTGTATGTGTGGACATGGTTACATGTAGATTTGTGGATGTCTCGGTGGAGTCGAGCCTGATAGCATATTGCCTGTGAATGAGATAGATGATTAGGTCACGAAAGTCACCCTTTCTTTGTCACTATGTTGTGGGTCATTGTGTGTGTGTGTGTGCGTGTGTGTGCGCGCGCGCATGACATGAATGATATGAAGTTTAAACATTCTTCGAAGGTTACTGGGCGGAACGTATTCCACTGATCGAGATATCTTCAATTTTGTACGTAAGCGCATGAATTGCAATTAAAGCTCGAATGTGTTGCCCTTCTGGTGCCATCTTCTCGTTGTCTTCAATTACGTAGCTAGGATCGGAGACGATTCAGTGTCGACTGCAAATTCGTATCCGTTCATTAATATGGCTGATAGAATCAAAATCAAGTCTGCATACCACAAGAATCCTCAACACTGAATGCGCCACGAAGCCCCTCTTGTGAAATTCGTTAAATTTGTACATTTTACAACAGGGAATTTCATTTAGGTCTAAAAAACAAGAATTGTCGAAACAAGTGTTATGCAAAACACCTTCTTCAGTGGGCAACAGCATAACGAAGCAAATACTTGAATTTTATTCCTTTTATTCAACGAGAACTGGCAAATATTTTCATTAATAAGCCGTAAGCTTTGGGGTTACCTAGCATGCAAATAGCCTAGACATTTAACTAATTTATGTACCTCTCAACGAGGACGCATTACGAGCCTGTTAGGAAGAACAAGATGAGTTTATTCACAAACATTTCAAGTGCGTATTAGTAAAAATCCAGCATCAGTAAACAATGGAAATCGATGAGTTTATTTTTACTTCGCACTCCAAAAAATGTTAGAAATCATGTCATTGTCAACTGGTTGGGTACCCCAGTTTATTACCACATGAGGAAATGAGATATGTTTGATAGAATCAAGATTTAGGTCGAGTTATTATGTAAAATTTATCCTGGACCCACGTGTGCTTTCATCCGATTTATGTCAACCGAAAATGAAACCAATTTACTCGAGATAATATGTTTGCTGAATTCTGCCAGAGCGAAACAAGTAGATCCTTTGGGAGACATTATTGTTTCTTTATACTGTGTGCCTTCTTAAATCCAAGGGGCTATCTTCATCATCACAAGGACGAAATTTCCGTATCCCTATCGTATTCTTTTTGCCCCTTTTGCAAAGGTTTGCTTAATTTATCCGTCTAAGAGTAGATAACCTAGAAGGAAATCGAAATGCTCGTCTAATTTTTGAGGAATTTCCTGTTACATTTGTTCATTTTTTGAGTTTTCTTCAGGTCACCGCGTGATATGCACCCAACAACAAAATTATTGGATCACCAGATTAAGACGTTCACCATTTTCTACTATTGATCAGAATAATTATATTCCCCGATTTATCGCTGAGACTTGAAGCATTCAAGTATTATTCAACTCGTTCCGAACAATGGTGCGTGAAATAGTGGCAATAATCTGTCCCAGGATTAGAGAGCACCTTTGTCATAAAAATTTAACATCAGTATAAGTGACCTTGTGGTTACTTTCGAATGTGGTTGGTTACCTCCATGCAATACATGCTCTCGACTTACTGTATTAGTTTGACATTAGGGAAATTTGAGGTCTTGATTAGTTCGAAAGTCCGAAAATGCTTGGGTGTGAACATCTAAACTGACAGATTTTCGGATCAGTTCATTGTCGGCTGCATCGTGGTGCCAAAAGGTTGTGCTGTTACCGCTTCACTGTCATGACGGCAACATAAGCGACAAACACAGTGCGCTTACATAACCTTGACCCCAGGTCATCTTTGACGCAAATCATGGTCGTTTTTATACAAGAAAATGTCCCTGTTCCTGGTCGACCATGATCATTAGACCCCAGTTAAAGCACAATATGCGACTAACAAATAATAATCTTCAGTTCTTAAATACAGGCGTAATAGTGGGTGAGCTACTCGGTAATATGTTCTTGTTAGACAAGCCAGCTTGTTATAATTTTCGAAGGCAAACTAGAGTAAATCCTAAGATCCCTCTAAAACGGTCTACTAAATTTTCTGCATCAGTGGAACTTAAATTTTAATGTTCAAACGCGTTTAACTAGAAAACCAGTGTCAACTTTTTACAGTCTATAAACAGATATAATAGGAGAAACCTGTATATAAACTCATGTACGCCGATGCTTCTTTCTAACTCAAAAGTATTAGAATACTAAGCATATTAACAAATGATTTTTTTGAACGCATTACAATCGGTGGTCTCTGAACGTACAAGAAGTTAAGGAACCCTGCTATTCATAATAACTCATGACTAGGGGGCTCCATAAAATGTCAGGACCTATCTAGAAATATGACTGTTTCAACTTCCTCAGTCTATGGTAATTTTGAGCATCCTCTGTATTAATAAAATCATCTTTGGAGAAGCCCATTAATCATAAGGAGGATAAATAAAAAAAACATTACGTTTGATTTATGTGGAAACTTAAAATTACCTACTTTTTGTCAAAATCCATACAGTAAAAGCCTTGGGTATCAAGAACGAGCAACTTTCTGGAAGACTGCTTTACTATTGATCCAAGTGGGATTAAAATTTCTTGTGTTCACGTCTACATCATTAGCGAACTGAAAGGCCAAATAAGGCCGAATTGCTCACATTTATGCTTGCCCTGAAAAGAACAGACCAAACAAATTCTAAGGTCCGCAAAAACCATGAAAGAGTAACAAAGGGATGATCCTGAAACGACGTGGTGTTGACACATCGTGCAGACTGTAGACCGCCATCGTAATTCGGATGTGTAATTGTTGATGCAGGCTTGTACACTTACTGAGCTGTAACTCGTGTTGGTTTCTGTGGTTCTATTCGTTGCAGGTCGATCCAACTGATTTGACACATTGAATCACATGGTAAGATGCGAAATGGCCAGCTAACGTATATTGGTAAATTGTCAAACGGAGTGCACATGACAAATTTTCTCGCTAGTTCTCATTCCTGGTGCACCATTTCTCTTTCGCGTATGATAAATTTCACCTTGTCCCATGATCGTGACGAAGATGGGAAACGGGCTGCAAGAATGGGGAACTAAGAGAAAATGCTAATTAATAGTGGGAGGATTGTGGGATTGCCATGTACCTCAATCAACTTATCGTGAAATTCCTCATTGGCCGGCACGACTACTGCGATTGACTGAATCCAAACGTTTCCCGTTTCGCTCCGACTGGGCGAGTTTGTTTTGCTCTGGTAAACCAATAGTCAGCAGCTCCGATCGATTGGTCCGACGTCCTAGATGGACGGTGCTCACTTAAATTGACCTTCGATCAGTATTTTTCTCGTTAAATTTTAGTGTGAGGCCATTATAGCATCTCTCCTTGTGTGTAAATCAGTACGCCCACTCACATGCCTGCAGAGGTACTTGCGTGAACAAGTCCTGTTTTGCAATCGTTTGTGAACATAACCGTGGATATTCCTGACTCTCACGTCAGCACACTGGCATTTTATAATTGATAAGTTGATGACGGCATTTGGGTTTCATCTGTCCAACCTATTACCTGTGCTATTCCCAGTTGGTAAGCTTGCCATCTATTTGTCACTGTCATCGTAGCAGTAGCTTCGCCAGATTATGCTGCCCTTATTCATTCTTCGTTCTGTATGAATGAATCTCAGCCTTTCTTGGGTGGTTCCACTTATTCTTTGGCCATACATCCTCCTCTGGTTTTTGGAATGGTAAAGAATCCACGTGGTTTTTTCGGACACTGTGCTGTATAGGTGCTATGGCATCAGTGAGCCCTTGTTTACGTTTAACTGCCAGCCGGTAGAACCGTTCATGCCAAGGCTGTCAAGAACCGTTACGTATTACTCCATGGTTTGGTTGCTTACCTAGCCATAAGGTGCTTCTGTCGCTTTATTATAATTTTATACGATTCCAGAACAATGACTGTTGATTAAGGACTTAATGTTAAACACTACTAGTTCATTGAAAATGTATTCCATTTCCCGCGCTGCGTTCCGATGATGAGCACGGGCGGTAAGGCCAGGTTAACGTCGATTTCTTAACTGAGAACCCCTGACCGCACAAAGATGTTCAGGTTTAAATCGTTGCCCGCTTCGTCAGTTCTGTAAACGTTAATCCCGCGGTTTGAATTACGGCCACATCATTCTGCGATCTAGGGAACAGGTGCTCAATTAAATTTGTCTTCACTTCCCCACAGTAATATCGATTCAAACTTTGACCTCAATTTCCAACAGATAACTAACTTCTGCCTCTCGCACAACCCACAACGTATTTAAAACTTATCAGTGAACAAATCAAGAAAACGCCTTAAAAAACCAGATCGCATTCAGTGATTCAAACTTACGGCACTACAACACAATATATTAAGAAACATTTTCGTGAGCTTGGATAAGACAGAAGAAAATAGTGAATGGAAAATGGATTAGTCAAGTTCCGTGCGTAACCGTGAAACAAATGAACACACTGTTAATTATTATCTCGTCTAGGGCTTGCATTAGGGTAGTGGGTGCGGCTCAAAAACAGTATAGAGAATAGGCACGGGTGATAATGCTGAGGCGAAACTTCACTGTGAGAATGATGTTTATTGTAAATGGCTACCCAAGTCAACTAACTGATATGGTAATGCAGACAGAAAGACAAATCCCCAAGAGGATGGTGGTGGAGAGAGAGAGAGAGAGAGAGCTAGTGTTCATTCATTTATCACTCAAAGGTGACAAGCTGGCAGAAGCCATACAAAGAAGACTAAAGGGATTTATCAGTAAGACATTTTGCGCGGTCAAGCTTCGAATTCTGATCAAATTCCGTTCCGTCGTGTAACTACAATTGAAAGACAAGGTTACTGATCCTGCGACTTCGTTTTGTGCCTATTCATTTACATGTTCCTGTGGCACAATGTGCATTGGCCACACGGCCAGACATTTGCCTCAATGAATCCGTAAGCACCATCCTGCATGGTTGAGCACTAGAACAATTAATTCACTCAAAAGCTTTCACATCTAGCAGAAACTAGCCACACCGTGAATGTGACGGAAGTTTTTCGTACCCTGTATAAGGTCGGAAAAGTGTCCCGTCTTAAGTATGTGGAAGCTGTCGTGATCCGTCGTCACAGTCCTCCACAGTGTGCTTGAAAACAATGTCCTGTGCTTCAGTTGCCCTGGCTCACCGTCCATCCCAATGCGCACCCCATGTAACGTACATTTGTTTTCCGGCTATGCATAAAACTACAAATCCCTTTCTAGTCCATATTTGTATTTGATTATTCCAATCCCTTGAACTTTTTCCCAATATATTGTGATGTACTAACTCACAAATTTATATCTAGAATTCACAGTAGCTTGTGAGTAGCGAGTGAAACTGATGCTTTCTAGGCTTGTTTAACTGTCCTTTAGACTTCATCTTTCATTCTCAAACCTCGAGTCACACAGTCACTCCTGAAATCCGAAGCACTAATCTCGAGTTTGGCTCGAATTAGAGCTAAGCAATGGTGCATATCATCCACCGGACCCAAGATTTGATCCCAGGCTTTCCCAATGGGGTGTATGTCTGCTACCGTTGGGCCATCAGCTCTGATATAGAATAATTAGAACCGCTGTGATAAATCTGTTCAAATGTCTTACTTAATGACAGTCATCGTTACCATGGTTGAGCGGACTATCTGAGTTTGGTGCGTAAAAGGTGCAGTCGGAAGGACAGATAGTGAAGCCTTAGATTCACAAAATGATTACCAAAACTCGACACATTCTGACAAAGATGTAACAATCTATTAATACTGGGAACATTGTTTAGAACCCATTCAGAAAGTCGGTAAAATCTAATACAACACTATGTTTGTCGTAACTGGTAATGTCACAAAATGACCAGAAAGTGTTCCTTTAATTACTGCTTATATAAAGTACTGTATACACTATTTATACAAAGTATCACAGCCCATGTAGTCCTAGAGACTGTGGTTTCCGTACCATAGGTTGTGGAGTAATGAATAATTACCTGCTACCAGTAAAGGATACAAAACATACTTACTGATTGGTTTCATGATCGGTCGCGTTCAGGATATGCGTCGTTACTATGGATGTGAAATTCAAAATGACGCCATGAGAAGAAAAATAGTATAGTTACAAATTCCGTACAAAAACGAGCGATTCGTTATGGTATAGTGAAGATGTTCGAGTTCCAGTGCAAAAGCGACGGACTTCTGAAGGATAGCGGGAAATCCCAGAAACTGCAATTCACTTCCACCTTGTCACGTTTTCTGACATTAGGTAGTGCATAGGACATCGTAAATTCCAATAGCATTATTGTCTGACATTTCGAGTACACGCAAACAGCACTTAGTTAATTTCAAGAAAATTACGACACAGGCGATCGTGTTTTTAGTGACCAACGTCTAAAGTTATTCTAGACATTTGCCATGGTAATAAGATAAAATCTCTGGAGAAACATGCATGCGGTCACCATAATGGTCAAGAAGCCATTTGGATTCGCGCCCACACATACATACACGCGCAAAAGCTTGAGTCTGAAATCAAGCAAAACAAATATTTTCCAATATTTTGACGCCTGAATCACTAAATTATTTGCATTTTCATCTTATACGAGCTCCGCCTTTTATGGAATCATTTTCCGATCTACAAGTTGGTAGTAGTGGCTGATTTTTGTTAATCTGTTATACACTGTGGTTGCCTGCAAGCTGGGCAAACTGAAACTGGTCCAAAGCAAGAACGTTACTTATCTACTGGGTTTGAAGTAAACAGATAGTACAAATGATCACTGAATTGTGAAAGAAATCTAAAATGTAAAATCGCTTCAGCAAGATGTAATACCGACATTTTCGTGGCAATCAAAGGAAAACGGATAATTACTATTGCTTGTGTGCAAAGATGAGTACATTTGTGATCGCCAGATACTCTATTATTCATTTAGATTCGACAATAAGAAGTAAAGTTAGGCCAAACATGACAGTGCTATCGGGCTCATATTCTACCTAAACATTGTGTTTGCTGACCAAATATTCATCTAATGAAGACAATCAGTTGTGGAATGAACCTATTCCGAGGGCGAGCAGCTTGAGAGACGAATTGGGAACATGTGCTGCCACCTAATCACATGATTGGTTAATAGGTCGGAAAGCTCTGCAACAAATTCAAGAGGAAGGAGGTTCCTAATAAAGGTATTAGTTTGTGTAGGGAGCTACCTGCGGGTGCCAAGATTGCATGGCCACTTTGCTTCGGTCCCATCAGTCGCGTGACAGTGAGGACGGATCAGGGCTGGAGACAGGATCTTCCGACAAGCCTGTTGGCAGTCAGGTGAATTACCAAACGGCTAAAGACTCGAAGGACTTTAGGCCAGCAATCAGCGCGGGGAACCAGCCTTTCATCCTAAACCTGGGACAAGGAAAAAGCGGTCTGGTTTTCGTGATGAGTTCAAATGAAAACGACAGTGTCGATTGAAATGAAGACCAAAGAGGTGACAATGAACCGAGAGACGCGGGGAATCGGTCAATGTGCTCTGTCCAGTGTGTGCCTATATAAACAGGTCGATTAAGACAAGTGAAGGAAACAGTCATGCTGATTGGCCAGAGGCCGTTTGATCCTTTGGGCTTGATAAGCAGGGTAGAATTGAACGGGACTAGAGACGACCGACCGAAGTCGGTAATAGCTAGCGATCGCGATAATCAGAACATAAAACAGTTTGTCTTGGCTGAACTCAGCGGCCCAACACTTACGGATGATTGAGAGCAAGGCGCTGTAGTTTGGGCGAATTCCACCAAAGTTTCACCCTTTTTATCTCTTATTATCGATGCTGCATTTCTCAGCTTCTGCTATAAACCCTGGCTTGCTGTACACTGTTAGACGCTAATATGTTTGCTTCAGAAAATATTCTATACCGGCACATTTAAGCAATCCATCTGATTGCTTGCCTCAATCTAGGTGTGGGCCGCGCCTAATTTGGTGGCTGAGAAATGTGTGCAGTCTGACACGACTGGCAAAATGGCTGCAGCTTGGCGCTGTGATCCCACAGAAGTGTGCACAATAGTGTAGGTGATATTACCTTGATGAAATAAGATCTTTTTGAACGACGACTTGCCGAAAAAGGAAGAAAAATTTTTGGCACAGTTCCCGGATAAGTGGCAGTTTAGTTTATTCGCTAGTTTTCATTCAGCTCGATTATTTTTTCTCATCTCTATCTCCCCTACTCGCCAGTGAAATCCGTTTCTAATCCCTTGGGGAATTTCACGGGTCTTCAGAATCGTTGGCCATGATTTAGTTTTCCAATTGCTTTAATTCGGTCATTCATACATCAGTTACATGATAGATGAAATCCGCGGCGAAAATCCGAGAAGTCCAAAAATAAGCTTTATTCCTTAGGAATGTTCCAAAAGTTCACGCTAAAACTATTGATTAACAAACAAATGAAGTGATTGAACAGTAGAAAATCATATCTTTGAATTCCAGCTTAAAGCATTTGACCGAAAACAACTAGTCATAAATGATGTCACCATAACGAAAAATTGTGGATCTGTTTCCTCGCAGGCTCGCATGATTTTCTTTGGTATTTGGTTTCCTTAACTCCAGAAAGTAACCAGATTTGTTGATGGGCTCAAAGAAAATATTAAAAACTGGAGATACCTTGTTGAGTATCATGGACCTACCTGGGCGTGTGATTTACTCCTCATATACCTAAATTTCATCTTAGTTGAACGTGACAAAAGGGGCTTGTTAAATTTGTCCGGCAATTCAGAAACCCTTTAGAAAACGATTGTATTTGTACCAATCTATTAGGCACCGAAGAATTTTAACTAATGAACAGACCAGATTATTCACATGAGTTCGCGTGACGAGGAGAGAGAAGTGGAAGGGATACTGCTATGGCAAACAGACATTAAGTGGAGTTAAAGCAATATGAAATTTGAGAAACCTTAGACTTTCGAAATTGGTGGTATCAGCAAGCGGAATTTGGGAGGAATTTGGAGTATACGGTAAAATTCAACCATGTCAAAGATCCGAATTCAGTAAACAATGCGTGCAGGTTCACCACTGACTACAGTCCGAGAGAGAATCCAGCAAACATTGGGTTCAACGGGGCCACAATGTAGTTGGGAGACTGACGTGTGGGGACCAAGGGATAGAAAGTGCATTGTTTATTGGTTGAATGAACAAAGTCGAGTAAGTGGTTACACGACTGGCGATAGGAATAGTGGCGATCTGGAAGACTTCGGTGAAAACATCGAGACGGGCAAAACGATTAGATGGCCCAAGTAACAGAATCAAACGTCAGTAATGTCCGATAGTTACGGATGCTAAATAAATATTCAGAGTGAGTCAGCTGGAGCTCATTCAAAAGACTGTGATTCATCCCAACGACAAGGTTTGCTGAAACGAGTAATTTTTGTATTGCACCGTAGTTGTCACGTAGCACATGAATATGATTTTCATGCATCCCTAAGAGCACCTCTCAAAACGTAATTTTTAATTGGTGGAAGCATGGTTTCACCGGCACCGGCGTACTGCACATTAGCTGTTTCGAGTTAGGCCAGACTTAGTTTCATGTTTCTCTAGTCGATTTCGTGAAAAAATCTCCGTAATATAACACTATGTGTCGATGCATATCACAGAAATTGGTGTATTTCACGAATAGCCACCAGAAGTACAGAGAAATGACTGAAATCTGGTCCAACAAAACATATTCAGCATTCATTAGTGAAAGCGGATGCAGCAAGTAGTTTAAATTGGTTTTCCCCACAAGCACCTGATATTTATTCTGCTCTATAAGGAGGATAGCCATTGAAAATCTACCTCGTAAAAGTAATTCAAACGAAACAGCTGTGCACAGTATCACACAGTCAGTCGATTGAAGAGGAAAGTCAAATGGGAGTATTGCAAATTATTTAGAGACCAATCATTTCAAATCAATTTCTAGTTTTTTGTGATTTACGACATGGACCAAGTATTACACAAAACTCATTACATCTCCCGTGTCCCCGATTCTCCGTTCCCAGCACCATCACGGCAACTTGATCAGACCACCTAGAAATCTCCCTTGGTTCTTTCTGAACGGTTTTAATTCTGTAGTTCGTCATTCCCAGGCGCGCTTGCGCAATCTGCACGACTTGCTGTCCCGCTTATTTTTTGAATTTATCATTGACTCCGTCCTGCGATTTATACTCATCTGAAAACTGGAAATATTTGTCTGTTCCTAGCTTTTATTGGGATAGCTATCGGATTATTTGACCAAAAGGTAAACAGAACAAGTCTGTTTTAGGTTGTTTTGCTCCGTGTTTACTTTTCAGGCAAGCCGGAGACCAGTCAACATGAGCCTAGGTTCATCTATTGAAACAGATTAATAATTTTACTTTCATTCAACTTACCTGTGGAACTCAAGCTATCTGCTCCGCGATTATATTTTTTTTCTTCTCTTCGTGCTTTTCCATGAATTCTGGTTCGAAACGTTATTGTAACAATTTCTCAACTCACTGACAAAATTGCAGTAGTAGTTGCCGTTGTCCCCAAGTGATAACAAAAATTTCTGTCACTTCATACAATTGTATTCGGTGGTGTTAAGGATTTGGTGTGTTTTCTTGAATAATCCGCGCAGTAATAATGGAGCGCGGCTGTGGCTATTCAAGGAATCCACAAATGACCGATATAATAGGCACCGACGGAAAGCAAATCCAAAACTTTCATAAGTGAAACTTTTGTTAACGAACCTCGAAATTTTTGAGAAAAGTGCACTAATTACACATGAATTTAATGATCTATATTGAATGGGACCATCGCCTCTTTATTAGTTGCAAGTAAAGCACGGTAAATGAGAAAACTTTGTGATTGGTGTGAAGAAAAGATGAGTGTGATTCCAGATTTATCTCAGTCATTGGTCCAAGATATATATTACTCAGTTCGTTTTCGACTGCAAAATTTAAAATGGGCAACAGTTTTTTTTTGTTTATGAAAGCAAATGCCTCATTCAATTCTCAACGAGTCTAACTGAGTGATAAGCATTTGAATTCAATGAACGTTCGTTCACTCGTTTTGTCGGAAGCGCCTTGCTCCTTCTAACGAAAGCAGAAGTTAGAACGAACTTGAAATTCGCCCATGCATGCCTCTAAGGCTGTGTGGGTTTGCATGGGGGTACAACGGATGGGTCAACATACAGACTTACGGGATTGAATATGCTTCATTTCTTTCAGAAATATTTGGTTGTATGCTTGTCTTGTGTTACGTAGTCCGGGTTTATTCTTCTCTGGATTTCTCCAGCTCTTTCCTGGTCCAGAATGGGGACCGATTTAACTACTGCCGTTACACACAGAGGCTGATGGACACTTTCTGTGCAGTGAACACGGGCACGCTCGCAAGCATGCATGCAAACACCCATACAGATGCAGAATACGAACTGTCCTTTCATGCTCGGATAGAATATTCATTGTACACGTTTCTGCTTAAATTCTACCGATCAGTATTTCACCCTTGAGCTAAGACTATGCGTATACATACACAGAATAATGCTGAATACATAAAAACGACAATATTTTATTGAGTCGTTCCTGCGCACAAATCGAGCGGTTATTTTCGTCCCAACAACAACAAGGGGATTAAGGATGTGTTTCGAAAGAATTCATCCACCCGTCCAGCTTGCTTCCTAAACTCCGCAAACTGCCGGACAAGGCGAAAATGACTCATACGGACGACCTGAATGTCACTATTATCAAATCTGATTTTCTTTTCATTTTCTTCAACAGTAGTTAACGAATTCATTTTACCACCTCGGACAACCGTTTGCAACCGAGTGCATTCAGGTCCATGAGGACATTCTACGTATTTTCAAATGGAAGAAGACCCCCAAGTGTTTTGCATGATTTTGACTCACGGTGGCATTGACGTTTTGATAAACTGATCATATTCCCCACTCAGCAGAAGTGTCGTAGAGGAATATTAAACCTTGGGAGCAATCCAATGGACTCGGAATGGACTGGTCAGTTATGATTTCAAATTAACGGTGAGCTTCTTAGGCTCAGCCTGCAAGTCCGGGCTTGTGGAAAAGTGTTCCTATATTTAGAATTAACCAAAGGCTATTATGCTGACTGAATAGGGTTAGTTAAAAATCGAAACCAGTTAAAGCCTCATAATAGACGTGTTGCCCCACAGTATGCCTTTTTGAGCGACAGAAGTGACCAGAGTTAACATAGATGTGCTTCACTTATGCGTAATCAGAGGTAGGCCATGAACAACAAACACAATAACAGGAAGAAATTCGTGATATCCCAATGTCGTTCCACTCACGGACAGTATGCGAATCATGAATAAGTTCCTTATTCATCATTCAAAGTTTCTTTGATCCCTGCTTTTGCGAGTCATCAAAAACTTTAAAGAAATAACGGTGCATGAAAAGCATTTCACGATCACAAACGATAAAATCAGTAGTCTCTTCAGATGGAATTGCAAGAGGAAGTAAAATACCATTTTAACTTGATTGCACTCTCAAACAATCATGCATCGACCGCCTGATTTTTTCACATATGCACTTAAAAAATATACGGTCTGATCAGGAGACTATTATATCCGAAGCCGCACTGGTTAAAGCACAAAGCGAAAGGAACTCATATTACAATAGCCCATTGCTTAAATGAGCTGAGTTACGGGTTACACGAAACGTCGAATTGACTATCAACCATCAAAGGTAGAAATTTGAATGAAGTTGAAAAATAATAATGTGCACATATGTTAACCTTATCCGTACCGTCACTACTGCTGCGAGCTCTGTCGAGTAAAATGAGATTCGAAGAAATCGACAATTTAAATTATCGAGGTTTCATACATGGTAACCAAACAGTGATTGCGCACGACCACTCAGAGCGCGGATACTCAAACGGCTCGAAAGCTCTACAATATTCTGCACTTGAAAAGTTGGAGTAGTGAAAAGGTTAATCTATTTATGTGTTCGATAAGGTGTGCTCCAAAAGATTTGTTGGTCATGTCATCCAACATCTGTTGGAAGTCTGGGTGGTCAGCGTACGCAGTCTGTCTTCGAATTTCGTTCATCCCACTTCTCTACAAACAACCGATTGCTGAGAAAATGCGATTATTAAGAGCGAACTCATGCGCAAACAAGTTAGTGGAAATGCAAGCAAAGAACTGGGAAATATAGACATATAACCACGAACTAAAAAAACTGATTACATAAGGTGAGGTATGCATAAACAGATAAGGTGTCTTGGATACGTGTCCATTCACTGGGAACAGATTTATTCCTGACAGAAAGCTTGATGAGTCACCCAACTTTGCACATCCTCAGCTGTTTGTGCATTTGTGACAGTCTGATATACGTACATAATCGCCTAATTAATCTTCACATTAATTAAACGTTTGTCTGCATTTCAGTCAGCCACAGTAAAGCTTTATTTTCATAAGTGTAAGCATTTTTAATTACCAGGGGCCTGTCCCAAAAATAACTGCAAAGGCGCCATTCTATGAAGTTGGTAACCAATTATGAGACCCTTGTATTTCTCTGCATGTTAAGTTTTATGAGCTTTAATGAAGTCACATATTTTCAGAAAGACCAAGCGAAAAAATGCGTACGAATTTTCAGAATCAAGTCACACCCTGCAATAATGGAAACGTGAAACATCAGAAAAGGATGACAAAATATGGAAACCCCGTCAGATCGGCTCTTATCTCGGCTGCTCGAAATGTTTCGCATATTTCGTTCCGTTGGAAGACCACGATGTATCTCATCGGCACACTTTTTACGAGACTCGTCATAATTCTTTTTCTTACGTTTGGTCATCCTTACTCAAGCTCTGCACTGCTTGTATATCTACTGAGCAAGCATACAGCTCAGTATTATTGGAAACTTTTTCAAGGCTCGGCGAGTCATTCTGCTTTCATTATACTTCTATATCTCTGGGCGAAATCGTGGTTAGCTTGTAGCTCCAATCTAAACCAGACTGAGAATATGCGGGAACAAGTCAACCAGTCAACGAACGAGATGGGTCGAATATGGCCCAGGATAAAAACACGAGTCTTACACAAAGTATGCATATACTACGTATCGATGTCCCGTGAACAGCCGTAAGTAGTGATGAAGGACCTTGTCTGACGAAGACTCTACACTTTATCGCTCGTCTGACCTTTTATAGTCAAATTAGCACATGATACACAGCTTCATACTGAAGTTTAGTGTCTTCTATCACACCTCGCATTCGGCCGCTGTCACAAGATGCAATCTCAAAGGCGAGTAGAAAAGCACACCAGCGACAAGTTTGTTTCGGAGATTACTGGAGATGGCAGAATAATTACGAACGTGAGAGATCTCAACGGATTGATGCGTGATAACGATATTCCCTCTACTGTACTCGGTTTGTCGTTTTGGATAATAATGAGAACACCTAATTTATTCGATAATCTTTTCCTCCCTTATGATTGCCTGCTAGAGCGTGTTCCTCTTCGGTACGGGTACTCCCAGGCCAGACCACGCTTCTGCCCCTTGGTTATATGAGAAAGTAATTTGCCGTTTATTCCGACTGTCACTAATGCGAAAATATTTGCCGGAAGAAGAAGGACATCCAGTTGTAACTTGTTCCTGTGAAATCTATGGCAATTCTCCTAATAGATTTAAACAACTTCCTATCAGTTGCCATCGGACAGTAGCGTTGATAGGCAGGAGCAAATACAATCGCAAATGGAAGATCTACACACTCCCATGCGTTGGTCGGCGGGATTGACACTTGGACAGCGTAGCACATCCAACAAAAGGTTGTTTTTTTTTGGGGGGGGGGTCGAGTGTGCATTAAATAGTTTGTTTAAAACGGAATAACGACTCGCTGTTCGTTTGCATCAGAGACTGTTCCATTTCACCTCACCATGGTGCATAATACAGAGAAATTAAATGATTAAGCACATCGATACAACGATGGTGACTTCAATGCAGCATTGTGGGATAGACATTCTAACAAACACTTCTTTTCTAATGCAGAAAAGGTTTACGATGGCGTAGAGCAATAACCTTGACAGGCGACATCAGACGCGTGTAGTTCACTACACAGTTAATATGTGGAGCGGTCTTTTGGTTTCGTGAATGTTCCATTGGCAGCTGAACACTATCGACTGTTGACGTTGGGATCTTATCGCCTTCAAGTTTGCTATCATGGACGTGATCCATTCTGGGCACCTGGTGGGAAAGGACCGTTCGACGTCGAATTCCTAAACGAAGTTCCATACAACAGATCGGAAAGAGACACTAAAACCGAGGCCCAAAGTTCTAATCTGTCGAAGTCCCCTAGATCGGGTCGTTAACAAAGATATCAAGAATGTACTGGTACCTAAAATGCCTCAAGTTCAACTCACGTCACAACAGCAACTGAGTATGAAAAGAGACGCATTTGCATTGGACACAGTCACGTATTTCTGTCCTTTCCCATTTCGCTCAGGAATGAAATACACCACTATATGTGACACACTATCGTGTTCTTGTCAAAGAAGAGATAGTAGAAATTTTAATGGACTTGGATGTAAGACTCCATATTCAGATCTGATTCATATCCGTAATGACAATTATTTAGAGATCCCAAAATTCAGCTACTACGTGACAGAATAACAAACATCAAGGAAATGTTTAGATTTCCTCCACTTTGGTATGCTTTGCAGCCATGAACAGTTTTTCTTTCTAGTTTCCCATAGCCACCACGAAGATTGTAGTAGATGGCACGAAGTACTCACGGTTTAGTGTTAGATAATCTAAAAACACTCTGTTACTTAAGGCGGTAGATAAAACCGACTTAGTTTCTATGCTCATGGTAACAATGCAGTGATAAACAGCGTAACGAGCCGTGAAATCTTTCGTTAGTCATTATATACATGTTCATTTATATGTTCAATGCTCACACTAGTGATACACTGCATTGCGAGATACATCATGAACCGGATGACTGGTAGCCCAACTATTTCAACTGCTCCCTAGTACCATTCAATTTCAGTATTGTGGTGAAAACAGTTGTTAATATACTTTTTCTTTTCTTGCCAGAACGACTCCGTTGATATTTTCAGCACTACTTGATGGCGGCTTTTCAAATTTAACGCGTGTAGCACGCTACTGATAATGGTGGAACTGTAATTTAGGAAGTTGCATCTCACTTGGTGGTTGTCTGAACCGAGGGACAGTTCATTGTTTGCCAGCATTTTCTAAATACCTGTGATGTTTGCAGTACATCCTAATATCCAACACAAATTTAGCGTAACCAGCTCAGAAACAGAACCATTGCGAATGGAATATGTTCGCAAAATATTGGTATCCGCATTTTGTTAAATTTGTTCAAATATAACGAGGGCACTACATTAGTAATACCGAGGTAAAGAATGCATTGGGTGTTCCTATAGAGAGTTAAATCGTTGACGCAAACGCTGCATCTAAATGGGTTCATACAGTTGAGGTTTTGTGTCCATAAATAGCCTCCCTCGGTATAAGTCTTTACTCAGCGAAGGAGGACGCTGACAGATGTACCCAAGTGTTAGGCTCGTATAAATGGCAAAACGGTATGAAAACAAAATCAACCAATACACCTGGTAGAGCAGAACTAGACAGACTTCCGTGTCCGGGCCAACGAAATCCTTTCACTGGAAGGCCAGAGATACTAACAGACCTGGCTCTTTCCCGCATTCAGTGGCATTCTCCAATTTGAATTTCGTCATCCAGTACGTTTTTTTCTCTTGCAAACTTTCATTTGTTCACTTAACATTAGCTTACTATATTTGATGTTGAGCAGACGACGTTGTTCGACGATACGAAAAACCGTGGCATGTAAGCGGTATGATCTTATTTTCAGAATTGGGCGATCCGTCTAAAACATAAACCGGAAAATGCATTGCGTCCGTGCAATGCAAGCTAGTATCAGTTAAATGTGAACGTGAACCAAAGCAAAGATAGCAAAACTTCTTGTCTTGTCTGCTGTTTGATATAGCTGTCATACAGAAATCTAAAAATGAAGGATACATAACAAGAAGATGAATCGATAGTATGAGGGAGGATTGAATGGAGCCAGTGAGCGTTTTTCATCAACGGTAAATTATTAGTGACAAAAAATACAAAAAAGGAATCCACTTCTTTATTGGGAAAATTGACAGCAAATTTTCAAGGACATATGCACGACGAGTTAATATCAGATTGTGCATGAATACCATGTAATCTGTAAGTTTACACTGGGCAGATCCTTGTTCCTCTGGGGAAAACCTTAGATAGCTTCAGCAACGCAAAAACAAACTTGTACCAACGTGTCCTGGTTTTCGCGGCTACCTCATAGCAACATCTACTGAGAATAGAAAATGAAACGAGAAACAGTGGATGAAAGACTGCAAAATAATAGGCATAACAACTATCCAGAAAAGGACGGATTTTGAAGGCAGGAACCTAAACGACTGCCGCATTCATCCATATCACCTAAGGTCTCCAACCATCGATTCGGGGATTTCGTGGACCCCAATCCGGTAGTCCAACGGCATTTACACGAGCCAGCCCACCGGGTAAAGGTTTTGCGCTTTTTTCCCCACGTCATCGACTAGCCAACTCGAACCATCTTCCAACCAGTATCTGTCGAAGAGAACAGCGTACAAGGAGCCAAGCGTTTTGTGGGGATGCGCAATATGTGTCCCAACCCTCTAATCTATTTGGATTCAATGCCTGTTCTAAAGATAACAGTCGGTATCTCCCGTCTATCCTCTGGGTTACTGAAAGCATTTCCCCACTATTTTCCACTAATACTATGAAGACAACAGTGTCCAAACATCAGAAGTCTTAACATACCTTCTGCCCTCAACGGGAAGTTTCTTAACTGGAAGAAGTCTATCATACACAAAACGATGTTCCCCGCCCGCATAGCGACACTGATTTCGTTGCTGCTTCAAAATTCGGCTTCCGATCGATAACCGGATATCACGCCGGTGTCAAACGCCTCAAATTGGCGAATGCCAATCGACCTTCTTCACATGGATGCTACGTGGGATGCTAAAAGTGCAAGGCCACTTTGCTTCCGTGCGATGAGTCATATGGAGGAGAAGCACGACTACATCTAGACGAACAGGCCTGACGGCCAAACGTCTGCGAGGTCAGTTGAACAACACACTAGGTTGGAATTGGACCGAGAGCAGGTACGGAATCGGCCAGACCCCAGTCCGCGGGATGATTGAAACAATGGATCTGCAACGCGGTCAGAGAGAGAAATCAAAATGGAATCCGCTATGAGAACCATAAGGTAAACAATAAACCTGTTAGACGAGGAAAAATTGGCTGATGAGCTCCCTCCTGTGTGGACTAGCATAAGCCATTCAGTCTTGACGAATAAACGGGGAACTGCCGCGTTGAGCGACCAGAAGCCGTTTGATTGTTCTCGCGTGAATAGGGGGGGGCTTGAACTGGACTAGATATGAGACGACCGACTGAAAGCGCTGAAGGCAGCGACAGCGAATAGTAAGATCGAAAAAGTGAAATGTATTTCCTCGGGCACACCCTTCAGTGACGGGCAGCGCCACAAGACTGTGCGATCGACTGAGTCGAAGAAGAAGAAGAAGAAGAAGACAGAAATAGTGGGTTTACGAAACAAGTGTTATTATTCTAAAGTTAGCCGTAAAATGAGAATTTGGTTAATGTAGCGTTTATGGGGACGGAAACCTGTTTGATTATCAAGTATACACCTGTTGCAGATATCATACAATGCTGGTAAACAGTTTGGATGGAGTTCTCACCAACCTCATTTCTTCATGAATTTCTCATGAGGACCAATGATTCTCTTTCGTAAATCTACGCAATCACCGATTCAAATAAGCAGTTAAGAATGATTTTCCTAGCCCAGATTGATCCCAGGAGTCTTGTTAACTCCGATGTTAAAACTTTGCGATAGCCGCTGAGGTAGGATGGATGTAGGCCATCTGGTCCGACAGTGTTGTATTTTTAAAAGCCTATCCCCTTGACCACCTCCAATTTGGATGGGGGGCTGATATCCATTTGCACTGGTTCCTTACGGACATAAGAGAAAGCCCCACTGTGTCCATGGGCCAACTAAACTGTTCCTTAAAGTATACTTCCTAACGTTTCAGCCGACTCGCTTTCGCTCGGCTTCTGTGGACTAGTATTCTGAATCCGTCGGTAACGATCGAGAGTACTGCCGATAACTGCAATCTTTTCATTTTCCCAAATTCCCACTGTTCACAATAATTTGTCAGGCTCTCGATTAACTGACGTCATAGGGATTTACGAGTCACATCATGAGTGACCTCTGGGGGCACGGATCTGCGAGTATCCAACCAAGCAACCGAGGTCGAGGATGTCCACTGTTGCTCAGGTTTACGCCGCATGATGTCCCATGTGGTAGTTGTCGCAAAGTGCAACGTTTCTTTGATCGCCTCTTAATTTTTTTCTGGGATTCCTGATATTTCCTAGAAATCTCCGACGGAGACTCCTGTCAGCAATTATTGCCTAGAATTATCTGTGCAGGCTGTCCGGCTTCCAGCTTCGTGGACCTCAGCTGGTGCCATTAAAAGCCCTATGTTGTGCGCTTTTTAGTCTGATGTGCCTATAAAGAAAGCTTATATAGATCTAAAGTTCACTTGGTGGTTATAGGGGTTACGACATGGTTAACTCTGAAACGAAGATATCCAAACGAGTGTGGTTCTGCATGAATGTGCGTTGTCTGTGTATGTGCATGGCTGAGCCGTTATGTTTTCGACCCATTTACAGGTTAGTGAATCGATTTGTCCCCGAAGAGCCCACGATTGTCCGTGGTGTAGTACGTGCAACCCATAATTGAGGATTACTGAGTGCTTGTATTTGTTGCACGCCAAGTTAGGTTCAAGCCAATAGGTTTCATTTTTGCCTCAGAAGGATTATGCTCGACTTTTGTCAACTGCGCCACAGCTTCAATATGGCCCTTAAAATTTGGCTATTTTTTTCATAACCACTTATCAGACTGTACAGTTCACGTTAATGTCAAAAAGTAGGCAATTCAATTCCAGTGGTGATACCATTGTTCCAACGAGAAATGTTTTCTTCCAGTGTGAATAACAAAAGCCACTGAAAAATTGGGAACCTTTCGGAAACCGCTTCGCACCGCATGCATAGACCAAACAATATATAGAAAGGGTAATTGTTGGCCTCCGCTCGATGTCACACTACTATATAATAATTGCTCTGTTCGTTTCTCGTTGTAAAGAAGGATGTACGGCTTCATCAAAGCACGTAGTATACCGCACGATTATTCGGAACGCTGATGCTTTATTTTTTTTTATTAAATGACTCATTGTGCAAAACTAACAATAAACATCTAATCATTGGAATCAATGACAGGATTGAAGAACTGTTTTATGGAACTGCTTACAGAACATTTTCGGTTCTAGTGCGTACTCAAAGAGCCTCTATTAGTAGGATCAAGCTGGGGATGTGTTGCTGGTCAGACCAAAACTGTGGCTGACAGGTGCATCATCATGTAGCAAAGCTGGTCTATGAACGACCCAGAGCGACGTCCTTCCAGAGCAAGCCAGTAGTTTAAGATATTTGGCTCAAAACCGTTTACCTCGAATCTGAGCCCCCAGTCTCGGTGTCGGTATACATTGCTATTAACTCCTTTTATGCTATATGAAATAGAATCAAAATTGTTCCACGGTTTTCAGTAGTGAATTCATTATCCTTAACCTAGGATTCGCAAGCCTCTACCGCGGCCCAGTGTATGTGCATTGCCGATGATCGTGAACGTGCTCGGAACAGCTGAGCAGTGCAAACTGCGGTCTATCACTAATTGTAATAATGATGTTTACCGGAGCAGTGTATACGGAATTCACCAGGTTTAATTTTACATTGTAGAAAGCGAAACAAGTCAGCAGATTTCGCTACTTCACCATTCATTTTAGTCCTAGAAAGATTTCATCCTCCAGGAGCGTTGATGATAGGATATATGAAGCAAACATATTCACCGAAAATAAATCAAAATACTAATGAGATTTAATTTGCCAGCTTTTTCATGAGTCTTGAGGTGACCTTTTACATTTGTTAACTAATGTAACTAGTGATAAAGGTGCTCCTTTCTCTATCAATCACGTGATTTTATTTTGTAACCTTCAATGACTGATGCGAACTAATCATTTTTCTTATCCGAAAATTTCCTGACGAACTGGAATACCAAAGTCACGTTCAATTACTTTTAATCGTTTCATCGTGCGTAGTACCGAATAGAAGACAAAGTCATTTCTACGATTCAGCTTTAAAATCACTCATTCATTTCACAAAGGAATCCCTGAATTAGGTCACAGTATTTTTCGAAGTTCACAAGCCGAAACATGCTATCCGAGTGTCTTTTGTACTAGCTGCGGAGACTTAGGAGACAGCTTGATGGACATAGATATTTGATTGCATTCCGATTACTACTGGGTGCTATTCAGCTGTTAGGTTTCAACGTCACATAGAAAAATAAAAGTGGAGATAATGTATTTTGCCAGTCTGGGTATGAATTTCGTGGGCAGGTACGTTTCAAAGATCTCAGAACTCCCACAGACAAACGTGGCATAATGACAAAGTAATTGGAAAATATTTTCCAAAGGTCACCCACACGTACATCACTACCAGTAATAGACTATTGCGAAATTCTCCCATAAATACTGTCAGCGGTGGAATGTCGTTAACTTCCGTTTATTTACTTCGAAGCAAATAACTATTGTTGCTGTGAGATGTGCGAGGTCACCAAAAGACTGCTTAATGAACAAGTGACTGGAAGTGATGGAATTCGAACCAAGTACCAGTTTGTCTAAAATTCACACTGTCCCTTGTTCAACCATAGCCGGCGGAGGGCTCAATAATGAAGACCGTCAACACAGTACAGCTATTCCATCAAATTCGCTAGCAATGATCAGTGGAAAACATTTGTTTGGTTTCATCTAGTAGGCGAAAATCACTGCTTCGAAATCACCTTGATTTATTGACACAGAAGAAATGTCGCCTAACTATTATGTTGATAAGGAAAACTTTTCCCAAAACTTAGAGGTCATGCACACAGAAAATAATCGGACGCATTGAGATAATTTACCAATAACGAATGAAGGTAATATTCATTGTTAAATCCTGGATCAACGAAAATATTTGCCATCATCTGCGTCAGAAAAACGAAGCAACATCGCCTTTCGTGTTCTTTACGTATAATAAACGATTGCTACTGGAAACGTGGTACCAACCAAAATAAATGATATCATTGAAATGGGGATACAGCCAGCTTTTTAGTAGATGAAATGCTTAGCGCAAAAGTAACTTGCCTCAAAATGTTATCTAATCATGTAAAGAATCCACGGCGACTTAGAAGACACATCAAGTGGATCAGCATAAGCAAACACGCATAACAGGAACCAAAAGGAACCAAGAACCCAGGCTTGAACGTAATTGGAACTAATCCAGGGTGACACGTGGATTGATCAGTTTTCTCATGCCATGCAAGATCGTATACTAGTGAGCGTAAAATTCGAACTGGTTGTTCATAGTTGTACGAATTGAGCATAAGACCACTATATGTACGGAGGAAATGAATACAACCAAACGCCATACAGTATATTCTTGTTGGGACTACGTACTAACTGATACAAAATTACCATTTAGAAAAGTGACAAAACCCGAACTGTTCCGAGCTTCAAGAAAACCCCCGTCACTGGCTTACAATAGTCACCAGTTAGCCCCGATAGTCCTAGTTTCTAACGATCGACCAATAAATCATTCTGAGAGATGCATCCATCGTTTCCTAAACAGAAGTGAATTATAACAGTTCTTCGTTTTAAGACAACCATCATTTTAATATTCATCCGTAAAAATCGTGAAGATCAGTTTTCCACTAGTTTGTTTCAGTACAACTTTCGCTTCACTTAATTTTGTTATAAAAACAAAATCGGGTTGAAACCTAGTCGTTCGCAAACACCACATGCATCTGGAACAGGTGAGAGCCCCGAAAATTTTCATTACTGACGATTTACTTATAATCCGATTAAATGTAAGATTAGATGATCAGGCTGAATTCAGTATTTCACCAAATACTGCTGCTTAAGATTTGCTCCAGCATACAACCAAAAGCGTATGAACATGAATGGTACCTTATTTGTGAACGGACATTTTGAGGGAAACCAATTAAATGGTGGGCGCAAAAACTCCGTTCAGACGACGATCTGTGTTAATATGGGAAAAAATCAGCAACCCAACTGTAAGAGCGGGATCGACACAATGAGCTTAAATCCTCAGACCACTGATCACCTGTCCCATTATGCCAACCTACCGGTGGACGTGGCCCTCCGCTAGAAGTACCGCATATTTTATAAGTAAAAAGTAAAGGAATTAAAGCAACTATTATTATTGCTATTAGTGAAAAGGAAACAAAAAGGAAGAGAAACTTCAAACCCGAATATCATCGTGACATGCGAAGGTGCGTTATTTAAGTAGGACTATTTGTACGGAAAGAACGAAAACTTTTATGAAAGGAAAGTCAGAAATTTTTAGGAACCATGTTGACTGACGTCGGGAACGTGAAGGGATGAAGCTGTTGAAAAATATAACAAAACTCGAGATTTCACGCTGACCGAGTGCTTCAGTTACGAATACAACCCACATTTACACTGCTGACTAGGGGAATCTTGGAAACACGATGAGTCTACGGACTGTTGGCTATCTGGACAACGGTAAGTAAAAAAAGACAATCTGAATTTAGTGAGATTTAGTGGACTTCTAAAATCCAGCTCGCTGAACCGACATTTCATCACCATACATATTGTTAGGAGTAATCAACCGTCACAAATATGCAAAGATCAGTACCCAACTTGGCCGTTTTTGCAAACAAGTGAACCGTAGTCGGACAACGACAAATAACTAACACGCGCTTGAAAAAGTCATTGCCAGCGAATGAGCGATGCCATATCTGTCTGAAGTAGTAGCGACAGTTTGAATTTCCACCCCATAGTTGGTTCACATACGGTGGAAGGTGCATACCCGATATGAGATTGGGAAGCGAAAGCTTCCAATAATGGCTTTGGAAGTATGAAGCTCATAGAACCGGGGAAGGCAAGGTATCGACCCGAGCGGCCTCTACGTAAAGTGACCTGGGGTGATGGGGGGTTTAAATCTCCGATGTGCAATGTGATAAACGCTTTAATTATCACTGAGTTTCAAGGATATGACACTTATGAAACCATATTATGGATTTTTGATTTATGAAAATTGACAAAGGTAAATGGGTGTGCGTACAGTGGATAGGATGACAGCAACTCAGACCGTGATATGGTAGTATCCATTTATTAGCATGTAAGTAGCTGAGTAAATAACTAGTTCGTGAGGACCGATAACATTGATACGGAAATATGTATTTATCAAAAAAACAGCTGATGATTCCATTACCAAGGGGAAAATTTATCAGAGCAGATCTGAATTCTCGTTGTGATATACCAAAACAAAACCCTAATTCAGTGCAACAATAAATCGAAAATGGATTGAAACAGGTCGGGTACCTAACATTACTGTCATTCTACTGCTTGCTCCTAATCAACTGGTAAAAGCTCGGTGTTAGTCAGTACACAAAATGACCTACTATAGAAGTACACTTTTCTGATGGGATTCGAGTGTGGTTCACTTAATCGTTTGTTCTTTCCTCATACTCTTTTAACTCCGCCGTTATTCGGATGAAACTTCATCAATGATTAAAGTGTAGCCAAAAGAAAAATTAAAACTGGAAACCCAAGACCCAAAGAGCTACATTGTCCTGAGAACTCCAAACCGCGCGATGCATAGGTGAGCCTTATTAAATAATTATTTGTGCAAGAAATCAACTATAAATAATTTCAGAACGACGTCTGTTATCTGTGCATTGTAGGATATCAAACAAAAGATATGTCATTTTAGTGAATGACTGCAAAATGCATAATTTCCGCAAACAATTGCATATACATTTGGAGATTTTGGAAGAATGCATTCCGCAGGTCTCCTGATCAGGTGATTCACGTAGCTATTTGGGTCAGCAGGAAATCGATTTTCACGTGCTGTTTAAAACATCTGCGGGCCTGCTAACCAATAATCTAGTTTAATGTAACTTAGGCGTGTGTCCGGCAAAACTATTTGATACATTACAGACCTATCCTTTAACTCCAAATGTCTAATGCACCAGCGATTGGTATTGATCTCGGCACCACTTTCTCCTGCGTTGCGGTCTTTTCAAATGGAAAAGTAGAGATCATTGCAAATGACCAGGGCAACCGGACAACCCCAAGCTATGTAGCTTTCACAGAGACGGAAAGACTCATTGGAGATGCGGCCAAAAACCAGGTGGCAATGAACCCCACAAATACAGTCTTCGATGCCAAACGTCTAATTGGCCGTCGCTTTGACGATCCAACAGTGGTCGAAGATCAAAAACAATGGCCATTTAAAGTAATCAATGTGAACGGAAAACCGAAAATACAAGTGGAATACAAAGGAGAGACAAAATCATTTTTTCCTGAGGAGATATCGTCAATGGTACTGATGAAGATGCGAGAGACGGCGGAAGCATATATCGGCAAGACAGTAAAGGACAGTGTGATTACTGTGCCAGCTTATTTTAATGATAGTCAAAGGCAGGCCACAAAGGACGCAGGAACGATTGCAGGGCTCAATGTGCTAAGAATTATCAACGAGCCGACTGCAGCCGCTATTGCCTACGGATTAGACAAGAAAAGTGGGAGTGAGCGGAACATCCTGATATTCGATTTAGGCGGTGGCACGTTTGATGTCTCGGTCCTTGCAATGGAAGACGGGATATTTGAAGTGAAATCTACTGCCGGTGATACACATCTCGGTGGTGAAGATTTTGACAGCCGACTGGTAAGTCATTTTATTCAGGAATTCAAGCGGAGGAATAAAAAAGATTTAAGTGACAATAAGCGATCCGTAAGACGACTGCGTACTGCGTGTGAGAGAGCGAAACGTACTCTCAGTGCCAGCGCACAGGCTAACTTGGAAATTGATTCACTATATGAAGGCATAGATTTTTACACAAGTATTACACGGGCTCGGTTTGAGGAAATCTGTGCCGATTTGTTTCGGAGCACTTTGGAACCGGTAGAAAAAGCTTTACGGGACGCGAAACTCGATAAAACACAAATTCACGAGATCGTGCTCGTCGGTGGCTCTACCAGGATTCCGAAAATTCAGAAATTACTACAAGAATTTTTCAATGGAAAAGAATTAAACAAATCTATCAACCCAGATGAAGCTGTCGCTTACGGTGCAGCAGTGCAAGCTGCAATTCTGAATGGAGATACGTCAGATGTGGTTCAGGATCTTTTGTTACTAGATGTGACTCCTTTATCACTCGGACTGGAAACAGCCGGCGGCGTTATGACGCCGCTAATCAAACGAAACACAACAATACCAACAAAACAAACACAGACCTTCTCGACATACGCGGATTATCAGCCCGGTGTTTTGATCCAAGTATACGAAGGCGAACGAGCAATGACCAGAGACAACAATCTGTTGGGCAAATTCGAATTGTCTGGCTTCCCACCAGCACCACGTGGAGTACCACAGATAGACGTCACATTTGATATTGATGCTAATGGGATTTTGAATGTGTTTGCAGTGGAGAAGAATACTGGTAAGGAGAATAAAATCACGATCACGAATGATAAAGGTCGATTGTCCAAAAACGATATCGACCGCATGGTCCGAGACGCCGAACGATATCGAGCAGAGGATGAAGCCCAGCGAGAAGGTATCCAGGCCAGAAATAAATTGGAAAATTATATCTACTCACTGAAACAAACGCTTGAAGACTCCGCAATGCAGGATCGCTTTACATCTTCCGACAGACGTACTATACTGGACAAATGCCAGGAAATTTTAGCTTGGTTGGATCGGACTTCGGCAGCTGAAAAAGAAAGCTACGAAGCAAAACAAAAAGAGCTGGAACAAATAGCCACACCAGTCATTTCCAAATTGTACCAACAAGGTGGATCTTGTCAAATGGACCCAACAAACGACTCTAGAGAAGGTGGCGGAAGGGGTACCAGTGGACGAGGACCAGCAAACACGAAACCAAGAGGTCCAGTTATCGAAGAAGTTGACTGACTTGCATCATTTTAAGTTTTCATTTGATGTACATTTTGTTTCATATTATTAATTTGGTGAACTAATGGGATTCAGTTTCTTTACATGGATTCATACTCCGCATTTTGTTTCATACGTTTGCACAATTGGAAAGTTGACGGGGAGCAAGTAGTTAGCTCTGATGAGTCACCTATGCCTTCCGTTTTATTATGTGGACCGAAAAACATTGATTTTCTAATGTTTCACTTCCTGAATAAGGATATAAAAAAGTAAAAGTTAAGGCATAGTATGAAGGAATGCATGGAATTAATTTATTGTCTACGAGCTTTTTCCTATCCATTGAAATTAGTTCCTCGCTGAAAACACACTTCTTGAAGTTTAATCGCAAAACAGATTGCGTTTCTACGGCGATTTCCAACCATTCGCTGATAGAGGCCATTATCCAGGAAACAAAACTTTTCATACGAAATCCAGCCTACAGGACTGGCACAACAAAATTAGATAAAGTTCATAGGAAGATTTGACTTGCTCCTTCATTCTCCTTAAAATCTTAGACTCCCTGCAAACCTCAACAACCCGAACCCATTGGCTTAGACTGAAAAGATTAATGAATAGTAAAGTATGACAAACGTATAACTACGTTCACCCTTATTACATCTTAGGAAAATGGTTAACTGACACGAGTGCGTCTTTTGATTTGGCATGCCAAACTTAGGAACAACCAATAAGGGACTGCACAAAACGAACAAAAAATATTGGTTGGAGAAAGACTAAAATCCAAGAGCTGCGGAATGTCCAAATTTGGGGCTCAAAAGCGAATCATATTCGAGTCTAATGTCTGGAGTAGCTCAGTGGTCAGATCAGACCCTCAGTGCACAAAAATTAACCAGTTCGAATCCGGCTGGTGGTATTGAGACTCACATGTTTCTCCACTTTAATGCAACAACGGCAGACCAAAACATCCAAAAAACATGACGATCAGTCCTCTGACTTAAAAATTTCGATAGTCACCCACCATTGTCCACCTTTAACAAAATATATTCATGATAGTGAATTGGATCTTGTTCAAGAAGCTGGTCACTGTACACACTACCGGCTGGCATCCCTAAAATTCTGTTGGTAGAACAATGGTGCATTAAACAACTGGCTGAGAGTTCTCACAGCCTGACAGACAATGTGTTCAATTCATCATACTCATCGTTCAGTGTTAAGCAGCAATTCAAGCCCCGCTGACCCTAGCCTTTTCCCAGAGTTACATGCTACCGTAAAGAGGGAGTACACAAGGGGAACATGAATTGGACCTGCGAGGCAGGAAAAGAATGCTGCGGTAGCCAACACCGTAACACAGTCTAACCGTGCGAACGCAGTTTGATTCCCGTTCCTTCAATTCCAGTTCACTTTGAAACTACTGAAAAGGCGGCCATTCATCACTTGACCTGATTAGGTAAGCCAGAGGTCGGTGTGTCAGAAGAGTCTTTTTTAAAATAAATTTAAGCCAGTGTGTGTAACACCCTTTAAAACAGAATGGGAAATCCCTTTAATCGTTACGCCCGACTTTTAGATGCATGGTATTTAGGTGGAGTTTACGTTCTACATAACTTCTGGCTCCTCGTGCCACCTCAAAACAACTTTTACAGCAGCTTCTTTTTCCGCGCATTCTGGCCCAAATAAAACACAAATTAAAACATCATTTGGCACGGAAAACGAAGTGGGTGGAAGTGTAAATGTTGCGCAATGCGCTTAAATGCTCAGAAGTGCACTGAAGTTCATTTAAACTGAATGGCTAAATTAATATCGTTTGAGGAAAACAAGGCCCACTATCTGTACGTTGTACCATGCAAATTTTGGCGCACTATTCGTGAAGGATTTCAACTTCGATTTCTTTCATTCCCCCAGTAGTGATTTTTATGTCGACTTATTTTGCTTATGTCAAACATCAGTACCCAACCATGAGTCACCGGATAAATCCAGTCGTACATAAACTAAGATATTGAACTGGTCAACCTCGTAATGCATTAATGTTGTTTGAATTCAAGATTTAATGATTTTTTATCTAGAGAGATCCGTTGCATTAGTGGACCACAAACTTCTTGAGTCTACTAGGGTGGGAAAGGGTAACGAATGGATTTTTCGGCCCGTCTTAGCCTTTTTATTTTGTCATCAGTTAGAGACTTTTCCCATCACACCAGTAGCTCATCAGACCCTCATCATCATCTTTATGGTTGCAGGAGATGCATTCATTTCACTTCCTATGGGGCTTGTTAGTAATAAATCAAGCGTTCGGAACGTCCAAATAGAACGTTCCGTCGCCATATATCACCTCGTCATTTCAGGCCAATTGATCTTCGCTCATCCTATCCTATTTCAAAATATCTTAATTACTTGACAGCCGAACGGAAAATTTGTAATTAGAGCAATTCTTATCCTAATGAAGGTCGGTCTTGGTACCCGATTGCTTGGTTATTCCACTCGATTTCTTCATGTCGCGTCGAAGCAGATCACCAGAATATCATACACTTATTTCTTCCGGCGGTTCACTCTTGTTCTTAGAAATTGGACGTTCCCTTCAGAATTCTCACTGGACAAAATTTGTCTTTCGTCCGACTACGACAATGACAAACAAACCGAGGTTATTCTGTTGAATCATATATATATATATATATATATATAACATATCTGAATGCAGATCATATGCCATCTTAATTATGGCCAGCCAAGAAAACAATGACCGAGAAAAGGGAACAATGTGCAAAGTTTACCAAACATTCTAGTTCTTTCATTCTGTACCTCCACGTTATCAGTCCTCCATCGGAATCTATTAGTCTTTTATGGGCTTAATACTACCCGGTTCCCAAAACTGAAGTAGAAAGTTGAAGTACGGACTCTACCCGAGCCAAATGGTCTGACCCACAAGTTAGCAGGATGGTCAGAGAGTTACGTAATCCACAGGGGATCGGTGACTGATTTTCCAGGTCATACACCCCTTGGATGGGGCTAGACATCCTGAGTACCTAGTACATCCCTTCGCCACGGATGTGAGTACATAATTGTACACTTCATAGGCCGGCAGTAGTTGGTTTGGAATCAAGGTTTAACCAACTTTCCAAGACCGATTAGCAACGATCAGTCAGCCCGACGGAGGGCGCTGGGCTATCGTCTTCGTCCTTAGTGGGAAAGGCTCCGCCAAGAGAAGACAGCGCGTATGACTTCCGCAGCAGAGATTGTGAGACGCCAGCCACTCGGGAGCATTTCGAGAAGCGTTCAGGTCGAGTGGCCGACTGTGAGCCTGAGAAACCCAATCCCGACCATTCTATACCAGCAAACTATGCCCGGGGAGTATATCAGGACGTCCAAAGATGGAACAGACGGACGGATAAACCCATGAGCCCGAATGGAACCAGAATTTAGTCAAAGTACAATAATTAACAAAGGCAACAAATTGGTTTCAGAAGCATATTATTCAACTTTTCACTCTGATTATTCTCCTTTTTCGTGAATCTAATGAGCAAGTGGGATAGGAAAAATGCGCAAAACTTTCTAGAATAGAACTGAAAATGCATGAGTTAAACGAATGTCATCCGACAAAGTGGTGGATTTTGTTTTACCATATATAGTCACCTTGGTAGCAAACAGCAAATCGTTGTTACTTGAACTATCGAAATCTCATGTAGTCCGAGCTTCGTCTTTATGCTCTTAATGTAACGTAAACATGAAACGACCAGTTGAGGCAACTTGACACTGCACCTACGTTGTTCGTACAAAATGCATCCAATAGCAGTCGAACGTTCCAATGTTTGTCACTTAATTATGAGAACTGACTGAGCAAAAGAAGGTTAGTTTGTCAGAGGCTGCACCAAGCCAGAAATATCTTTATGAACTTCTGAAGATGAAATAAATAGGTTTTATAACTGGTGAACTGGAGTAAGCCACGCTTTGTCCCTACCGAAACAAGAATGCAGGCAAATCGAAGGAAGCCACGAAGTTACAGAGGCTCTACGTTCCTTCGTTGGAAAATATCAGTCACGAATGTATCACCGAGTCCCAAATGCGTGCAGCAGGTACAAAATGATGGCAAGTAAATAAAAACGGACTCTTGTTATTCATCTGAAATTCTACTTAGACTGAGGAACTGTGGACCCTAATGGACCCTGTTCTATGGTCACCGAGAAGTACGGTGAATATTCAGCAAAGCCTGTTAAGACACCTTTTAACAGGAGTGTTGGAGAAAAATGGTTGCCGATAAACTAACATTAATACACGCTTTTGTGGTGCTTACGAAGTAATGTTAACTGTGGCTCATTCAACCAACCTCCAATCGAATAAAAATACAATTTCACCGGTATTGAATCCCCAAAACATTTTTTGGACCAATTCTATTTGCGTAGCGTAACAACTACTCAATTGTTATTACACTTGATAACTTTTTCAGTTCCATGCGTTTTAGGAACCCAGTATTGCAGAACGAAGAATTATTTTCGGTGATTCCTATTCATGCTCATACATATCATCTGGGCCAAAATTGCACTGTTGATTGGTCGTCGACTGAGTTAGAGGTCGATGCTTTACAGTTGGTTGGTTGTGGTATGGAAGGATGACTGGATTGGAGTTTTTCAGTCCATGTATAGTAATGGGTGTCAGTCTGTTTCCACTCCTCCCACCGTTAAGGAGTCATCAGGGAACCGTTGGTAATTCCACTTTAGGCCAGAGCCGTTGAAGCTTCTGGGCTAATCGCTTTTGCGTACACAGATCAGCGTTCAGTAGGCGAATGGCAACTGCTTCTGCAGTGGAGAAGGTGGACTTAATTTGATACTGTGAAAGGTACCCGATATCCTACTCTAAATGAATTACTACGACCGATCATGTACCTAATATCTACCAGATGACTTAGGATGGAGACTTTAATTGTTCCAGTGATGAAGCACTTCGGGTGATGTTCTTTAATGCGCTGCGACAAATGCCTGGCCGTGAGACCTATGCAAGATGCACATGTGCATTTGAATGAATAGATGATCACGGATAAATTTAATTTACGCAAATTGTTCTTGATCTGTATAAACATCATCGATGAGGCGGAACACATATACACTTAAGCTTAGCGGCTGGGAATATTGAGTACACAGGCAGTATAAAAGATCTCATCTCTGCATGTGCATCTCCCTTGGATGAAACTCGAAAAAGTATAGGGGTGAACCACTCCAAGGGTTGAGTTGGCTCCATGCTTCCGAGAATAAACTTTTCTGGTACCCATTTTCATGTAACGTTTGTATTGCCTTCAACTCGTCTCTCAAAGTGCCACGGGAGCATATGTACTGGGCCCTGATAGCAAGACATCGAACTAAGTTTCTCCTACAGCGCAATAGCACAACCGGGAAAATCTGTGTTGATCATCCCACGTCCTTTTCCTGCACACATGCCTTTGAATACATCCGTTTTCTTGCCTGACCACTAGAGTCGAGAAACGCAAGCTTGCTTTTGGTTTCTGTTTCCAACGTGAAATTCCGTGATTTGTGAGTGCACCTGATCTCCTCTACTATATCCGATACGTTGTTTCTTGTCCATCACGCAGACGTCGTCCATAGGTCGACTGTAATGATGGACCTGCCAAATGTTTTTTTTCAATTTAGCATTTTCTAATCTGGTCATGATATAACCACCGGTAAGCATCCCAGTGAAGAAACCACGGCTGTGCCGTCCCGTTGACGATAAAAGGCTCGTTAAACAGGAGCTGAACGTTGGCCGTGCAGCGCAGTAGTTCCTTGAGATATTCTACTGGAATGTTCGCATAAAACGTTCCGTTTCCAGTAAAGAAACATTTATACATAGCGAGATTGCATCCAAGGACATAAAAGTATTCTTAAGTAAGTTAGCGCTCTCGACGGCGGATACAATTTGGGAACTGTCTAGTAGACCGGGTTTGTAAAGTTCTAAGGGTTTGGCTCCTGAAAACTTAATTACATATTGCGCAATTGCTTGGTATGGGGAGTGTGTCATTGCTACGATTGGTCATATTGGACTGTCGTTTTTATGAATCTTTGGTAGGCCATATGGACGTGGAGTGGTCGATGAATTTGGTCTCAGCTTTTCATACAGTTTTTCGTTAATGTAACCTAAACTGATCAATCCTTTCCATTTCATTCTCATTGTACTTAAACTCACACACAAGCTTTTTAGCAAAAAACAGGAACGCCATCAAAAAGACGGAGGTTTAAATTCTGGTCCTTAAGTATGGAAATATCGAGTAAGTAATCCGAGATTTCAATGCGAACTTTCACCTTGTCCGCCAGGAGCCGGGCAAGGAAAGATATCAACAAATCCCCGCATACCGTTATGTGAAACAGAATTAAACTGTCTACAGAGCGAGTGGATTCGCATACAGGCAAGTAGGTGTGTAATGGAAGGGTTCTCATGTTAACTGTGAACTGCATTAGCATGTCCGTCACAGGACGACAAAGGGATTTGGGAAAATTGACTGGGCTTTTTGCAGCTTAGCCTTAACAGACCAAAGACAGTCATCAGAAGACCCCGGGGAAATCACAGGACAGCGGGAAAGAAAATACAGAAAGCATTGCTGAAAAATTGACTATCATTGTTCGATGAGAAGCTGATGCAGCTTAATTCCCTGAAATTTATGCGAAACACTATGGGCATGTGAAGACTGTCATGGATCACTTTTGACAGTAATTCCTACATAATTCACCTGGTTGATTTTGTTCGTCAGTTTCCATTTAATCTATGCGCTGTTAAGGAAGGAGACAGTTCCGGATGAAAATACACGAGATACATTTATCCTGGCTCAGATTTAGACCGGAAGATGAAGAATGCATGATATTAGAGATATCAGGTTGGTATGGTATGAGTTCTGACAGGTTACAAATTGGGAAGGAAACAGCAATGCCATCAGCAGACTCGAACAGATGAACAGAAGAGGTAACAGGTAAATCTTTAATGTAAGTTGTAAACATAAATCGACAGAACAGCATCTCGTTTAAAGAGCAAGCTCCTGATTGGCGCCGTTAAACGGCTTTTTCCTCATATAGCATACCAGTCACCATACCTTTTTGTTTTATTGATTACAGTGACGCTTCAACAGTCCTGAAGCATCTAAGATTTCTGCAATATCCTCCTTCCCACCAAAAACAACACTGGGACTTATGGGTTGTTCGTTCTCTGGAGAATTTAGTGATGAATTCGAACTGACGGTCGCTCAAAGTCAGTCAGCGCTCGTCAGATCGACATTCAAGAGGGTTAATGTGCAAGGATCTTGTCTGTCAATACAAGTGGTGCACTAATACTTGAATACAAGAACAGCGCTGCATTAGATTCTAAGTCAGTAGCTTTCAGTTTTAAGTATTTTTCGTCCCGGCATCAGTTGCAGTTCAAAGGACCGCGACGATGTTCTGCATTTTCCATTTATAATCAGGCAATGCCCAGAACAAGATAGTATACTATTTCACAGGACCTCACAGATGTCCAATATATTTCTAGTACAACATTGATTTTCAAAATAATTTCCACGACTTTCCGTGAGGTACAACAACTCTACCGTGTTATTTCAGGCCTCAAGTAATTGAAGACCTCTGAGAAGCTACTCCATGATTATCATTACTATTCGCAGACTTTCAAAATTACGCAGGGATCAAATACCATCATATACATTGCATTAGCTAATCACGATATGTATTAACATTCTTCCCCATGTGGTACAATGTGTGCAATTCTATTATCATACACTACCCATTCATTGAATGTGCGAGGTTTTACCGTGGTCCGAGCAAGTATCATTGCCCTAGGTGATTTTTCACCCCATGTCCGTCGTAAGCTGCCGATCCCACTTTGACCAGTCACGAAAATTAAGCGGCAAACAGAGACTGGCTCGTCAACGTCCACATTACGCATACAATCTCAACGAAAACTCACACTTAGCAGCAGAAGTGATGTGAATTGAAATATCGATTCTATGCACCAGTTTTTTTCAATCTTCGCCTTGCTTTATATTTAACAAACGCAAATACCTTCCTCCAACTACTTTATTCGTTCCTCCTTTTAACCAATGCCGATGTCTGCGCCTATATCTATCAATTAATCGGCACTTGCACTCTCTGGATACCACGGTTCTGCGACACGACGCCGGAACTTTTGTCGTGGTAAGCAACCTACTTCAACTCACTGGCTTTCCCGCATGCATCCGAGATCGAGTTGGTGATCACGATTATACCCCTTATCTCTTCTCTTCCGCTCCGTCCTCGTTTTTTGATATTGCTTTTTTTTTACTTCTTGGCTCATCGGACCGGGGGTCTTACGTCCTTTTCTTACCGTACTTCCTATCCTGCTCGTCCATGCGCCTCGGGACACATCTTCAGGCATAACAGAACAGCTAACTTAGAGGATTTTCGTCATTTTCTGGACTGAACCCCGCAGTGACTACGGATTTTATCAGACAACTTCATCTTGCCGCAATTAATCACCAAGGCATGCACGGTAACCCAACTAGCTCGAATGATTTTGCCATCCACGTTATCGTGTTGTATGCATAAAGAAATGCGTTCCGACGCTAGCGCCCGCGCCCAACTCCCCAACCTCGCAAACGTTTTGTGCCGGAAATGAGTGCTTCCTTATGATTCACAGAACCAAAAAAGACGGTTTTATCCGCAACAGAGCTGATCGCCTCACCTCCAATGCAACCGATGATCTACTTTCGTCTTTAGCTAGAGCTATTTTAACACTTTCTTTCCCCCACACACCAACTTCCCCATCTTTGAAAATCCTCTGACTAATTGGTTAGCCAACTTCACGAAAAAACCGCGATTTGACCTCACAATTTGCGCTACACTTCATTCAGCCAGACTCCTTTGAAGTCTTATCTTCAGCGCTAGCAGCCAAACGTATATTTGTCTACCTTTACCACCGTACAATCACTATACAAAAACAAACCACCAGGACCGGACGGCATTTCACTTAGAGATCTCAAAATGTGTCCCCGAGTTAGTTACCATCCTGTGCCATATTTTCCGTCTTCCATTCCAATGCGAAACTAGCCCCGTTTCCTAGCACGAAGGTGTGGTCTTTCCTAATTCCAAAGGTGGTGACTCCTCTAACCACAACAACTACCGCACCGTTTCCCATGCCTTTCTGATTTCGAAGATTATTGATAAGCAACTATTCCAGTTCATCGAATATGAGGGGTTACCAGCGACTATACCGTCATAGTGGCGATTTACTGACCTTGGTTTTCAGGCTCCTGGTTTACGGGACTCGATGGCCACGGTGAAACATACTTGGTCTTGCCCGACTTATCGTAGATTTCCGACTTTCTCCGGCGTGACGGTTAGCTGTTGAAATTATTTACATTTCGCTCACCTACCTCTTTGTTTTGGTGAATGTCAAGCTATCTCAGCAACCAAACCAAACCATCTCCGCCCGAGTCGATGGGGTGAAAACAACCGTCGTCAGTAAATTCTGGTGTTGCAAAAGGTTACCTCATCCAGCCTATTTCTGGTCCTTATTAATGACCTCTCAACAGTCACCTGCAACCCAATTCATGCTTTTGCGACGATCCCAACTCTCGCCATCCCACCTCTAATATTGATCGAGATCGTTGTCCCCTCGTTACATATCTCTAAATAAAGTTCCCCAAGTCGTGCACTTTTTGCACTTATAAAACATTTCTCTCTGTCTCCGTGAGACATCTGTTGTTTCGTCTTCATCACTCAGATTCACTCCACCCACTGGGAATCTTGTTGGTTCCTTCTCTGTTCTAGTCTTCATGCATATATTGTCTCGCTCCTCGTGCTGCGTGCAGGATTGACTTCCTATTCTGCGAAAGACGTTTTCAAAACCTCACATCTTCTTTGACTATAAAAACTCCAACACCTGAATACAGTAGTCATGTGCAGTATGGACCTCATCATTACTTCTTATAGACCGGATCCAACGTGAGGCCATCCGGCTGACTAATGATGTCTACGGTGTAGGGTGTACAAGCCATCCAGAATATCTGGTATACCCGAAGGACGCATGAACTGAGCAATCAGTCATCAATTCCAAGTGAGTTGAGGGAATTCGCAAATTATCCAACTGCTGCACAGGCTACACTTTTTGATGAAAGCTCGGTATGGGGTTCCCTAAGTTAACCCTCTAATTTCGTTTAGGAAACCGCGTAGTATCAATCCAGCGAATTATAATGGACAACCGACGATGTGGACGTGCGAAATTTAAGCCTCAACATACACGCGAACAATGGGTTATTATTCACATCGGATTCCTTTATACGTCCCAGCAATTAACCGCTGACGGCCGACGAAACTGAAATCCAACCGATCCAACGCTTCGACCGACGAGAATTGGTCTAAAAAACAGTCTCTGCGGCAATTAGGGTGTATCACGAATCTAATCTTGACTTTTGAATTCTCTTATTGAGATTGCTCCTGAAAACCTGTGAAACTTGGGGTAAGATGGCAACTAAAACCAGAACACCTTGGTATAAGGTTAGTTGTTGGAAAAGCTGAGACTGTGCGGTATTCTTGGTTCAAGTACCTGGTTTGCTTCATCGTCTGCTCTGATATTTTCAAGTCGATGTCCCATCGGAGCGATAGTTTCCATTAATTTGTTGCTGCTGAAATATAAATGTTACCGCAGTTTAGCGGCACTGAAACTATCCACAGTCGGCCAGTTCCCACTTCGGAAAACGTCCACTGACAAAGCTGCATTTATAGGCTAGACCAACGCGAACGGACAACGAACTGAACAAGAAAGTAGAATTTTTTGTGCTGGTGCTTGTTTCTAGGCTGAAGCTGTAGAAGTAAACGACTCTTATAGTGATGAATTTAAGTAACACAGTTAAAGAAGTATCTAGGAATTATCACTGGTTCCTTACAGGTTAGTAAGGTGAACGCTGCAAGTTAACGCCCATGGTTCTCATTATGTACCACGATACAGACTTCAACACGGGCATAGTCCATCACGTTAACAAAATGAACTGTTTCAAAGAAGCCACACGGGAACAGGACTAGACACTGGACAATTAACAATCAAAAAAATTACCCCATGGACATGCACGAAAACCACGGCATCCCAAAGAAAACTGGAAATTTATGTTGCAAAAGATGAAATACATTCGACCGCAGGCATGCGGAAATCGGAGTACAACTGCGTAAATTAGACAACTACTGTACAAATATGTACAACCTGCCCGAAATGGACTAAGGAGAAGATCATTCTGAATTCTCAATGAAATCATTAGGGGAAGACTGCGTGACTGCATTTTCGTACGTGGATGCATTCGAGTGAACGGGGATATTCTCTTTGATATCGTTCGGATTGCCGTATACAGGGTGGGTCATTCCAGTTTGGTAGGCAGAATCTAAAGGTTGAGGGCTGTAAGCCTCAGTTGTATATACAGCGGATGGTGAGGGGCTCGAACCATCATCATCATCATCATCATCTAACTCATCCAGATTAACTTCCTCAGGGTTATGACTAACGGAGAGCTGTTGTTTCAGCGCAAAAGATGATTCCGGTGGAGATCGCGGGTGTAGCAGTGGATGTGACGGTGACGAAACCATACTGTGCAACGGATCATATTCCGCATGTGAAACCCAGCTAAGATCACTTTGACTGCGATCCTCATGCGGAAGGATCCTTAACGGGACACCCAGAGGTGCAGTACCATCCAACTCTGATAGTTCAGCTTCGCCTACATTAGCAGAGTCGTCAACTACTGCTCCTTCATTTTCCTCCTCGTTCGACTCCTCGTCTTCCTCATCTACTTCATCGCCGTGTTTTGACTCCAGCTGAGAGGACAATTCGACGAAACTGTAAGATTCCCGGCCAAGCAAGAGAGCATTTGGATTGACCAGATCCAGCATCGCACAGATCAGTTCCGTTTGAGGATTTGAAAATAACAATTGCTCCTTTTTAGCTGACTGTGGAGTCGATGCACTCATATTTCCTGTGCCAAAATCGTTTGGTTTGTACGCCGGTGCAGTACGTTCAAAATTGTCTGGTACAGCGAACTCGTTTCCGAATGTATCGTAAAGGGCGCGAATTTCCTCATTAGTGGCAGAAAAATCGCATCTTTGAGGAGTGGAATGAGCACAACAGAAAATCAAAATGAAACTTGACGGGTGAGGTATCATCACATATTGAGCGCATAAAGTTTACAATACGACATATAACAGAAATAGGTCAATTATGGCTTTCCTATAGGCTGGATTCTTCTAAACATCAGGAGTGATGGCGTCCAAAAGACGTGCCGACACAAAAAAGATAGTTTCACTTTCACGACCGATGGTGTTGTCGGTGGTGGCAATCTAGTCTGAGACCAATTCTCTTTCGAACGCAGTCACCAGTGCGATATTCCAGTCAAAGCAGCCCCTACGGTTGGCACGTCACAAAAGCAACTGGAACAAATCAACCCATACAAATATATAAATCCACGCTGGTGCTGAGAGCAAGAAACTATCGCTTGAGTTTTGAAAGGGTCATTGCCGAGAGGAACGACTGTATCACACTCAAAAACCGCCGAGTCAACAAACCTTAAACAGAGTGAGCGAATTGAGATATGAACACATGGCTGGAACGGAATGGCTCATTGTAAACACTTACACCCAAGCGAACAAGACGGTTGGCTCAGGCGCTTGGTGTTTGTGTCAGTAATGACTAGAGAACTACTCCACTTAGTGAATATGAGTTAGCGCTGAAGACAATGAATTCCAGCCGACCAAAACGGGTTAGCAACAAAGTTGCATCACAGCAGATATTGAGAAGCATTCGAATCTGGTAACGTAAAACAGGAGCATCGCATTTGATGGTGAAGCTTGCACAAATATCATGATCAGTCATGGGGTGGTGACCATGAGATATCCAAAGCCGAATCAGATTTACATTATGTAGAATCGAATTGCGATGCTCATTAGACACGACAAAACAAATTGTATACAATAAAAACCGTTCGCGAATAAATTAACTCCACCCCGTTGAAAACGAAATTTTCAGCTAGATGCAAACGAAACTCAGGGAACATCGTGGGGGTGCCGTAGGCTCACAGTGCAGCGTTCTCATGTTATCGAGAAAATCTATTTATCCTACTTACTATGCGTAAGTAGGCAAAACGAAATAGCAGCTCTTAAAGAATTTTCATAGGGTCGATGGTGAAGCAAAATGCAGGGGGAAAATCCGTTGATCCGATTGGTCGTCTTCGGGATGGCTGAAACAAACGGTTATCGAATGCCGTTAACATATGGATATCACTACCGAAAAACGATTCACTACAGGTAACAATCTAAGGTTAAAACTCCTCTCCGACTCTGTCGAATTCATCGAAATTTGTTTACTTGGCTTGCTAACCTCACATTCGATTACGACTTAAGGTTGCACACTCTATTTATATTTTCCATCTACACAGAAATGAAAGAAGCTCAAAATAGCGGTCAACAAGAAAGAAAACATATCCAAAACAACCTTAAGAAGCCACGAAAAAAACGAACAAAGCGCATTCTAAAACCAAAACGAACAAACCTGTCAGCTTACCTTGCCTTGGTTTCAGGCGTTGGGAGAATGCATGGGACCTTACAAGTGGACATCAGATGATTGGTAGAGCGGAGAATACACAGCCATTCCGGATCCAAATACAGACCGGTTGATTGATCACCGAGCTTTTCTTGTTCTGTAGCATCACCATCGTCAACATCATCCCCAGTGCTGTACTCATCCGGTGGTGGTTGACTTTGACGGATGGTAGAACTGACAATAAACCGTTCTTCGTTCGTCGAAAAACTGGAGTAAACGGGACCTGAAGAGTTCAGACCACCTGCAGAGGCCGAAGAATTGCACGAAGTGGGTTCCGGATCGATATCGACAAACTGAAGATAGTCTCGATTGGGGAGACATTTATCTAGTGCGAGAAACTGTGTGATCTGTTGACCAAGAGCCGAGGTGTCCTGAAAGAAGAGAATACAAATTAAGGTTACCTTACGGAAATATTCAGAACAGCAGCCGATGTCAACAGGACACTCGCATCAAATAGCAAATTTCCATGAGACTGACATCTCAGCCTCTCACCTCAGTTTGCAAGGTTTTGTGTTCCGGCTAGATTTATCTTTTTGTTTATCACATTTCACTTCTGAATTCCGATTCGCCTTTGCTTAAACAGCTCGACAAAAACCAAATCCGGGAAAGGAAATTCGAAATGACGACAGAATTCGCATTAAGGCTATGACGGAGGATGTCGCCCGGAGTTCAGTGAACAACGAAGACCTTAGGAAAATACAAGAAGCCACGAGAAATAACGCGGATTCTAAAACTCATCTCCTGTTGATGGCCTGAGTCCACGAGAAACCTCCCAACTTCGTTATCCCGGTTTTTCAAAAATCGAGACTGCTTCGCGGAAAATGGTATGGTGCTGAAAGACGATCATTTGGTCATTCCAAAGAGCTTGTGCAATGAATTAATAAGATTTTATTTGCCGCTTCCCGGCCTACAGGGAACTATTCGCCGAACCAATGAGTTGTTCTACTGGGCAAGAATGATAAATCAAATGAAAGACTACATTTCCCAGTGTGTTTTGTCGTGCGCATGAGAATCGACAACCACAGGAGACCGTGCTGCTACGGGAAATACCTACCCGTTCTTGACACTCCCTGGTCTCAGATATTTTCCAGCGCGGTGGCAAACAATACCTCATATTGGTTGACCATTATAGCGATTTTTTCGAGATTGTCAGCCTTCTTTCCACAAGGACGCTTAATGTGATCAACTGTCTACGTGCTCATTTTTCTAGGCAAGGCACCCCC
Organism: Fasciolopsis buskii; assembly: GCA_008360955.1. Lineage (NCBI taxonomy): Eukaryota > Metazoa > Platyhelminthes > Trematoda > Plagiorchiida > Fasciolidae > Fasciolopsis > Fasciolopsis buskii. The sequence goes on from LUCM01004891.1 coordinate 360,973, forward strand.
GAAATGTTGTACTCTGACAATGGACTAAAATTTATGACTGCAGAATTTCGCCAATCTTCTAAACAATGGAAATGTGAACACCGCACTAGCAGTCCACATTGCAGTCGGTCTAACGACAAGGCTGAATCAGCAGAGATAGCAACAAAATAGATGCTCACATTAATAAAAGAATCAAGGGATGATCCATATCCAATGTTATTGGAGCGACAAAATATCCCAGGCGCTGTACTTGAATACAGACCAGTCCAAGGGTTGTTCGGAAGGAGAACGCGCACACTACTACCACCAGTGGGTGACCTATCGAAACCAAAATTGCAACCTCCTGATGAAATAAAATTTCGCCTCCAGTAACACGGAAATTCCCCAAAACGCTATTACGACTGCCACGTCAAAGATCTGTTGGGGCTTAAAGATGAAAAAAATTACGGGTTACAAAATGTTCCTCAAAAATGGGGGAAATGCAAAATTATCCGGTGCTTGGGAAATACAGACAAAGTCGAAGTGAACAATGCAGTGAAAAGCAGCAAAAGACGACATATCTCAGTGCGAAATGATGGCAACTTAGTGATTTTGAACCAAAACACAGAAAATTGGAACCAAGAGAAGCCAGCGTCATTATCAAAAGAAGGAGGATGTGAGGGAATGATGACCTACTCGACAATGCGCCTAAGTCTGATGGAGTTGTTTCATTGTTTATCGGTGGCTGCGCAACGCTGGGCCGAGTCATACAAATCGCAAACAACACATAGAAGTGAATGTAATCCGATCTTTCCAGAAAGCGAGCAAGAGCAGAAAGTAAGACAAGATTGAGACCGCGTCATCCTAGTGGCAACCAGCGGCCAGCCGACATAGCAGGGCAATCAAAAGGCAAGAGTGAGAATACGAAAACTGTGAATGCCATATCGCGAATCGGGAAGGCCAATCGGGTTGAGTAATTCGGAAAAAGGCTGCATGATACTAGGAGAATCCTTGGGTTGAGGATAAGGAAACGGCTACCATCCAGGTGGTTAGCCGTGAATGAGGTACGCTCAAGTTCATCGAATAACCGACCGCATGCAACAAGCGGCATGGGGAGTTTTCCCTGGCAAGTAATCTCTCTAAAAATACCACAAGAGCCCGTTGGCGGCACCATGACGTGGAAATTATGGACTGTCAACCAAATAAGATCCATTATTCCTTGTCGTGTTCCACTGTCCCGGAGTGGTTTTCCAGGCAAGGCCAAGGAACCGATAAAATGGCCACCGCCTCGTTTCAAATGAGTCTGCTGCCATGGCAAAAGGCTTTGG
>LUCM01004891.1:366247-379228 GCA_008360955.1 Fasciolopsis buskii
TATGCCAAGGCATTCGACTGTTGTGTGGGAAGAAAAAGAAACATGTGAAATGTTCTGCGGATGTCGACAGCATCAATCGCGCTCTCATCCATTCTTCCTTCCACTTACACCGCGGTCATATTTGGACGGGGTGATAATACGACAGGTACAAGTTTTTCTAGAGAAGAGATGCTCGATCTTCTCCGCACCACTAAGATTACCACAGGGGTTGGTCCTAACAGTGACTTCTCTGATTAACTCATCATTAATCTCGTCTTCTATCTCTGACTGTTGGAGACCCGTCACTATTATTCCCATCCCTAAATCTGGCAGTTCTACTGTTTTGGCATAACGTTTTCGCCCCATCGCCTTAAAGTCTTATGGTTTAAAATTGACGGAGCGTGCTGTTCTTGAGCGCCTGCGTTATTCTATGTATCCTCCCGACGACCCTTTTCAGATCCACTTTGGACGCTGTCGCCTTCCTCATTCACCACATGTGTAAGTTCTTAAACGCATTAGTGAAACCTGTGTGTTGCGCCTTTCTAGACTATTCGTCGGCATTTGACTCTGTCACACCGTCTCTTCTGCTTCGCAAACTGCAAACATTTGGTTGTCCCAGGCCTCTGTTAGCATAGCTGTTTGATTACTTTACAAAGCGAACTCAGCACACACGAATGGACAGTATAACTTCGAAACCATTGATTAATAACTCAGGAGTGCTTCAGGGTGTTGTTCTTTAACCGTTTCTCTTCTCTACTTAAGTAAGTGACTTCTCAAATAGCTCACCCTGTCATCTGTTTAAGCATGCTGATGATGTTGCCTTCTCTCAAGTCGTTTCGAACAATGATGATTTTCAAAGTTTTTCCAACAACCTATCATCTGTTGACGATTTCCCTGCACGAGCTGGTTTAAATCTCAATAAATCTAAATGTTTCGAATGTCTGTTCTCTCTCCCTCGGTCAGTCTATCCATCCGAAGCGCCTTCCATCAACTCAAAAACTCTTACCTAGGAGTTACTTTTGATAAAAATCTGAAGTGGATTTCTCACATTTCTGCCTGTGTAAAGAATCTCCGACGGTTGTCATTTCACATAAGGAAGCTTCGGCAATACAAGGTGAACCAAAGCATCATCCCCGATTTGTGTGCCAATCTTGTTTTTCCAATTCTTCTCTACTGTTCTCCTGTTGTGCGAGTGAAAGGCATTTGTGAAGAAGAATATGACAGCTGTGTAAAAAGTTACGGAGACGAACTTGAATTTGATTTGCTCGCTTGAAGGAATGGAAAGCTGACCTAGAGTATATCCTGGGACAGAAGACAATGGTCGGTACTTGAGATTGGAGCACGCAGTTTCAGAGAAAATAAATCAGGGTGGTTGGTAATAACTCTATCTAAAATGGAGTCGCCTCTGTTGGGAGAAACGCAGAGGTCAGCCAAATCAAACATAGACAATGGTAGGGTAGACGTATGATTGAAATCACCTAAGACATTATGTAGATTATCCTCAAGAAGAGGAATAATAAACACTAGAAAAGAGTCAAAAAAAGATGCGATATTTTGTTGCGACCTAAAAGGGGCAATGTATAAATGCGTTATGATAGTGCTAGTATGATGAGAAGACCTAAGATGACACTGTGTCAAAAAACAGTCAGTTCCGTTGAGCGAGTCCGTATAAAACAAATTCGCACTTGTCAGACCAGAAGCAGGTTATGTATGTTGCCACACTGCCTCCAGTCTTCTTGTCCGAAACTCTGTCTTGCCGATGATGTGTGAAGCTGCCTATCGACACAAGTGAATCAGCAATATCCGGGTTCAGCCACGATTTTGGTACGAAGATGACAAACCAGTGAACATGGACCGGTGAGTGAACTGTGAGGGACAGATCCGACATTTTCGTGAACAGAGAGTGAATGTTGACACTTAACAATGCCAGAATGGACATCATCGCTGGAAGGGTGCATTTAAGAGCTGCCTGCCAGCCAGCACGAGTGCCTCTTTTAAATCGATGAGAAAATCGTTAAGGTGCAGCAATGTGGGATCCCAGTCCATGTTGAGAAGCGACACGGTTTTTGAACAAAAGTAATTCCGAGCGAGTGTAGCGGCGAACGGAGAACATAATGGGACCAAATAACCGACAACAAGACAACGAAATAGGATGACAGAGAATTGTAGCGCCGCCAGTCAAAGGGTGCGCCTGCGGAGACGTTCATTCCCCTTCTTCTGTCTACCAATGACCTCCCTGAAACATCCAATTCAATGTAACGTTTCGATGATGCTATTATACATCACTATTTTCAGCAACCTACTCCCTACCAAGTCATCTCTAACGCCGATCATGACCGTGTTGTTCTTGCCGCATCATATCCCGTAGAGCTAGGACTAACCTCCGCGCGGGGACTTAATAATTATGTCCTCCCCCAGTTATCAAGACGCCTGCTCCTCAAACACTATTCTTTTCAACTGGATTCCAGCTCGACCACTCTAGCTTCCACCGATTTAGGCGTTTTGCCGAGTTTATTCAAAAAATCGTATCTATGCTTGCATGTTGTGCTGCGTCTGAAGGTGATTGTCTATTTTGTGCCAGGTGTCGTTTTCCAACAGCCCACGTTTTCTTATAGAGCCCAAATCAGCCCGACATTCAAATATAGAACTCACATCGAGAAATGACTTTTCTTTTTTGTCAGGTTCAAGGAAAGATCACCTGGTTGGTCAATGTTTTCTCACAAATCTCCAACCACTCACTCATTGTCAAACAATCGCATCATTCCAACTCTACCGGTATTATTGCAGTTTCCGTCGTTTCAGACTCTCCTTAACAGTTTGCCTTACCACGACCTCTTAGCATTCATCGGAAATGCAGGATACAAATCACCTTTATCAACAATCAAGTCCTAGATCTCGAGCTTCCTTATCTAGTTTTTGTCCTCTAGACTACTAGGCTTTTGAACTACTTCGTCTCCTTCACCATTCAAAATCAGGATCACAAAAGTTATTGTTAAATTGTTCCTCACCTACTTCCCCTGTTCAGTAGATTTTTCGACTACGGAACTTATCTCTCTTGCAATAAATCATTTTAGATGCAATCAGGAATTGGAACATTGGTTATGGCTTACCGTGTGTTGTACAATGGCGGCAAACTTGCAGTGCAAGTGTGCTGAGAACCAGTAACGCGGTCGAAGGCGGCAAAACAACTGCTCGGCAGGTGGGCTTCCCAATGTGTCAGTGTCAATCTCATCGCGGAAATGCCGTTTCCGACCAATTAGGGCCTGCGTGTCCCCGTAATGATAGATTCCACGAGGCCAGTCGTGACTAAACACAATGTCTAGGCGCCGACGGATTTGTCCCAGTCGAAATATTTCCAGATTCCGAAGATGATAAACAGAACGTTTCGTGGCTTCAGTGTATGGAGGATGTTCGTAATGACCCATGGTGTAATCGTGTTGTTTGTAGATACCGGAAAGACCAGCTATCCGAAGTCCAGCGAACTGAACAACTCCAGCATAGCCTATATTACAGATAAAAAGACTAGATCCCGATCAAAACAACTAGCATTCCAGCAATTAAATGCAAAAAGACGATCACATAACTATACACTAAACCGACCAGAGGAGTATGACGATTTGAAAAGAAACAGCTGACAATACCACGACTAGATAACAAGTTACGCGAAATTTTCTGTGGAAGATAAGGGAAATCAACCAAGCATTGTTCTCCAGCGAAGAGAATACTAATTACGAATCGAGGATTGATAGACCGATTTCATACTTTCCATACAAAAAGCGCATTCAGTAAGCATATTATAAGAAACCTTGTTGTTTTAGTCGATAACTGAAGAGTTTAAGGCGTTTTTCGCCTAGAAGTCAACTGGTTCGAATCACACCATCAACAGCTGTTCTTTTGGTGGGTGATAGTAGCCTGCCATCTGGATGGGTACCACCGCTGGCCTATATGTACTCTGCATGGTTTTCCAGCATTATGTTTACATTTCGTTTGTTCGCTATCCTTAATACGGCGGGGGTGGGTAAGAAATTCTAAGAAAATCAATCCAGAGAATTTACACTCATGACACTCTTGGACAGACGTAACAGGTAATGAGGCGAATGTAGTGCTACCAGTAAACAGATGTGAGGCAAACACTACTGTTGTATTAGTATATAAACCAGTTGATATTTCGCATTTTTTACGCACAATGCACAAATGTAAGTCTGAGCGAAATATGATGATCTAGAAATATGATTTACGTTTTACCCATAGGGTAACCACCAGTAGTTCTAATTTTATAGCTTCCTGTTTTCATCGAGTCCTATGATTTGTGCGAAAATCTTAATTGGGAATGATATATTGTTAATAACAGCGTTGTTGGTAGATGTAATGCGTTACCAAAAACGCTGTGTTATTAACATTATATCATTCACAATTAAAACCAATACATGGCGCGTCGATTTTTCGATACACTCCTTACATCATTTGGTCCTGATATGCAAAAATCTAGTTAAACTAGATCGACCCACAATATTTTCTGTGATTTGCTTTACGTTAAGTAGAAATCGCACGACAGAACAGGAAAAACATCGCGGACGATTGCAGACTGATGAATTGTGAAACTATCCTTGATTCCAGGACTCGCACACAGAAAAATTACCTATAAAAGCCATTGGATGGATCACCCCATAAGATAAAATTTAGTTACGTGTGGGGCTTTGTACAGCTGCGACGGTCGGTCACGGAAAACAGAACCAGAACATTTGCCGCGATTCTGATGGAAACTAAGCGTTGCGCAGAATAGGATCACTTTCGTATTTGGAACAACCAGAATCTAAGATTCTTTGTAGATTTAGTAGTAACATGGAAATACTGATAGTTTAGCCAGAACAGTAAATCACGGAAGTTCAACAAACCGTTTAGAGCCTACCGGGTAGCGCAATGGCTAAGGCGTTCGACTCAGAATCGTTCGCCCCGGGTTCGCGTCCCAGTTCGGGCGCGGTGGGTATGCACTGCTCATGATTCCTGACAAGAATGAAACAGCTGTACAGTGCTCCCATGGTTTCTTAATGGTGAGTTGAGCGAAGATATCACATGGTGAATTATTTCATGAAATCACAACGTCGAACGGATGGCAAAATGAGGAAAATTATTACATGCGATCAAATCTGACAGGGGAGAAATCAAAGACCAGACACATAAGGTCGATATAAAGACGGATTTTGTGATACGTATTCACGTATGTACGATACTGTTCAGAGTGGGCAAAAAGCATGAGAAGAGCAGGCACAACAGTGATCGGTTGTTAAAGGATTCGAAAATCTTCATTTGCAGAATTCAGGGCAGCGGAGATATCACGCGCTGATCAGAACAGAGCAGATAACAATTTTGACGCTGGGGTGCACGATTTATTTTCTCCGTTTTATATTTTTCAAACATGTGATTTCTCATGAACAGTGAGTTATTGTATTACATTGTTCGGCTTTCGCAAGCATGAGCTTCCACTTCGGCAACGTTAAAAATACCAAAAACTTTCACTGTCCATGGTACAATGATGCCGATAATTACATAATTGTAGAAATTAATACAACGAGTTAGTGAAGGTTGGCCCGTAGCTCAGAGGTGACCAGATCCGGTTGTGATTTGACAAAAGCGTTACAAGGAGTATGGGGATATAGTTTGGTCACATAACGATGATATGGTGATCGCTGGTACGGGTACCAGTGCAGAGTTTGACGGAAAAATATGGAGTCGGTTAGGGAGGTCTTCTTTAGGATTTACAGTGAGCGGATGAGACCTAAGTCCCTCAGGCCGAATTTTCTTTGTTACAAGCACCACAGATGAGTATACTGGGAGGACCATGCCCCTTAGTCGCTAGTCCCCGCCACAAAACGGGAGGGGGGACAGATGACCTTGATCCTAAGAGTTGGAATGACGCAGAATCACATAAGATTGTAACATGGCAAGCGTGTTAACGAGCTGGGCGACAGACAATTAGTGTCTATCACTGTACAGTTAGAGGCTGAATAGGCACGATTGAAATTTCAAATGACCAGATTAGGGTTGCTGATCAGAAGAACGATGAGATTAAGGAAACAAAAAACAGACTATTTTCAGACTGAGAAGCAGAAGAGGCGATGTAAATATTACTGGTAAGTGTGCTAGTAAAAAGACAAAACCTAGGGCGCCATGACAGTTATTAAATTAATACCTTTGTCGGTAAGAAAAGGCCAAACTGACCTGCCTTACATGTGCTAACCCTTCCATTGGTGTATTTTTATATTGCTTTCCGTACTGTCGAAATCCAGTAGACACGACGGAGTCAGCTATATAAGTATTCACTCAGGATTCTTGTTAGTATATCTCAGGTGTAATATGACAAATTCACGAATCTAGTAGGCATGACAAATCGACCACTGCATCATACCGAAAACGCATACTATTGCTGATTTTCAATGGAACACTCATTTTCTTTAGTTGTACGTCAGACTTCGTGATGGCGTTTCCCCAAACGAATAGATCTCGGGCGTGAGAAATCAACGAAGTATGAAGATACAGTCCATAATACCAGATTCAAACTGGAGAACAAACTCTCTCAAGTAAAAAGGAAGGCAGATATATCGTTATAGGAAAAATGCCCACAACCAGTGACAGTAGATAACACAGACAAATCTAGTACAGCCAGTCAGGATAAATCAAAACCAGAGTCAAGCAACTAACTCAAGAATAGAATTCAGGTGTCATATAACGTTAGTGAGTAATCACTCACTACCAAAAGACTTCTTTTAAGTAATTAAGGGAACTTCACTCACCCATGTACCAGATGTTAGGGGCCACCCAACCGCCGTACGGAAGTTCTTGCAAATAACTTGACGCTTCGTGATTGCCCCCGATGAAGAGGGTCAGGATGGGCGCACGCACTTCTTCCGCATAGTACCTAAGTTCTCCAATAAAAAATAGAAAAAATTAGGTATAACCTGAGAAGAATAGATATCTTCGTTGACTGGCAAACCACTTATTTGTGTTATCTATATTCTGCAACCAAAGGAGGGAGAATATCAACGTAACACGAATTGTATCTGGAAAAGGCACGGTTTACAGTGTCGAAGACATCGAGTGATATGCATTTACATTGAAAGATAACGTTCAGATGAAGCCAACTGAGCATCAATTAAAATGTCCGGCAAGACAATAACAGATGCCACAAGAGCATCCACCTGCAACAAACTATTAAGTTTGATTTTGACGATGGTGGCCAGCGTCACAAAAACCCCATGGACCGGACGATACTCTAACAACGGATCAAAGCAAATGCCTCCCCAGACTAGATCAATTTTAAACTCACTATTTATCCCAGTTCTGCGTGAACACAAAATAATATTCAAAACATTCCTGCAACGACAAAAACATTATCTAAGGTTGAAAACTATTGAAATCATGAAAGCCGACCAGCTGCACTAGCTCATGATGTGCAAAAATTCCAGAACCCGTAAGCCCATTCTTGCATATCCGAAAGACATCAAATCCGTCTATTTATATGCTACAGACAGACTAGTATGGTTTTCGGCAAAGTTCCATAACTCCCCGGATCTTACTTTATAGATACCATCAAGGGAACTTCTTGAAATCACCAGTGTCTCACGAAAATTATTCGACATGATCCAAACATTGGCAAAATTCAACAAACCGTTCAGAGCCTGCCGGATAGCGCAATGGCTAAGGCGTTCGACTCAGAATCGTTCGCCCCGGGTTCGCGTCCCAATTCGGGCGCGGTGGATATGCACTGCTGGTTATTCCTAACAAGAATGAAACAGCTGTACAGTGCTTCTATGGTTTCTTAATGGTGAGTTGAACGATGATATCACATGGCAAATTATTTGATTAAAAATTTAACTGCTTGAATCCTGATTCCGATTTCTATATTCTACAGAATTAGTGTTAAAGCCGTACAAAAAAACAGTCGTTAAACAGTGTAAAATTCAAATCCGCCTCACCGCCAAAAGTCGCCCATAGCATGATATTTTGCTGGAACACTCATGGAGGCCAGATCAGAAGGATTACGAAGTGACTGGAAATCACCACAGCATATAATCAAATCCGTTGTGAACTTCCCAGTTCGTTCTGCTGCGGCCACGTCTGCATACACCCGATCCAATTCCCCGTGAAGACAACCAGTGATGCATATTTTCACCATTTCCGCTATAAATAGGTGTGAGAAATCGGTCAAAGCAAGAAGACTAAGAAAGGATAAATCTGCTCGAACTCCCAGAATCACAAAGTGATAAAAACAAGGCGGCATTTACTGTCAAAAGCAGTCTCAGTAGGTATGAAACATAATTACTCATTGCTAGATAATGGATGTAACGAGAGAAGACTAATCAGGTTAACGAGGAAACGAAATTAATCACAATAACGTTGACGTAAGCCGGCAGCGGAATGTGAAAATCATCATTAAACTAACGATAATTCAGTCAGCTCCGTCCTCAGGTAAACAGAAACGGGACAAATAGACTACCTATGATTACCAGAATCAGTATATTTCCTATTTTCTTTCTTGGAACCAATAACATAGGACCGGAATTAAAACCTATATATGAACACACGGAAAGTAGTTTTGTAAGCGGCTGCTGTTACGCCAAAGTAACTAGACAAGGTGTTCACCTGGTACTCAATTGTGGACAAAGAACACGGCCGGAAAAGATGAAGCAGTCAAAATAATCTGAAGTGCCCATCTACATCGATCAAACCAACCATTACTTAAGAAAACTCAACTATACGACAACTTGCGAACCCTCGGAGAATGGAGCAGACAATTCCCCGGGGGAGGAGGATAACAAACAGAAGATTGTCACTGAAAAACTGGAACTTTTGAGAAGCAACAACTACTACAGATCCCCCAAGTAGCCACATGAGTTGCCCAAAAACACTTTAATACAGTATCCCAAGACAGTCAAAATACCTTAGTAGCACATTTTTCACGACACGCTTCAAACATGAATGTAATAGAAGGGGTATACTCCATGACCACTACGAGACACTACAAGTGGGTGAAGGGCAACCGCTACTCTGAAGCTTGAAGTGGCGCAGAACCAAACAGGGTCTCATTAGGTTAGATGTGATAATGAGCGCATAGAAATTTGTCGAGAGTCCAGAACGATTCTCAGCTAAATAGTAAGTAAAACAGCATTGTGTTGACCTGTTTGTATTAGTACTTTTTAAGGTTTCCAAAATTTTCATTAAATAAAATATTTCTGACAAGGAATTCAACATATACTGCTCGCAAACAATTTCAAATGTACGCTCTTATAAGAACGAACAAGAAATAACTGCATCCCATTATCTCAAATATCTACAGCGTTATGAGGCATGATTGCCATCAAAAGACCAATCCAAGATGAATTCCGATATGACGATAAGTCAAACGGTCTGATTATCAACGGTTAGCAATTCGCACCGCGACGACACGAACTGACCACCTAACCATCAAATGTAAATAAAAAGATACACAAAGAACTCACAAGATAGAACAATACAGTGACTGACTAAGATCAACCAACCACAAAACAACTACGACTCGGGCAGCTTGCAAGACAGAGGCGGAAGTAATGAAAACAAAAAGGTTGCATCAAAATTGGTCGTGATATGCGTACCATGCATATTTTAAAACGTGTTCCACAGGACTAATTAAATGTCAATCGAACAGTACCGCCTTAAAGAATGTTTAAAGAATGACAAACAATGGTGGACTGTACGCCTTCTGAACAAAAATAAATCCAAAGTCAATCCCAGGATCCGATTTTTCAATCTAAAATGATAATTCGTTTTTCAATCTGATCTCCAGTGGGCAGGTACATATGGAACCCGGAAATCATGACATTGATCTACTTCTATACCTACTTTTTAAGCTCTTGTGAAGGCATAACAGGGCTTGATTAATGGACAATGAATGTCCGAAAATAATATAGGAAATAGCGATAGGTGCATCATTCAGATCCTGTTGAAAGCAACATCCCAAGAACGTGAACGCTCACGTGCAACTTTTCTTCACACACTTCAATGTGTCCGGCTGTGGATATTTTCAACCTCCGAGATCGTTAACCGCTTTGAAAGTCTCTTAAAATGTTCCCAAATGACGGTGCATCTCAAAAAACCTCAGCTGGGGAAATGCTACTGGTTGCCTTCCGTGTGGTGCAGATGCCTCCATCAGTGCAGCGACAACGATGCCCGGTACACCCCACCGAGATGGATGATATTCAATCGAGGAGAGGTGACAATCCCGTTTATAAACCAAACACAGAAGGCGCACGAAGTATGGGCACTATGCTACCCAGAATTTGTGGTGAACGGATGTACCGACCAATCAGGATATCTGACCTTAAACGAAAGATGCATTAACTGAGATGGGTTACAGGCTTCACATTTCGTCCCGCTGCCATAAAGATTGCTTTAGAGAATTCCGGCTGTGTACCCCCAAGAAATCCGCCCGCGACGGCCTGGGAAACCTGCGGGCGTTGAGCAAAACTACGCCATTCAGTCCCCGTTGCACCATATTTTCTTGGGCACATCGTCTGAAATCCGGGAAGTTGTACGATGTTGTATTTTACTGTGCATTATACATATATATATATATATATATGCATGTATATATACATCCAAATGCTGCCCATCTATATTGAGAACCGGGGTCCGGTGGGTTGGTTGACGAGCCTCTCGGTTGTCAATCCGCCAATCCATGATATGCAGCATATCCCAGATATAGTTGGGTAGTTTATGACTAATGTCATCTACTGACTCCTGTCGTTCTTATTTAAGGGCGCCCGTTGTCAAGCGAGATAGTACGAAGAATTTTTATATCATCTATGACTGTCTATCAAATGAATCATTGCTTGTTTACTTAAAGTTACCCATTAGTATCATACCTTTCATAGAGGCTACCCGCGGATACATTTGATTTGATTGCACTATGCCATCTGTGGATGGGGCACCAATTACGCCGACAGTTCAGCAAACGTGACGACGTGTATCCAAGAGAGAAAAACAAACAAGTTCACATAAGTTTTAACAATACAAGAATAAAAAACAGGGACTCATGGACGGAATAACTCAGTACACGGTAGGTTTGTATGACGTGGTTTCAATTGACCTGATAATGATCTGTCACAACAACGATAATGAAAAGAAAGAATCCAATTACTTTCAAAATACTATATTTAACTGTGAATTAAATAAGGTGAACAATGAAGGTAGGTCGAGAAAAAGACGATCTTGCACTGGGTGCAAGAAAAGTGACAGTACTGTCAGTGTCCGGTGGAAAACCCATACAACTTAATCAACCCAAAAAATAACAAAGACACCAACAATTAAAGCGGTTAACGACGTGGAAATTCACGGGTTGGTGGAACGTAACGTTCATCAGGGCCAGCACCAAGCAGATGCATCTCCGCCACACGACTTGCCGCAGACTGAGGACCGCCACTGAATCGGCTCCGAGATGGTGGTGGTGGACCCTGTCGATGGATGAAAAAGAAACGCAAGCAACGTCAAAGTGTCAAACGGCGTAGGAGCAGTGCTAAAAGACATTAGATTTAAAAAGATGTGGCTACGATAGTAAGGTGAAATGTAGCAGGATACCTTGAATATGATGTTTCCGCGAGGCGGGGTAATGACGAAGAAAAAATTATTCATGATCTTCATTTGCCTTGAACTAGATTTTGTACAATGAAAACTTTTACCCTTGAATTACTCAAAATATCTTCAGTTTTAAAATATCCCGAAAATCCGGGTAGAAAAATAGGAATAGAACTGGAATTTGCGACAGCAAAAACGTTCGAATGGCCACCACCTTTAACAGCCCGCTATTATTTAATTAGGACTCAAACCTGAAAAGCATCATGGTCAATCTCCTGAATTACGGACTGGTGACAAAGCCTAATCATTATTACCGTGTCAAGGGTCACTAACCGATGAGTAGTTGTTATCGAACGACCCGGGTTGACCGTAACCCTCGACCCCACACGGTATGCCTGATAAATACGGAGAACCACTTTGACCATCAGGGCATGGGGTCCACGAACCATTCGTGGACGATCCGGACTGATTTGGATTCCTCGCGTTGTTTATAGAAGCAGCAACAGCCATGGCAGCTGCACGAGCTGCGTGAAGACCACTGCGTGGATTACTGCTGCCGGTCCCGAGGCCGCCGGGGCCTGGAGCTGAAGTGAACCGAGCAGGTGGGGAACCAGATCCACTACGAGAACGAGAACTGAAACGGAGAAAACGTAGTGATCATTAGATTAGTAAAACGACAGTTGTTGGGGTAAACTTTTTAATCCAATTATGGAACTCCAAGGTTTGAATCACTCTTTCGACTGTTCACCTTGATTCTTAAATCACACATCTGAAAACCATCATCATTAAACGTTCCTGCTTAAATACGCACTGATAGTGTGAATATTCGTAGAATACGATTCCGCAAGTTATGCATTCTGAGTGTTAAATAAAGTATACACACTTGAAACTCATCCGTTGCTTCACCACCATGGTACTGTGCCCTTTTCGAAGAAGCACCATCATCATCATCATCATCATCATCGTGCAGCGCTAAACAGCAAGGCAAGCCTCATTGACCACTGCCTTTCCCCAGAGTTACACGTATATATAAAAAGAGTGAATATCCAACGGGAACAGGGAGTGGACCTACACCGGCGGGAAAAGATAAGATACTGCTGCAGCCAACCCACGAAACACAGCCTAACTGCACAAACGCACGTGTTTTCAATCATTCTGATTCGATGGAAAATGACAGCACGATCGCCACTGTTCACGGTTCACTGCCATATCCTTCAGTATCTCCAGCCAGCAAGTCGACAAGTCTTTCGGACTCCAACCACGAAGGCGTGAGACACATACTTTACCTGAGTTCGCTGTACATTTTTTCATTCCACGTTGCCACATCATCTGTTGGCCTCCACATGGCTTCTTCCATTCCTTAGGAGGAACACAAAATAAGGCACGGTATGGTAG
>LUCM01004891.1:384147-395880 GCA_008360955.1 Fasciolopsis buskii
GACTGAGCTTCTAACTCAGATCAAGCTCCGACTTGGAGGACCAGGAGACTACTTCGTCAGGCCTGTCTACCCATTGACCTTCCAGGCATGATTGGATCTTCGGTTTGAGATAAGTCATCTTGTGTAGCTCATTGGTTCATGGAGGCACGCAAGCCGTCACACCACGTCAAGGTGTAGTCTCGTTGTCTCGTTCACGCAAGCTGCACATACTAGAATGACGTGACATGGAGAATAACCTGACCTGAAAGTAAGAAACTAGAGTCGAAATAATTTTCGGTTTCCGTTTTCTGCGCTTCTATTTGCTGCGCTTACGATTGGGAACTAAAACCAGGGCACAATAGTGCGCAGTTACAAATCCGAAAAAAATGGAATCGACCAAGGATCATACTTTAATGTTGGCCTTAACAAGTGGGCCACGGATGTATCCTTATTGGGTGCCAAAATGATGGTAAATTTCTGGAGACAAGACAATAAAATCACATGAATGGGTTTTGAAAAGCGATGACAGCCAAGAATGGATGTCACTGTCATGAGTTTAAATGCTTCCATTATCAATCACTTTCCCGTTTGACAGCATTTCAACGGCCAAGGTACGTTTTCAAAGACATCTAACATTTGTTGTAAGATAAATAAGTTATAAGATTCTCATTCTTATTTGTTTAACGGAATTCTTCGTTTAAATAGGTAGGCTTAGGTATTCTGAATCAAGTGCATTCAGTTATGGAGCTCACAAACACAACCACTGAGGACAGAAGATAAGCAAAGACCACTACTGTTCTAGAACATGATGGAAGGATTTTATTAGGAGCCGTGGATCGATCAGGCATTGAACCTGAATGGGTTAAGGTGGGTATACGTTGTTCTCCGAGACAGGTAACATTTGGAAGATAGGTCAAAATATTTAGCCTATGGCGTTGCGAAAAAGTATGAAAACCTAAACCGGTAGAATGTCCCGGGTAGGTTGACTCAAACTGTCGTACAGGGGCCCACTAGGTCCCCCAAAGTGATGGCCGGAGACCGTAGGCAGTGTGGCTCAGTGCCGCAGTCGACCGCGTTCTTGCATTTGAAAAACTTCCCCTTCTCTCTTCCTAACGACTGTAAAAACGAAACTGTGCAAGCCCTAAGCTAATGCTGTTCTGTTTGCGTGTATTAAAATCCGACAGACAGTCCGACGTCGAACAAAACATAAGTAAGCAGTCACTAATTGGAGGAAGATACATAATTACAAACAAGGCTACACAAACAGCAGATAATTCTGCTATAAGGTTCGGATGGGAAAAGTCGTTGACCCCGGAAAAATGCTTACAAATGGATTTACACGGCTGTCGCTAGATCAGCTGACCGATGACCGATCACCATCTACCAGTTTGAATACATGGAGACATTTGTTTACTGCACGCAATTTCGCAGATTCACACTCAGATTTGATACCGTTTGTTAAACCTCCTGAACTGCAACAACACAGATTTGTTCTGATCATTGTCTCAAGCGTTCAAAAATTAGTAGCAGAAGCATGAGCGTAATAAGTTGGGCCATTTGATAAGTAGAATTTTCAGTGACAAAGTGAGAAGTGCAAAAAAAAATCAAATAGCGTACCGTTTTCGACGTCGCTTATGGGACGGTGTTCGACTATGTCCCGGAGTTCCGTCACTTCCTCCTCCACTCGCGACTGACTGTTTAGGTGAATGAGCTGAGCCTGATCGGGATCGCGGTGATCTAGTGTGCGATCGGGATCGAGATCGCGATCGAGACCGCGGGCTGGCTGATCGCGGGGATCGAGACGATCGAGATCGTGGAGACCGCGAACGTGGTGATTCAGATCGAGAACGAGTCCGAGAGTGCGAATGTGAACGCGAACGTGAGCGTGATCCAGATCTGACAGAGAAAATAACCGCCATAAAGACTAGGTGAGGAAACACTTATCGACCGGATGGATTATCCTTAACATCAATGTACTTCAATGTTCACTTGTGTTCAACTGAAGGGTTTCCACACTGTGTGGTCCCACTACCGACGATCCCCTATAGTTCATTAACGATGAAACATCAATTTTGCCGTAATCAAAAGTTCTAATTATTGCAGACACTAAGAACGAATACAAAACTCGAACACCAACATCAATACCGTTAGCGAAATCACTCCAGATGCTCAATCAGACGATAACAGCAAAGAGTACAAGGACTAAACCTCAGATTTTAGAATCGCTTTTATTAGCAAAATATCTTACAAGTTCACATGGCTTTTTGCTTTAAGTTGACCAAATACCAACTTGCCTTCAGATCAATCGGCTACCCCGCAAACAAAAACGCAACCGTGCACGATAAGAAAAGTGCTACTGATTAATATACATAAGAACACGTAACCGACAGGAATCAATGTTTGTTAGTTTAAACGATTGCCAACCAGACATCGGATGAGGTGGCTCCAATCGTCACCATTCTACTAGGATCTTACAAAACTACAATAAAACGGGGGGGGAAATATAGTTGGCGGCACCGGAAAGACGACAATTTTGTGAATTTCGCAGCAGCGTCAAATATTAGAATCTGTAACTAAACGGACGTCTCGTACTCACCCAGCAAACCCAAACAGGTCCTCAATGACTAAACCCACCAGCCAGATCTTTTCCAATGTCTATTCCATATTTCCAATACATGCCCTCCAACTACGACTTGCCTCGAACAACACAATGCTCCAACGAATTCAGTTAGGAGACTTGCGCAATATGTCTCCATTGAAATAGTCTAATGAATGCAAGTGAGTGACGCTTTGCATCGCAAATGTTGTCTTCATCATCAACGATCTCAGTAGATAAAACAAAAGCAAAAAAGCGTTCAAATTTCAAGAATTTCCATGACGTCCACCAGCAACTGCTGTTTCCGATGAGACAGGAAAACTGGCGAACATAACACGTTCGGAGTAACTAACTACAACATCGGTTGACGCTCTGTCGAAAGGTTAAGCTAAAAACATCGAACTGTGTGGTGAAATAGGACAATCTTGATTTGCAATCAGATTACAATGTTAAAGAGTGAAAAGAAAACAGCACTATGGGCTGTACAGACCTAGTCGCAAGTGGTAATTCTGGGCAAACAATACCTCGGGTGCCTAGAGAGTGCAATCATGCCATGATCAAAAATCGCCACATAATTACGACAAAAACACCATTAAATTTCCATCAGTACCAAAACAGCATGCCATCTCACCTGGATTTTGAACGCGATCGCCTCGAATCGAAGCGAGAACGTCTAGAAGAATAACTTGAACCCCTAGATGGTCGCTGTATGAGCCCCTGTGGTGGCACTCCAGGCATTCCTGGGGGCGGTTGTGACATGCTTGGCGGCGGAAATTGAAAGAATCGCGGTCCAGGGAAGCCGGGAGGTACATTTGGTGGTGGTGGTGCACCACCTGAACTAACAGCTGGAGCTTGACCCGGCGGAGGGATGGCGATCCCTCCAGGTGCAGCCGTCGTTGACACAGCCTTATAACCTGGGTAGTTGTGTGTCAGTTGACCTTGAATACACTGGACCGGTGGCGGAGCCATGGCCAAAGCATCCGACCCTGTGCGAATACCTTGACCGATGGCACTGGCCGGATAAGCAGTGATATGACATAAATGGTAAGCCGGTGGACGGGAGTTAGACGAATGGGACTCATCGCGAGTAAAAGGTCGAGTATGGTCAAGCTCTTCTGCATGATCAGAATCTTCATCACCCGATGGGCTTAATGCTCCACTGCTTCCACTATATCGACGTCTACGCCGACCACCACTCTCGGATCCTGACGTGGTATCATCCTTTTGCCACAGGGAAGGGAAAACAGGAGCGAGGTAACAAAAGGAGAGCAATTTCTATGAAAACTACGGAACAACACGTATAGAAAAAAAAGAGGAACAGGCATAAGGGTGGGGATTCAAAGTTTAAATTGGATACGATTATTTGAACCAACACGCAAAACAGGTATATAAAGCCGGTCAACTGTTACTGGATGTAATGTAGGTCCTTCCAGCATGGCAAACTGCGAAATCAAACTAGTTTGCCACGATAATTACCGTCAATGGAAAGAATGAATGAATGAACAGGATAGGCAGTCGGAATACAAGAATGGAAAAAGAACAGAATGCGGAGTCATTCACCATACAGAATGCAGTCTAGCAGAGCAGACGTATACACTCAATCATTACGATTTCACAAAACATAAAAACAAGATCGACACTGTTCACGGTTAGCTGGTATATCGTCCACTATCAACAGCCGATTGGTTCACGAGGCACATGTATTAAAACCACAGAAACGTGACACGCCTACTTTACCTAACTTCGCTGTACATTTTCTCATTTCACTTTGCCATGCCATCTGTTGACCTCCACATGGCTTCTTCCATTCAATGGGAGGGACAAAATAGGGCACGATATGGTAGACGAGTGTTCGCCATACGCAACACGTGAACCAAACAGCGTAGTCCAATAAGTTTCAGAAGACGAAACAAGCTATTCTCAGAATTGGCATCTAGTGCCAGAACCTAATCTTCACATTACTAACCCAGTCACTCCATCCAATCCTAGCCATTCTATGTAGACATCGATTGTCAAAAACCTACAACCGACGAACATCGCCCAAACGCATACTCCACGTCTCGCAATCGTACAACAGAACTGAGTGCACTGCGGCACACTACACACGACCTTTCAACTTCAGTGAAATATCAGGCCGACGCCACAAGTGCTTCAATCCAGCGTAAGCTGCCCGAACCCTCGATATACGCGTGTTTACCTCCACTGCTGAGCTACTATCGTTCGACAAGCAGCTACCAAGGTAGGCTTAACGGTCTAAAATCGTCAATTTCTCTCCACTTAGCACCAAGTTCGGTACTGCTGTCATCCAGTCCTGTAACAGCAGTTTGCACTTTGAAGGTGCAAAGCACATGCCAAACCGAGCAACCGATCTCGACAGTCTATCTAGTGCCCGTTGTGCATGGTTCGCAGACTCGAACAGGCACACAACGTCATCTGCCTAATCTAGATCACTCAGCTTCTCACCATTTCCCAGTTCGACTCCTACCTCGAGTTAGCGATGAACACGGATCAATTACATCAAAATGGGATACAAACGGCGGGCTGTTCACACAATTGCTAGTCCTATAAGAGTGCTCTCTTCAACTCCGACCACGTATTGGTTGTCCGTGTACTTCGGTGGGTGCAAAGGACGCACGCTGTTGTGCCGATTATACGACGACAATTTATCTGTCCCGACTCGCCTCCACGTCAGCCAAAAAGGGCGAGTTGAAAAGCTAGAACTGCCGCGCCTAATAGCATCAGTTAGCACTAGTCGCGCATCAATAATGTATTGCACGCAACGGTATACAGTGAACCGGGGTCCGCTACACGGAAGGAAATGGCGACAGTGATTGCGAAACTTGGAGTTACAAGGTCAAATAAGATTCCCATGGGTCAAGTGTGTGAGCGCAAGACCGTAGCACTGATGACTATCTCAGTTAGTGATGAAACGTTTTCAACCAAATTGCACAGGTATGGAAATAAAAAAATGCCACCTTGTTTAACCTGAGCTGCGGGGAAGAACATTATTAACAGACGTGGTATATGATGACTTGCTGCATCAACCCAAGGTCGGTTACTTATTTGGATAACGGCAAACTCCGTCCGACTTCAAGATAACCACAGCTCAATGCCAAGCCTTGTTTAGCCGTGAAATGTGAGCGTATTGCAAGTTCAAGAAGAAAAACTTGGCAGGAGTATTGACCAGATAGCACCATTCTTACTCATATTTTCATGGATGTAGCTAGCTGTTCGTATTCCGTGCCTTTTTCTGTTCTGTGTGTCTGATCATTCCGGGAGCAGCAGTTCCGTTTGTTGTGCGACTGTGGGGCTCGTGTGTGCTCGTGTCTTGCTCGGCCGCAGGCTGCGTGTTTGTGCGGCAATACTGCTTACGTCTTGTGCTTCAGTGTGTGTAGATCAACCAAACTCGGCAACACAACGATCACGTAAACAGTTCGAACTTTGTGTCGAGTGAAATAAGTCGTGAAATAATTTATATCAGTAATCAACTACGCAGAAAAGCGTAGAATAAAATGCAAAGAAGTAAAAAGGCCAATTCATTGACATAAGTCTCACGATGTGCAGACATACCTCAGCTTTGGATTCGCGCTTTTTCTTTTTCATTCGCTCCAAATAATCACGTGCTTTCTCCTTTTTTATGTAGAACTCGTATAAACCCAGACGCTCCCAACCCTCACCATCTCGTGTACGATCGTGACTGGGGGGCATATAGAAAGCATCCACAGCAGATAATAGCCGGTCTGTGGGTGCTTTGGGCGGTAACAAACGAAGCTTGCTCCCATCTAATGGCGTGTAATCAAAATCGCAAAGACGAATAAGCGAATGCATTAGACCAGCCGGTAATTCCCAAGCAGGGCATGTCGGCTCCAAATCTTTCGGGTCTACGACAGGCTCCTGAGGTGGAGGGAGTGCGTCCGCTTTGTTGTTATCACTCGGATAGTGGCTGCCACGTCGCCGATCACGCGGTGAGTTGTCCGACTCATCCCGGCTGTTTTCGTGTCGTGAGGAGCTGGAGGAAAATCGCGAAGACCGCTCAGGACGATAGTGATACGACCGATCCCCACGATTATCACGGCCTCGGTCATCGTAATGATGATAACTTTCGTACGGATTTTCATAACCTATAGGACAGATTTAACCAAAAGGATCTCAGAAATCATGCATGTACACATCAATTCCAAACCAATTAGATGAAAAAGTTCTAAAGGGTTCAATCATTGATGTTCTGTAGTGGTATCACAAAAGAATCTAAGATTGTATGGCCTTTGACTATCTGTTTCTGATATAACCCTAACTGTAATCAGCTGAATCCGACTTTAGCACGGACGTGCAAACTGAAAATTTGATAGGATGTGCAAATACAGCCTACTTGGTAAAGATCCCAGTACCATCCAAAGTCATAATTCTTTAATTTCTATTATGTCCATACCTGCCCAATTTCAGGCTGTGCCAGACAAAACAGGGTACAGTCGAATATGAAAGAAAAGATGAAATCCGAGTGAAGGAAAGGAAAGATAGCAATATTTTGTCTTCTTTTGTGTGTACTGTTTTCTCATGACAGCCAGAGAAGAAATCGGACGAGTTGAGGGCAATCTTGCACAGAACAGAAATTGAGCAATCCATCAACGAAGGAATGCAATCGTGTGAATCCATAATCGGTTTTGGGGGGTGTTAACGTCAGGCCACTCAAGCCAAAGCAGATGCCTTCCTCTGGAATCTACCACCGGAGCCTTTGGCTTCCCAAAGTTTAACCCGCAACCTGTTCGGTGACGGTGACTTCTTGAAATGCATCCCCTCCGGGCAGGACCAGGTATCACGGGTGCCCAGTACACCCTTCCAAGTTAATTTACATAAGTCAACTACTTTACTTATCTGGTAGTTTATTGGTGCTCATTATTCATAAATGGGGGAAAATCAAACGAAATAAATTTCTATTTAAGAAACTCACGCCAGCAACAGTCCAATGCCATCTTTGTGAAAAATGGCCAACACTTCAGAGAGGACTTTTAAAAACCGCTGTTCGGAAAAATCGAAGATTACTGGCCATGGAAGTTTGAAGAATCGACAGCTGCGAGTCTTGACGTCAACATCATCATGGACCGTTGCCGGAGCAACGGCCAACTTCAACGCAGTTCCGTCAATCAAAATAACGATGCGTGAAAAGAATGCGACCTAGAAGGCGCCGCCCGAAACATCATCATCACCATCATTGTCTTAGGCATTAGGCGGCAAGGCAAGCCTCACTGACCTGGATGAAATCCGGCCTCCTGTTCGCGGATCTTACTCTCGCGAATCGGTGTCAAACGACACAGCTAAAACCTTAGTAACTATCGAAATTAAACTAATCCCACCATGATTGTTACAGTTACCCCGTGTGCTCTTCTTGAAGATGGGTATGATCACCCACGATAACAATGCGCTCCTCGTCCCAAATATCATGAAGCAAAGAGGGAATTGAATTCAACAGAGCTTCCTCACCCAATTTGAAAAGAATTGATGGAAGATCGCCGGGATCGGCTGCTTTTCCCCTCTGCAGAAGTTGAATATTCCACTTTACTTCCAATTCCAATGGGGGGATCAAGAGACACCCTCCATTCCTATCGCAAACGACTTCACTAACCGAAGTTCGCCGCCCACCGGTTTCACGTATAAACTTGAACAGTCTTTGACTGTCGCCTGAAGTGGCCGCTACCTCCATATCTTTGGCTACCTTGGTTATTCTTAAGGCTTATCGTTAATTGACGCTGCTTCTGGCGACGCACCTTATTCACCACTGTGCAATTAGGAAGCTGACGTTTTTGCTCTATCAGACCCAGCGACCCTTGTGAGATCCAGTGCCTTTGATGAATGCTAGATCTAGGACCACAGTCGAAATCTGCTGCCAAATGCATCGCCTGTTTGATTTGATCCAACTGCTCGTCTACATTGTTGGTTGTCGAAGTTCTTTGTTCCTCGGACAGTTTCTGATCATAGCTGTTGTGAACAGCCGAATCACACAAGACGTTCGACAGCCAGTGGGAATTGTGGCCTGTGTCGATGGCCTTTGAGCTGACGCCGAATCTGCAACTCATTGATGCATTTTCAGTACTTTGCTTTCTTTTTTGCGATACAACAACGATTACAGTGGACATGGAAAACGGGCTCAGTTCTATGCGTCGGTAGTGTATCGACTGTTTGCTGCTGCTAGTGTAAAACTGGAGCAAAAAGCCACGTTGATTCGCAGACCAACAAACCATTTTCACTGACAGACTAAATGGCAACAGAGTGCGACGCGTATTCTGGAAACTTGCATCCAATTTCCTGAGCTCCCACTCTGGATGTCTCTGGAAAATATTGAAGATCCCAATTATCAATCTCAATTCGCTGACCAGCGAGCATTTTGACGTCGACCCAGCGGCCAGTAACGGAAATAAGCACATTGGATTGCACACATTATTCCTAAATACCCTTTGAGAATTGGTCCTCCAAAAAAGGCCTGGGGCCAATCCTAAAAATTTAAACTCTCAACTCCGAAAGCAATCAAGTTGATTGCTTAGCCGCCGCTGGTGATGCAGAACTGTGGGAAAAACTAGGATAAACTCCCATCAAAGTATAGAAAGCAATAGAGAGCATGAAAACATCGCTTTTCATTTGTTTGAAAAACGTTACTTTGCACCCAGTGAGTAAACAATTTTGTTTCTACGACCTCAAATCTCATTTCTTCTAAATGGCACTCCCGTGGGCAGACAGCAAGCCATTCATACAACGTGTCAATTCCAATGTGTCTCATTGCTGGCACTCGTTCTTCATTCTTTCGTTGAACTGTGATATCACATGAATAATTTTCTGAAACCACATAATCTCTTACTGCGAACAGTGATTAAGTAGCCAAGCTCTGTATATCGTGCTCGAAGCTTTCGTCGTACGCAGGGTATCTGCAAAGAAGTCACCCATTAATGGGAGTCTACTGCTGTGTCCCAGCTCCCCGTAGCCACGCAAATCAGCAACCAATTTGTGGAATATCATCAAGTAGTGAAATTCAACAGGCCGTTGAGAGCCTGCCCGGTCGCGCAATAACTATTCAATCGTTCGTCTCGAATTCGCGTCCCGGTTCGGCATCGGTGAATATGCGTTGGTGGTGATTACTAACAAGGATGGAACAGCTTGTGAAATGGGTTCCTAGTGCTGATATCACACAATGAACAATTTGGTGAAACTATTTAATCTCCTGTTACTAATCAAGAACCATTAAACTGTGGAACACCTTTCGCCTATCCGTGTTCTTTCCTCCTCGAGACACTAACACTTTCATGTGCGGTGTCAATGGACTGAGTCTGCGACAAACACTTACGCACCCTTCATGCACGGCGGGCATACCGATTACGGGACTTATCCCTTATCCTATAATGTTCGTCATGCAATAAAAAATAATAACAACCTACCACGATCATAAGACCTTCCATAGTCCTCATGAAGTTCATCCTCTTCACCTTCAATGTAAACGGTACTTCCACCACCACTTTCATTGAGGTCTCGACGTCCACCAGGAGGCCCGTAATTCTGATGCAGATGAAACTGAGGTGGACCCATGGGAGGCATCGGTTGACCCCAGTTTGAATGCGATGGTCCATATTCTCCTGGCCAACCCCCATGAGGTGGAGGAAGGTAGCCCCCGCCGCCGCCGTGGTGTGGTTGTCCGTGAGGCATAAAGTAGCCCCCGGGAGGCATCCGATGATGAGGATCACCATCTCCATAACCTTCACTTCCAGATCCACCACCTTGCATGTCATAAGAGGGAATGCCGCGCGAAGACGGTGGGACATTCCACATTCCATAGCCAGAATTAGAGCCCTAAGGGATTGTGGGTAGGATTAAATCAAAATAAGAAACGACGTGACAGCACAAAAATATATGATAGAAGCGAAAGACTAGCAGACACTGTTAATTGGAGGGGACGAAAAGATAAATGAGGGTGATGATGGCAGCAGGTGTTTGACGAAACCAACCTGAATCCTGGAATGCGGTGGTCCATCGTAAGGAGGATGATGGGAATCGGAAGATCCTGAGTCAGATACATCCTGTTGCATTGATGAAACGAGCTGACGATGCACATGCTCTGTAAATTCCTTGTGCTGTTGTTCAAGCGACGCATACTGAGACTGTATATTTCTCTTTATCTCTTCTATATCCGTCTGGTTGTTCTGTTACGAGGAGAGGGAACATTTACGTTGTGCAATGTGAAAATGGATCAAAACCATATTTACACAGCGAAAAACCTTGGACTGTCTAAAATTCACCAGCTGCTAAAATACTAGTTATTGAATAAAAAAACAGACAGCAGACAGTGCAGTCAAAGACACAAGATTAGGAAAATGCACACAAAACTTAAGGTGAAAATTACTTCCATCATAGCGTTTCACGTGACGATCTCTGCACCGACAAAAATTGTGGAAAGAAGCGAAGGAGACAAACAGGGCTAACGATCGAAAAACAACAAGAAAACTCACTGTTAGCACAGATATAACACACAAAAAAGGATCGAGAAAACGGAACTGTTACCAAACAACTTCGCAGAACGAATCGTAGTCCCTACAACAATAAAAGCCTAGACCAGATATCAGGGATACACTGCAGTAACATCAGGGGACACTTCGACGTCAATTTAAAATTTGTTAGTTTGCCCAAAACAAACGCGGAAACTGAATGTATAGAATGAGAAACGAGAAACGGGCAAGATTACCAGTGGCAGCCAAAGCACCTCACCATAAACATCGTTCAGCGTTAAACAGCGAGGAGAGCCTCATTGACCGCTGCCTTTCCCCAAAGTAACACGCTTCTATAGAAAGAGTGAATATCAAAAAGGGAACAGGGGTGGACCTAGACGGACGGGATAACATAAGATGCTGCCGCAGCCGACACATGCAGCACAGCATAACTTCGCAAACGCAATCTCGAAATCATTCTGATTCGACGGAAAATGACAACACGATCGACACTGTTCACGGTTCACTAAAATATCCTTCAGTGTCTCCAGCCAGCTAGCTGACGAGTCTCTCCGACCCTAACCACGAGGACGTGAGACAACTACTTTACCTAAGTTCGTCGAACATTTTCTCACTCCACGTTGCCATGCCATCTGTTGACCTCCACATGGCCTTTTCCATTCAATGGGAGGAACA
>LUCM01004892.1:0-41848 GCA_008360955.1 Fasciolopsis buskii
CTACTACTACTACTACTACTACTACTACTACTACTACTACTACTACTACTACTACTACTACTACTACTACTACTACTACTACTACTACTTCTACAGACAGACGGGTTTGCCTACCGAGTAGGGGATGTGGCCACCGAAATCGCACCAAATATTTTTGTATGTGAACGTAAAAACATGATTATTTGCGTTTTTTGATCACTTCCTCTAGATAACCTTATGAACTTCTAGAATTGAATCGAATGCGTCGCCGTATGGTGCAGACTACAGATTGACGCGATGGAACTGCGCACTCAGGGCCGAACGCCTTACTCACGGCCGACGACCCAAATGGCGACTGTCTTCCCACTAACAGTCTGGGGAAGCGCGGTCGAAGAAAAGACAAAGGCGTTTTTATCACCGCTTTTATTAGGAAAAATCGCATAAAATAAATGATACAACGACAACATGCTACTCTCAATTTCAAACTGATGGGAGGCGGTGAAGAAATATGTTACAGGAAAAACAATGAAGGAAAGAGGGAGAAAGAGAGAGTATAGAAGACCATATGAGGGACTTGAAAACTTGTGCTATAGTGCTGCTTGAAAGTTCACAAGCTCATTCATTTTCAGTAATTAAGAGAACCAAAAATTGACCGGATATCGAGACCTTGTTTTCATCGTTCCCAAAAATACCCAACGAGCAGGTCCTTGCAAAAAACAGAGAATTAGTAAACAGGACGAATTCGTGAGATGCGCGTAGGTACACGATTGCATGTCCATGTGCAACGCGGAGTGAGGTATACGGCAGAAAACGACGGGCGAGAAAGAGAATGTAAAAGGTGACTACAACTGTATAAAATGTTCTTTTGAGAAAACCACTGAAAGGAAAACGTGGTTCGAAAAAAGTGACTTAATCAGTTTGGGCGTAGGTCGACAGGTGCTAGAACAAACTTAATATTGAACATAGGCAAAATTCGCGGGGTGTCCGTCCATTGACAGAACGCATGATCCCACCATTTACTATCACGGATGGACTTCTGAAGGGGACAAAAACCGTGAGAGGTTGAACACAAAAACAACGAGAATGACGCGAGTCAAAGGGTTCGGATATAACTAGGAGGCATCGGATGCAGCAATTGATCGAAAAAAATTGTGAGAAACTAGGCTCTCAACCGGGAACGTCATATTCTGAAATGGTATTAAAGGCACGATGCACTGACTATTCGATAGTTTTAAAATTGTTGGAAAATTCTGGAGGTATAAACAACAGAAAATATCGGGATCTGAACGAAAGGCAGCCTTTCTCAATGAACTAAGAATAGGTTATTTCTGATGCAGTAAAGTGTAAATATATTTGTACGAATTCTCGTGATAACCAACATAACTGGAGTAAGTAGCCCTCATGAGTACAATTCGTGATCCTCGGGAATGGATTACAGAGCGATATTTCTAGAATCATTCGATTCTCTCTCTCTCTACCCCGGTGGCGTTGTCCAGCCCATTCGCACGGAGATGCTGGTAGAACCAGGCAGTCCGATTCAGAATTTTGAGGAAGAGCACTAGCCTTGATGTGCTTAAAAACTAAATATGTATACGTTCTTAAATGTCTAATTTACTTGTTTAATAAAAACAAATAAATTGTAGCGCCTACTGCTGTCTCCATACCTGTGAGTTTCAACAATCATAAAATGGCTGAAAATGCAGCTCTTCCAATGACGCTTCGTTTCCTGCAAAACAATTTGAACGAAACTAGCCTTGGGACTTTGGTGCAATCCAGTACGTCGAAAATTTCCATTCATCCCCAAAATCCACCTTCGTCCAGATGAACAAATCCATTACCTTCACTTGATTAGGCGCAGCAAAATTGCCCCAGACAAGCAGGTGAACACTAAAACGATTTGGTCATCTCTACCGAAAATCCCTTTTTCGTTGTTGAAACGTTACAAGAATATACTATCTGAATTGGTGGCGGGGTGAGTGTAACAGATCCAGTCTGTAATTTTGTGGTGCTTTTAGTTAGAGTTCATTATCAGATGAAAATCCATCATGACCTTCACGCCACGTAAGCCCCTCAAATCATGCTTGCCGATCAACGGATATTTGTTCTACATACAATCTCGGAACGTGCCACGCGGTGTGCGACTTCACTATGCATATGCCAAACTAATTGTAGTGGAACACTAAACCAACATGCATATATCACTTCAAGTCTCCACGTCGTCCCGGGTGCATTTCATACTGTGAGCACACATGTCAGAAAGTCTGCGGCCGGGTAGATTCTGTTTTTCTGACAAACGAAAACCCTCTCATGAGGCCCGCTGAAATCGAAACACGTAGATCAGATTGCGATTTGTCGCAAAACAACGTGAGCATTGACCCTAATCCCACCTGGTATATCTCGACTTCCCGTTCGGGTCCAAAGTTTCCAAAACGAAGACGGCGGGTCGAACTTCGCGACTGCAAATGGGGGAAAACACTCAAGCCAAAGGAAGAGAAACAAACAAACGTGTGGGATGGAATAACTATTATTTATAGCAACTGAGCATATTACACGAGTGTAAATGAGAACATTAGCAGTTTTGTTAAGAATAAACGGCAGCGGCGGGCATTCACAGCGAATCCTGAAATCGAGAGCTACTTCAGCGTAGATTGTATTTGTACATTCATGGGCTTGCGTATACCGGTGTCCGCATTTCAGTCAAAATGGTCGTGTTCGTTACCGTATTAAAGTACGAAGTAAAAAAGGACTTAAGTTTGCGAGAGAAAGTCGGTCACGACCTGTTCCCGATTGGTGAGAATTCGGGCTAAGTAGGAAACAGTTGAGTTCCTACAGATTTTTATGCGAGAGGGTATGAAGCGTAAGGTAGAGCGTAGTCCGGAATGGAAAGGAATGTGAAAGAATTTTCTGTGCAAATTTTTCACATGCGGATAGATGTATGGCACACAGTTCCTTTAGTGGTAGGAAAGATACCCTACTGATAAGTGACAAACTCCGACGAAGGGTTCTGAAGTCTTTCGTCAATAAACTAGCAAATATAAAAGACGAACAATAGGTTGATTGTTTGTTTAATCTGGAAGTACCGCAGCATTTTTTATGTAGGAAGATAATCTCAAGATAATATCGACAGTAATTTCTAAGTGCCCGACGGAATCTACCGTAGTAAGTGGTTCTGTGTTAGTGAAATAAGGGCCAGAAGGGTATGCAGACGGAGAAAAAGTACAAATTCAACGCATTTTGACAGATTAACGCTTGAACCGGAGCGCACCGAAACATCCTGAGTGAATGAGACAAGTTGCCGGAAAAGTTGAGGAAGTCTGTTCCAGATGGGGAGTGACAAATAGTAAGTTCGTCAGCGCATTTGAATACTTGACCGGGGGAACTAGTAGACAGATCGTTAATATATGCTGAAGACAAATAGGGAGAAAGTACAGCGAAGAACTTTCGGATGAATCGCTGGGTAATTGTCGTTCGTTTACGTATACAGTGGGCACTCACAATGTGACCTTTACTGCGAATCGTTCGTGGATCAGGATAGATGCAAGTCCACCGTCTGCCAGTGATTACGCAATCGACGAAAATAAACGTTAGTTTATAGAAACATATGTGATTAGCAAAACGGTCGCGTAAACAGAGCGAATGCGCACACGCACGTGACGATATTCCACTGTGAATCATCTGCAGTGATAAAGTTCGTTCGAAATACGGTTTTGTGTGCAAATCAAGTGAACGTAAACTAACGCCTTACGTACTGCAAGGAGGACAGTCAACATATCAGACACAAACGCACACACGCACTCACAAGACGGTGTAACTGCAAGGACTCACAAAACTGCCTACGAAGAACCTAACCACGGCGGGCTGCGTATTCAGAACAAACAACGTCCTGGGACTGTCACAATTAGTTGGCATAGTAATTCTAATTAGCCGCGTCCCTTCAAGCCGAACGCAAGGAATTCAAACCAGTGCAACAATCCACGTGAATGAATTGATTTTGGGCTTGGTTGGAACGTCTTCGTGCGGTTCAAACAAGAAGAATGACAGAATCTGGCGGGATTGGTCTGTGACATTTGCGAAAATCAAATTATGAACTCGGAATGCCATTCGACGGTCTTATTGAGATTTATCAGAAGATAATAGCACTTATGAGTCACAAACTGCTGGCCTACAACAATCGATTATGGCAAAAAATTTCCTCATGAGAGCTTTTGATGTGAGCTATGAAGCTTGACAATTCGATATTTTGTAAATCGTTGAGAGATAACCCGAGCAGTCTAGTGGTTATGTTCGACTTATAATCATTCGCCCTAGATCCGCAATTCAATTTGGGCTTGATATCCTGAAAAAAAGAACATCTAAAGACCAATATGGTCTCACTAATGTAGGCGCAATGGTATGGAATGACGAAGTCAAGTTGGGTCTGTTACATGAAGCCATTATCAGTCAAACCGCTCTAAAAGCAAAGCTGAGATACATGAAACCTTGAAAGAAAAGGAGACGCCCGGTCGCTTCGCAATTGGGTATCAGTTTGAGAGTCGACTTAACAGTCTTCAAATACACTGTCCATGAAGGGCACTTGCGTTATAGGGACACGTATAGTAGTGTGGGGCGTATCGTTTGTTAGACATCAGTCAATGTCAAGTTGTCAGTGCTACATGCCACGGACCACCATTTCGTGCGCAGGCATATCGCTAAACCAAATCTTGTCCATAACCATCTAATATCGATTCAGTGTTGGATTCTAACAGAAGCCAAACGTATCCAAACACATGAGACAAGTTAGACCAATAGGCTTACTTTCCAGTGCACAGATCTGCAGTTCACTCGAGCAGACTTGCGACCTTTCGGGCCAAAACAAGATATGAAGATGAACACCGAAGTTAAGACTGTCTCCAAGCGTCAGCGTGACTTAGTCGTGGGCATCCCCGGGGTCGTATCCTTGAATAGAATGCTCAGCTTCATTTTTACTCCTATCGAATCTAGCGAAATTTCGACCGAGCCAAGCCATGTCGAGTAGATGTGGAGTACGCATATGGACGTTTGCACCCAAACAATATGATGACCTTAGGTTAATCTGATATTATTCTCAACATAATTTTGATAAGAATTAGGCTGCAACGTGATGAACAAGGTAAGTCATAGTGAAAATCAATGTGCAAGAATTAGAACCGGCACACGTGAGTAGAAGATGATGCGGATGGAGATGTCATGATAAAACCGATTATAACTTTACTCCGTGACATATGGATCGAGCAGCGTATTCCGTTGTCACGGGGCGAACCAGTGATTGTACCCATCTTAAAGAAGGAAATATGTAACGATTGTAGCAACCATCATGAGATCAGTTTGGTTCCAACTGTTTTCGAGGTTTTAGCATCGACAATGCTGCACCGTCTGACATCGATTCGCAAGAGTTACATCCAGGAACGGCAAGCCGGATTTCGCCCAGGTTGAGGTTGCACACCGTCGGCTGACAAACACGATATTCTTCGAATTGAAAAGTATCCTTAACTGAGCAGACCGAACAGCTCTATTTAGTGATTCCAGCTTGAATGAGATGGTTGAAAAATTCACGAAACACCTTCGAGCACTGTACCCGCATATTTCTGATCGCGTAAGGGTATACGATGAACTATCATGGTCATTCGAAACTACGAGCGGTGTTCGAAAAGGGTGTCCTATCTCTTCATTCTTGTCTAACTTCGTCATTGACGAGGTAATAGAAGATGCTTTAGACTTTCAAGACGTAAGAGTCGATCTTACAAATAAGGGGAGAACCGTGGCCTAAATGACTCGGAAGACGTTGCGTGCTTACTCGGTCTTGCGTAACAAGTAAAAAGTTCACTAGACAGACTAGAAGGAGCGTAGCTTTTTTCGCCATGTGCTTTGCACCTTCAAAATGTTAAGTGCCGTTATAGAACTGGCCGTCGATAGCCTCGAGTCTGATACTCGATGGGGAGCAACTAACGATTGTTAACCGTTTCAGTCATCTCCGCAACTGTGGCGAAGATTGGTAGCACGGAAGTGGAGGTGAGCATGCACACGTCCGAGACTCGAGCGATGTACGCTGGGCTGAAACACTTGTGGCACCGACCTGATAAGCCGAGTGTCGTAAGGCGGTCAGTTTTACTTTATGGTTGCAGCACAGGAAGTTTTTGTACTAGAGACGCTCACTGCTTGGATGTTTCCGAAGATCGATGCGCAGTTTCGCTAGGATTGGACCGAGTGACCGGATGAGCAATGGGCACGTCAGAAATCTAGCATTAGGTACCCATTCCAAGAATATTCTATCGTGGAATATTAAGCTTAGAGAACTACGTTGGTTGGAGTACGTATTGCGTATGACAAACTTGTCTACTGTACCATGCACTATTTTCCGTTCCTAATACGGTTTTGCAGACGACACGTTGTGATCAACAGATAATGTGGTAACGTGGAACATAGGCAGGACAGGTGTTTCACTTTTTCGTGGTTGGAGTCCGAAAGTTCCGTCAACCTGTTGGTTGGAAATGATGAAAGATATGGCAGCGAACCTTGTGACCGGTGGCGATCGTATTGCCGCTTTCTGTCGAATTAGAATGACTGCAGATATGTGTTTGTACAGTTAAACTGCATGCCGTGTGTTTGTTTCTACGGCACTCATCCTCTCTCGTTAGTCCTATTCCCTGTCCTCTGGCACATTCACTTCTATAGCAACGTGTAGATCGGTGAGAAAGGCAGCGGCCAACAGGGTCTGACGATTACCAGCCTTGTAGCTGCAAGTATTTGATTATATTAAATACGTGACTTGCAAGAGATACTTTGAGTTATCGGTCATCTAAGAAGTTTACAAACATCACGGACTGGATGACAAAATTAATGACGACAATTTTCAGTGGAAAGCGAACGTTTAGTTGGTGAACATCTAGCTAATTGTCCATGTTTGTATGACTCCTTCAAACTGATGGTGTTAAAGTTTACATTAGAGGATCCATACTGGTATTATACTGCAAACCAGCAAACTTTTCGCACAGGAATAGCTGAATGTGGATCCATAATAACGCAACATCATCTTACAATTCGCGTAAAACATCGTCACCCATGGTTCACCCACTTTTGACTAGATAGTGTATACTTACCATAAAATAAACAACGCTCTCATTTCCAATCGTTCGGAGAAGGGACATCTGTGAGATCAAGCGTTACCAAGGGATTAGTGCTTTATTCTCTATGTAACGAGTCTGGATCGCTTTGATGTGTCGTCACAGAGATGTTAGGACAGTGTCCGATTCGCTGTTTCGAGGCCAATTTGATTCAGTTCTGTTTGTGGTCCTTTCTGATGGCCGAACGCTTGTAGATGGATCTGGAAGAATGCCGAGCGCATAAGCACGAAGCACATGACGATCGGGGCGCAGGTCATCCATCTTGTACAGAGGTGAAGTCGGCGGAAGATGACTGGACATAACAAACGTCCACAAGGGTTCATCCGGTGATCGACCGTGGTTATCTTGCAGTTCCTAAAAGGGTTACAAATTCTACAGTTATAACAAAATACTGGGAACCGCAATACTAAGAAACAACGTCCTTCGAATTCCGTGAAGTATAATTCAAGAAGAAAAGTTATTACATTTAGAAAATGCATGACCAAGACTTTCGTAGGTGATATACATATACGAAGCACATTAAACTGAAAAGTCCAATCATTGAGATGTCGTTTCGGTAAACTTTGTCGCACTATCCAATACTTCGAACAACACGGTGGTGAGAAACATATAACCTCTCCAAATTTCTGTGCTCGATCAACGCTCCACTGCCTTGTGGATAAGAATTTTGAGTCAAAGGCTCCAGTGAGGTTCCAAAAGAAAACTCCTCCTGAAGTGTGGGCAGACGCGAAATATCGATACCACGAATACTTCCACCATCCTTTCTACAATGAACCTTCCCAATTTCCATTCTTTCCATGTAAGGGCCACGCAAACTACCGCAAGGAATTAAGGAATGGCGGATGTATCAGATGTCAGCATTCGGGGAAATGGAAGAAATAATTTGGACGAATTACTTACACCTAAGTGTTCACTCCACTAAGTTGCTTTTAATGCCCGCATTCACTCAAATAGTTAGAACTGTTGAAATTTTTAAGGTAAATATGCGCTCTGTTCGAAAAGTGCTGTGTCTTCAAAACCAACACATAGGATTCCACTTTCGTGATCACTTTTCGCAGCCTAGATACAACCTCATTCTCTCGCTTTACTGTTCGCCTGTTCGGTAATCCGGGTTCAAGAGCTCGTAGTCAGGCTGATGCTACGATCGCTCTATACGGGCGAGCGGAGCGCATATCGTTAGATTAGACCCAGACAACAGTCGTTTATGTGTATTTCGGTTGGACGAGTCCGTGCCTATCAACAGCAGTCGACTGAAGTGTCGTTGTTTGTTCGTCGTACCCGTGTTTACGCCCACTTATTGCAGTCCCCCTGAGGCCAAAGACGAGTTCTATCAGGAGCTTGTCTCAACTGCTCCGAAGTCTGCGATCACCGGACGTTGCGGTTGTTGCTGATCATTTTAATGCCCAACCTGGGAACCCAACACAAAATCTCCTATTAATAATACCCACCAGATAGCCACGTTTCGTAAGTCATTTTCAAAGTCTCCGTCGTACTGAGGCTACCTGTCAGCAGGGGTGGATTCCGGTGCGCTAGTAGCCTGTGGCCATGCAAACCAGTAACAGATAGGTACAATATCATGTGGTGAAGTTCAACAAAATCATTGAGAGCCTGCCCGATGGTGTAATGGCTAAGGTGAGCGACTCGAAATGGATATTTGCTCAGGCAATAATGTATCTGATTTGGAATATGTGGATGATGTTGTGCTACTTAATGAAGATTGTACGTATGTGTTGATCGTATTAACCATATTGTGAGTTTGGTTTACATACGTTTTTCATCTTCGAAGTGCAGAATATACGAAGCCGACTCGTGTGCTTGCGAGGGAGTAACCGGATGCGGTTCTCGTATCTCACCTACCGGTCGAATATTTTATGAGGTATATTGGCCCACGCAGATGATTTGAGTGGTATCTAGCAATTTGAGAAATCTTTGACGTCGGTATGATCACAGGTCGGGTATACACGGCAGCAATGTGGTCAGTATTGCTCTACGCATCAGAAACATGGCCATCGTGAACAGAAGATAGGCGAAGAATTTTGGTATTTGAACACGGTTGTATTCGTAGTATCGGTAGAATATGGCGAGTAACTCAGAACTTAGGCGTAGAGTACTGCGTTCAGCCTCTAGAACAGTTAGTGAGTGAGAATAGGTTAAAGTGATTGGAACATATTTTTGCGAATGCCCATTGAATGTCTGCCTCGCTGTGCGTTGTTCCTTGAGACAGGCAGTTTTTGGAGGATAATTCGAAGTGGTCAGTCAAAGTTCAACGCTTCTGCGGTAACATGGAGCCGATTACGTCAATCGGCAATCTGAGCGAAGACACCGCATGATAATGTAAATGACTGACGATTTGCTAAATTAATCAGCATAAGCATCGATCGGTGAGTGTTGATCGCGGAAGAGCAATAACAAGCGATTTAATTATGATTATTGAACCAACATTGGTCTGCTCCATTTATTTTCTCTCTCTAGAGCCAGTAGGGTCTGGCGACAACGGTCCACAGAGATTTCAGTGATCACTGTGTAAATAAACGGAAAATCAAAAAACACTGACGAACAAAAAAGTTAAAATCCCGAACTTCACCTTGAGTGTCAGCTCAATTTGTGTTACTAGTCAACCGGGAGAAGGATGAAGAAGGTTAGATGCTAGGCTGAAATGAATTAAATTAGCCCACAACGGAGCCGAAAATCGACACGTAAGAGTCGGCAGACCGAATACGAAGAATGTAAGCATACAGTAGGACGAAGTAAAAATCGATTAATGTACGGCAAAAACTACGAAGATTAATGGAGGACTCACCTTGACTTGCTCGTAAGCTTCAAAAATGATCGTGATGAACAAATTGAGCACCACATAAATGAACAACGTGATGAACACGTAAAGGAATAGACGACTGAAGAGGTATATACCCAACGGATCTTTGGTGGTGATCACGCTGAATGTGACGAACATGTCATCTCCGTTGAGCAGGCTAAACAAACATTCCATTGTGGACATGAAAGAACGAAATTTCAGATTGTACGGCCCAAGTACCACCCAACCGCACAGGCTGAATGCGAAGAACAGAATCAGAGCGCACACGCAAAATCGCAACAAGGCGGGAATCGAAGAGCTGATTGTTCGCATCAAAAGCTGTAATTGAATAGTTGTGTATGAGGAAGGACCGCGGCACGATAAAAAGATAAAAAAAGATAGAGAGGGGTTTCAGTGAGATATCTAGTAGAAGATCGAAAACCAAAGGATATTATTAAGCGACCGAAACACAATTGTGAATACAAATAGAATGCAAATGTACTCGATGGCTTATTGCTCCGCGGACGCTGTCAGACAGCCGTATATTACAATTAACTCAAACTCTCTGGTTCCGTATACTAAGATTAATATAATATCCAAACCTGTACATTTTCATTTAGGCTAAAGAGAATGACCTCTTCAATACATGCATAGGGCGTGGATGCGTTAGCGGGGGCATATCGCACAGCCCATAGAGCTCAGCGCTAAGAGAATCAAAAACCTGACAACCGAACACTTGAAGTGGTATCACTTCAGTTTGGACAATCGGGTAGTAAAAATGCTCGCGAACGAACCATGGATTTGGAGGACAATCAATGATGTAATGGAGAAATTCGGCATGTATGGTGAACTCCAAAAAGTTACTCTTCTCCTTTCTTCTTACATTGTTTTCTTTTCTCGCTATGGTCCCAATGAAAAGAAATCTGCGCGAAATACACAACGAAATAAAGGCTAAGCTGATCTGGCTGAATAACAAAGAATCAGCGTTCTCCATAGTTAATGTTTTTCTGCGAACAATGCTTGATCGCAGTCTTGAGTTTGACAGTAGTTGCTTCGGTTGTGCATGGTAATCTGCTGATGTCCAATTCTTTATCACACCTGACCTGCCGGGACTTTGTATAGTTCGATGCTATTCCATGTATTAGGGTTATGGCTATCGGCTGCCCTATACCATGCAGTAGATCCCAGTGGTTGTGAGGCACAGACCGTCCATTAAGCCAATGAGACAAATGTCACAGAAAACAACAAAACCTAGAAACAACCTGCTTGGACGTACTATGTATGCTTCATTCATCGTTTCATGGAAATGTCTAAAATACTGGAGGCGTTAGGTACGTTGCAGGCATACATCTGATTTCCTGCGACCGCCTTGGTTTATTTTCACTCCGAGTATGAAGGATATGTTTCTTTATTATCCCTGCGGATAAGAAGAGCTGATGAATCGGTACAGCAAGCAGTTCACTCAGTGAACCAGTGCCAAAGCAAATGATTTGTTCAAGCGAGACTTCCGAACGATGTCACTACGGATGACAGCCGATTCCGTTGTTAAACCACATCGTGACAGTCACTGAAAAAACAACGAACAGCGCACAAACGGAATCCCCACGGACATTACACATTCTTTGCTATGCAACTGAACTCCTTTGTGTGAATCACACATCAATACGTATCCAAATCAGACTTGTTAGCTCAGCCAGAAACTTTTATAGCACGATTCTCCAATGTCTACATTTTGGTTAACAGGACCAGAGCACCGGATTATGTTCAAGAAACGCCCCAGTGAATAAGCCTTATCTTCGTTGTGTTTTTTAACTATCTGGGTCCCTCCTATTTTATTACATGCACCATATATGTGAATGTGGTGGGAGAGAGATGCCCAAACTCGCTAGGACTCACTACACAAGGTTTGGAGGAGGAGGGGTATCGGCAGACGCGACCACGAAACTTGGAGTGGCAGAAAACCGCACAAGGTCTCACTACGTGGGGTGTGATAGCCAGCCGGACGACAGCGAATTACTGCCTATCACCAAGGTGATCGGCGGATCTGGGAGTCAAACCACTGACTTTTTGGGAGTCCCAGATACCTAATCCAAAAGATCACCGACCATCCGCTTACCGCATTCTCTAGCAACAGATAATGCACGTTGCACAGTCTGTTTTGATTGAATCCTAAGTTTCGTTAGGATTATGAATGAAAAGGAAAATAAAAGGTGACAATCAAAGCTGAAAACGCCGAGAATGTCGTTCCTATGTTTTCGAAGAATTGTGACTTTAGTAGTCAACAGCTAGGTGAAGAACAAACACACGGGGATACCAAAAGTGAAACGAACGGAAAGGAAAACCATATGTGGGAACTTTGAAATGTCCAAAGTGATAAGAACTGTACTTACACTGTTTCTATAGGAAAAACCGACATAGCGCAAAACCCCGGACCAAACTAACAATGCGCTGATTCCAAACATATAAGCGATTGGTTCTGATCGACGTTCCAGCTTGGATAAGATGAAAAAATTCGCGGACGGTTTAAATGAATCGAAGAAAAATTGGATTCAGCAACACCGCAACTACCATAATTAGTTACAAAATTGGAACAGTAATCTTTATAAGACCAAATTGTGAGCAATTAAATTTGCTAATAGCAATTAAAACGATTTAGTGATTGCGATCATTAACCTTAAGACCGAGTTGAAATTAGTTACGTTCCTCTTTAGGATCCTACGCTAGTGGTGAACAACTGTCACTGATATCAGGACCAAATGTAAAACTTGCCTTGAGAAAGACTACCCACGGTAGTTGAAAAGTCGGCGCATTACACCTACCACAACGCTGTTATTAACTTTATATCATTCGCAATTATGACTGTCACTGATGTTTATAACAATGTTAATAAACAATCAAAGTGGCGAAATATCCCGTTTAGTGAATGGTGTGAAAGGGTCAGAGCAGAAGCGGATTAGAACTGCATATAAAACTATGTGACATACGACGCTACCAGTCAATTGTCAACACTTAAATGGTACGGTGGAAAAATTTATCCCTTACTTCTTTTATTAATGAAGTAACAATAGACATCATTTTTCCAGAAAGAGGGCCGCGGTCAACTGAGGGCTGTCAAGTGTGGAAGTTGATCGGCGATGGGAGAATTGGAACTCGCGACCTTCACGTTCAAACGCCACGACCTTATTCGCTTGGCTACCACCGGCCAATAATAAACCAAAGCTTTGGCTACGCATGGTAGCCGACAGTGGCGTTTTACATTAGTATATCACTTTTCCATATAGGATCGAGGGCATCTGGACTGCATTAAAATAACGTCTACGAGAAGCACCCGTATGGAGGTCTTCTTGTCATCCCGTTATTAAAAAGACTGCCCGAATGAGACCAACTACGAGCAAAGTGCTACTCGTTCGTCGCACAAGGAGTCGACGGCGGGAAACACTGAGGAGCAGGCAATCCTCCGTGTTGTCGGAAGTGAACACTTTGTCTGTGATCTGCTTAAACGGAGTAGATATTTTAACAATATCGCTTCCGATTATTTTCATCTCATCCTGTACACATCCACGTATGCACACAATGTATAGCAAAAACGCGATACTTAAGTCGAAGATGAAACGCATGAAATTCAGTGGCGAAAGATCTGTTTTGAATAATGTTTTATGAAGATGAAAGGACCGAAGTCCTCCGAAACACACGGCCAGTTATTACCGCGCTTCCCAGAATGCATATAAAAAAATTGGACTACATTTTTGCTGCCTGAAGTTTGACTCTGATCGACCGTCGAGAAACCTTACGTTAACCATCGTCGGGATTGTTAACTGGGCCCAGTGCCTCAATTGTTTCTTATAAAGTTAACAATTTTCACCGCGTACGCGGAATCTCACTTATTACGGTTTCGGTCGGTTCAGTCTGTACAACCGTCAGCCTTGCACCAAAGAGATCTGGTGTTGGTTGGTACCTGGCAGCACCGAGCAATGGTGTGAGAATAATCGAAAGATCACAAAAGAGAAGAGCTAGGCTGGATAAGAAACGTTTCGAATTTAAGAGCGCCGCTGACCGTGGTACTTAGCCAAATCATCTACTGTCCCCAGCCAGCGCTCCGATGAATCTCCGGAATCCCAACCCGGTGCTATAAGTCAATTTACACAGCCCAGTACACTGATTAGGGTTTTCATACATTCTGTCCTCGTCATGGGCCGTCCAGTCTGATTAATCTTTCAAACGTAACCTGCCTCGGAGAAGTGTGCAGCGTGGAATCGATACGCTGACATGTGTAATGCATATCTCAATCACTTTACTTCAATTCATGCCTGTTCGACTGAGGGAGCTCCACGACCTAATAACCCTTGCCAAACCTCAGTATTGCTAATAAAATCCTTCCCCTATATCCTGCTACTATTAGGGAGACAAAAATGATCAAACACCGAAAGTCCTCGCACATCTGTCTGTAACGGTTGTTTTTAGGCAGTGTGGCAAGACCGACCTTATCGTTGCAGCATAAACTCGTCTTCTGATCGCTAATCAAATTCCGGTTTTGCATCAATAGTGTCAACAAAAGAACGAACATGGACCGGGTCAACAAATCCATATCTGGGTTCTAGCCGGGACTCAGGGTAGAGTGGCATGCCAGCCGACGAGTCCCTGCGTTGCTGATGGGGAAACAACCACTAGTTAGGTGATTGGTTACGAACAAGAAGAGCCTGGAACTACTGAATAAGCGGATGAAGATAAGCAGCGGTAGTGTCGACAGCATGATGGGTTTTCGCCTAGTAAGCGTTCTCCCTGAAAATAACACTGGTGATTTGGCCAGGGTGGCCCGCCATCCAAGTTGTGGTCCACCGACCCGGTGAAGTTTACCAGAAGAAGCGCATGAACCCGGTCGGTTGATCACCGATTGCTCTGAGCCAACTCTCCTGCTTTACAGATTATACTAGGCTGGATAGAAACTAAAGAATCATTCTCCAATAAGCAAGCCTATCCTGGACTGACACAAGGGACCACAAAGAAAACATGTACGACGACCGACAATCGATGATGTGGAAGGGGAGTCTGTAAGAGCTGACACGTGCGGTAAATTACATAAAGGTATTGTTCTTTCTTCGCCCCGCTTCCGATATCACTAGATGCGTTCAGATTTGAGCTATATATTTATATTGCAATTGAAGTTCGCTTCTCACTAATACTACAGTTGCCGTGACCGTAATAGTATTATGTGAGGGGGCAGAAGTGCTTCTGGATACACTGCACAAAGAAATTTCTTTAGACCCCTCTATTCAGATTCATTCCAGAGATGAAATGTATTCAAAGATGTTGGTGTTCGAAGATCGATGGTCTTCGCATATCCGTCTTGAGCGGAAAATCTTCGGAGCCGTGTAGCAGGATCAACCTTATAGCTAAAAATCGATCATTGATCGGTAAGAGGATACAATGCTGACACCATAGATATCCCAAACCGGGAAGCTTCAATCGAGCCTTCTGCATTCAAGAATACATTTCACTCGATACACAACCGTCATTTGAGCTGCAACTGCTCGAACAAATTTAGTTATTTCATCCAACTCCTACGTTTCGAAGGCAGTGCTCGGTTTTCGGAGAAACCAGTCCTGCAGCAGAATTTTACACTTCGAGGATGAAAAACGGATCCCAAACGTATCTGTATCGGGCGATCGCAAATAAACTGCCTTTCATCTAGGTCATTAATTAGAAGCACAGCAGCACCTGCACATTCGAAGTCAGACAATTCAGTTAGAGGTAACGTCACAGATCTGCACGGTCACCTGAGAAGGCCACCATACGGACCAAGGAAGATAGATGTTATGGGCCTTCGAAAGATGTAGTGTTCAAACACCTGTCGCATACAGATCATCGATACAATCCCAGTCGGATCAGAAACCGGCCTGGTTATCGCGTACATTTACTTCACGAATGTCAAGTGACCGACGGAGAATAGCACACGAGAGCAGTTTCGGCGCAATACTTGCTAAACCAATCCCTGGTGATTTCCATGGGGGAGGGGGATAATCACCGGTTTTCACTAGTCTCTAGGCCCTTGCTTACTTTCCCAGAGTCACACAGATATATTGATAATTTCAGGGCAAAATCTGGCCAACGTCCATGAAAAAGGACGACATCAACCACCTAGTGAAACAGCATTTGAAAGGGTCGTTTACATGCAGACCCCGAAAGTGCGAGGGTACTTCAATTCGGTGCGATGACGCGTACACATGTAAATTAGGGACATATCCAGAAGAATGGAGCTGTCTGGCAGACCCCTCTGGCATTAACTGAACAACACATGAGCTTGGAATTAGATTGACTGCAAGCCAGAGGACAAATCATTTAGTGTTGATGTTCGAAGACCCGCTGAGAATGAGCCTGTCTAGCGCGACGCCTAAGGCGCTCCACTCACAATCATTCGTTCCGAACTCGAGCGCGGTGGATTTGCCCTACTGACGATTCTCAATAAAGATGAAACAGCTGTAGTGCTTCCATGGTTCCTCAATGGTGAATTGGATGTTGACACTGCAGGAAGAGAAATTAAACAAGGAATCAGTCGCGTGCCCTAGTTCGGGGATTGATTGAAAGTGGTCTGATTTTCGCAGCATGCACAGAGAGGAGCGGGTGCGTTGCACGAACTAAAAACCAGCGAAAACAAATAAGCCCGTTAGACCGAGGGATGGGCAAGTGAGCTTTAACCTAATCAAGCCTATACAAATCGTTTGATCATTACAAATAACAACAGCCTTTTGGCCGGCCAGAGGCCATTTGGTCGTTCTCGTTTGATTAAGCGGGGTGGGAACTAGAACTAAGACGACCGACTGAAGCCGCTACAATTTTGAGGTTGCGACAAACGATATGTTAAAACAGCGTTATGCCTTTCTGGGGGAGAACGGACAACCACCTGCATTTTTTCACCAACAGGCATAAGTATCATTGGGCCACTAATTGCTCTGTCTAATGCTCAAGCGAGTGAATCAGTGATCCACTGGATAGCTCGATCCCCTGATTTGCAACCGGTTTTGGAATATCAGCACTTCTAACCAGGTTACGACTATCGCCAACAGTCACAGCCTTCAAATACATTCCCCTTTCCGCCATTGCTCGGGACCATTTCTCATTTCTCCTGGTTAGCTGAAGTCCCAGTGGTTTACGCGTCACATTGAGCGTGGAATCCGAAGGGACGAATCTGCCATCATCCAACAGAACTACCATGATCAAAGATGTCCAACATTCCTTATGCTCACGTGGCCCGGAATCCAGCGTGGTGTCCTCCACTTTGTGCGAGCATATTTAATCCGTTCTTAATGTTCGATTGGATTACCAAGTAGAAAGCACTCAATGGAAATCAAGTGAGACATTTTTATCTGCAGACAAGTGTGCAGGACAGGCGATTCTCGCACTGGGGTGACTACAGATTAGGCACAGATAAAAGTGAACATGAACCAAGCTGTGATCGGAGTTCACAGAGGTGAACCAGAGCGAGTGACAATTCTCGAATACTACTTCCTGCTTCTATATATACATACGTATATTCTGGGGCATTCTGCCCTCGTTCCTAAGGTTGGCTCAGCCCAACTGACAAACAATTATCAACGAATCACAGTTGTGATTCTTCTGTGGACTCTTCGACGAAGAGCTTCCATGCACACTCCTCATGCTACCGCGATTCGATTCTGGTGAGAAATATCAATCAATTCGGAGTGTACAAGTATGTGGATGTTTGGACAAGAGAGCATCGGGTACGCATACCTGACGAGCGACAATAACCGCGAAACCGGTCCTGTGCTCCCGGGCAAATTTTGTTTCCGCATCCAGATACTACTTCCTGCTTCTATATATA
This sequence comes from Fasciolopsis buskii, assembly GCA_008360955.1. Lineage (NCBI taxonomy): Eukaryota > Metazoa > Platyhelminthes > Trematoda > Plagiorchiida > Fasciolidae > Fasciolopsis > Fasciolopsis buskii. Next base: position 17,750 of record LUCM01004892.1, read on the forward strand.
TATGTGCATATATATATATACATACGTATATTCTGGGGCATTCTGCCCTCGTTCCTAAGGTTGGCTCAGCCCAACTGACAAAAAATTATCAACGAATCACAGTTGTCCTTCTTCTGTGGACTCTTCGACCAAGAGCTTCCATGCACACTCCTGTTGCTACAGATTCGATTCTGGTGAGAAACATCAATCAATTCGGAGTGTACAAGTATGTGGATGTTTGAACAAGAGAGCATCGGGTACGCATACCTGACGAGCGACAATAACCGCGAAACCGGGCAAATTTTGTTCACGCATCCAGATAATACTTCCTGCTTCTATATATATATATAATATATATATATATATATATATAATATATATATATACGTATGTATATATATAAGCAGGAAGTAGTATCTGGATGCGTGAACAAAATTTGCTCGGGAGCACAGGACCGGTTTCGCGGTTATTGTCGCTCGTCAGGTATGAGTACCCGATGCTCTCTTGGAAGCTACAGATTCGATTCTGGTGAAAAATATATATATATATATATATATTCATATATAGAGGCAAAACAATCGCTCAAGGGGGTTGGAAACTTCGAGGTGCAATTACCCGTGTGCTACAATTCTTGAGGCTTTGATTTCTTGGAGCGCTCCACAGACTGGAAGCTGATATCTGATTGTCATCGGGTTCTACCTCAAACGAAAAGAGAGAGAGAGAGAAAGCAAGCGCGCAGACTGCTTGACGTAAACAAGTCCAGAGTTGCCACAACCACCGATCTTGTTGACCTTCGAAGTCATTTTCTGTTGGACTTTTGGAATTTTTGTTTGAACTTCATTCAGGCCTTACGCTCTAGGAAAGGTATGCACAAATAAACAAGTTTTTTTGTCGGCAACCGTGAACTAGGCAAACGGCGGGGCACAGCATTACAGATTTTTGGGTTGCGATGAGCAGTGACAATCGCAGTATTTCGCTCACAGGCAAAGTGCGGTGTCGGATATGGCCACTATTAGCAACGCCGTTCGGTTGACAAGTTATATCTCTATCTAAGTTAGACATTTGCAATTTGTGTACGGGAAAAGTGAGCTGTCGTTAACTTTGTATTATGGGTTTTGCGGCCCAAACTAATCGATCGGCCAATGACAATTGGAACATAAATGAAATCGGCAACCGAAAAAACGAAACTAAATGTGCTGACTCAAATGGAACTCCTCCGGATTGGCCAAACTCACCCCATACAAATGATTCAGAGTGGACAGAGATCCGAACACAATCATGAGGTCATTGATGATTATCAAAAGTAGCCACGGCTGAACAAATTCACCAATGACGCCACACAATCGAATGGAAAACCAATTATCGAAAAATAATTTGGTTTCCTGTAAGGGCAAAGAAAGTGAGAAGGGAATGGGCGGAACATACTGAAAGAAAGGAGGATGTGTAAGTGCAATAATCCTACTGTGTTGAAGGCGTTTAACATTTTTTAGAAGAGTTGTTACTTCGAACATTGAATCCGAGTTGACCCTTAGCAATGAAACAGGTGAAATATCAAATGAAACTGCTGAATATTCGACAACAAAGACACACACAAAAGTGTGAATTAATGGATGTTTTGGTATTAAACCAGTACTAAAGAAGCTCACTTGAAGCGGTTATCGAATTGCTAACGTCCCAAGTGTCTCATTATGGTCCAGAGTGATTTTTTTCAGACAGCGAAGTGGCTGCTCGCGCTGAATGTGTGCCAGGCGATTCAAATAGCCTCCAATGTGTATTACGCAGTGCTTAATGGCGGTGTTTTCACCAAGGTGTGGGGACGCAGGGGAATGACCGGTGTTTTCCACGGGATTGGCTAATCATTGACTTTGATTCAAGACCAGCCACGGACGGCGTGGGAATCACACTACAGTACACTACACTCACCTGTGCCCGTCGCAGAGAAGTATGCTGGGCACTCAAGAGGCCTAACTACATCCAAAGGGTATACAAACCGGGCAATCAGTCAACGGCTCCCAGTAGGTTAGGAGAATCTCAGATTGTCCTACTGTCTTAAAGGTTAAAGCCTTTCACCATTGGTCTCCACAGTCAACTACCTAGTTCAATTTAGACAAGCGGCAAGTATCAGGCCCATTGACGAGCGATGATGGATCCCGATGGATAGGGAACGAAGTGGAGATGGAGAATGAAAACATGAGTGTTAATTTCAACATAAAGGCTGGTTTAAGTTCCGGTTTTTCGTTAGCCCTAGTTTCGACAGCACATAATCCGCACACAAAAGTGTGATATATATTGTATAAATATAACATCCCACTATTATATGATTTTCCGTTAAAAACCCTGGAGTACCGTCGTTTCAGCCCCGTTAGCAATCACAACCGGTACACACCGATAGCATCCCCACCAACAAGGGCTCGAGCACTTCATCCAAGCTGAATGTGACAACAGAAGCGTGTACGTTCAGGAGCTGCAAACAAACTTTTCACGGTGAACTAAAATGACTGGTCGATTCGATTTTAAATGGATTGCTTTTTATAATAAAAGACCGAACATGATTGTAGAATGCGAGTGAAAAACTTGGTTACACACCCCCGTGTACCGGTCGTTTAATCAATTCGGTGACTGTGACCCGAGAATTCAGTTTATCAAAATTAGATCGTTTTGAAAACCGCCGTGCATTAGCAAATGTAATCGTAAAGACTGGTGTTTAACGAAAAACACGAAGTGGCACATTACAAAATTTAGACACGCGAGTGAATGAACCGGAACAACGATATTTATAAGAGATGTTAGTTATCAGAAGTGTCGAATAAACTGTACTGTATTTTACTAATATGAACCTAGAGGAGTCGACCGGTGATTCGCGAAGAATTCAACAACACGCTCTGGGTGCACGGGAGTGAAGAGTTTTGGTGTCAGTGTGCACAATAGCACACTCATTCATCGAGCATCATTTCGAGGTTTCTACTAATAAACGGTGGTCGTTAAGCCGCCCACATCGCGGCACTCAGACAAGAAAATCGTGGGTTCGATTTCTTCTAACCACGGTCTTTGTCTGTGTGCGGCAACCCACAGTTAGTTGTGGCCTAGCTTCTGGAAACCACGTACACTGTCTTCGCATTGGTAAAAGATTCAAAAGATAGACGTAAACGTGGAAGCAGATACACGTAGGCGAAACGAATCCACGATGGGTCAAATTATTTCAAAGCTCAGGTGCTCGAGGGGAAAATCGACTGAGAGCAAATGTGTTTAACCATAATACTAACTCGATGATTTGGACTAGTCACATCGTGCTCCATTGAGAGGAATTTAATTCTGGCAGATTACGAAGCAAATTACTCGTCTATTTGCGCTATTTGAAAAAGCCGTGCTCCAGATCAGAAAAGATACAAGGCAGTATGTGCTGGAACTCCGGTCATTGATTCCCAACGCGTTGAAGTAATGCCTGGTAAGAGTAAACAATTCACAAGAACAGATTCAATAGCACACATCATAATGTCCACCATTCTACTTCACAAAATAGCTCGGGATTTTTGGAAATTTATTCGGAAGTCTCAACGTGACGAATTAGTCGGTGGTAGTTCAGAAACAAAATGAATATGAGCGCAAAAAAATAATAATGCAACAGATAATTTGTCACTAAATCCAACAACCGACAAGACGGAAAACAACTTTTCAGCTAAACAACCATGACCTCGGGGATTCGCCGGTGAACAACAACTTACTCGCCACATCAGAAAACCGCGGACAATCGACCGAACACAAAGCACAAAAGACACGGTGCCCAGAACCGCCACAGTTACGTCCAGTACAATCACCAGGATACGGCGAGTTGAAATTGTCGCATGCGAGACATTAGCTTTTCCGGAGGTCAGCCACAATTGCCGGATTTGGTGAATCCAGCTGGCAGATTGGAGATCGGCGGAGTAGGGCGTTTGCCGAATCGTACAAGAGACAGCCGTGTATGGAGACGTCAATGTAATGGCCATCAAACCACTCTGTTTCAGCCGTTCCATATGGATCTTGGTAGAGTTGGAAGAAGAAATATAGGTTGCGACAGACAAAGATTTTCACCATTGGCGGAACTGTCGCCAAACACAGATGGATGAAAATTAACCAATGAAAGAGTGGAACAGTTTTCAAGTAGTTGACATGTCAACAATAATTGAAAGGTGCATTCTCGTCGGCCTAGCGGAACACTGAATGATTGGGTAGTAAAGAACATAGTTAGGCGATTGCATCAGACAGAAGCCAAATCCGATGAGACGCCGAGATTCCGTGAAATCTAATCGATCGTGTATTTTATAGCAATCTCACGTTTAAGACAAGCAGTAGTGATATAGAAAACTGAACAGCCACATAACAACTATAAACCGATTTTAAGATGCATTTGTATCGCATATAAAGGCCGTTTCTGGGTAAGAAAGACCATAAGCGCAGTCGGATGAAAATCAATCTTCTTAACACGCCAGTTGTGGATTCAGACTGGGCAACGGAAGACCCAAGGCAAAAAATAGAACCAATGTTGCTAAAATCGATTTCCATAGACCTCACCATAGAAATTTCCTGCCTCGGAAGAACATGATTTGATGCATGCAAACAAGAAGCATACGGACTACACTCACAGCGGAGACCGGTAGGAGAAACAAGTCGGTCATATTGTTTCGCTGAACAAACATTACTTAGCATCCAGCCTTGTTTGGTCTGACATCATGCTGATTTACCAAACCGTTTTCTGGTAGCAACGAAGCTGTGGAACGACAAATCTTGAGATTAGAACATTCAATCAACAAATATGAGAAAGGACCACAACCATCATCAGCGTTCAGCGTTAAACAACAAGGGAAGCCTCATTGACCGCTGCCCTTTCCCCAGAGTTACACCTTTCTATAAAAAGAGTGAATATCTAAGAGGAACAGGGAGTGTCGAGAGAAGATAAGATGCTGCTGCAGCCAACACACGGAACAAAGTCTAACTGTACAGACGCATGTCTGTCAGTCACTCTGATTTGATAGAAAATGACAACACGATAGCCACTGTTCACGGTTCACTGCCATATCCTTCAGTGACTCCACACGCCTAATAGACTAGTCAACCACAAAGACCTGAGACACCTACTTTGCCCAAGTTCGCTGTTCATTTTCTCACCCCGCGTTGCCACGTCATCTGTTGACCTCCAGGTAGCTTCTTCCATTCCTTAGAAGAAACACAAAATAGGGCACGGTATGGTAGACGCGTGTTCGCCATACGCAATACGTGACCCAACCAGCGTAGTCTACTAAGTTTCATACGCCGAAACAAGCAATTCTCCGAAGTGGCACCCAATACCAGATTCCTAACCTCAATTTTACTCACCCGGTCACTCCATCCAATCCTAGCCAAACTACGTAGACATCGAGGATCGAAAACCTCCAACCGACGAACGTCTCCCACACGCATACTCCATGTCTCGCAACCGTACAACAGAACTGAACGCACTGCAGCACAGTACACACGACATTTCAACTTCAGTGAAATATCAGGCCGACGCCACAAGTGCTTCAGTCCAGCGTAAGCTGCCCGAGCCTTGGATATACGCATGTTTACCTCCACTACCGAGCTACCATCGTTGGACACGCAGCTACCAAGGTAGGTGAAACGGTCCACAGCCGTTAGTTCCTCTCCATCCAGTATCAATTTCGGCGCTGCTGTCGTCCAGTCCTGTAACAGTACTTTGCACTTTGAAGGTGCAAAGCACATGCCAAACCGAGCAACCGATCGCGACAGTCTATCTAGTGCCCGACGCATCTTATTCATTTCCTTGTAGTTAGGCAGCTCACGTTTTTGCTCCATTAGACCCAGCGAGCTTTGCAAGATCCAGTGTTTTTGAAGAACGCTAGATCTAGGATCACAGGTGAAATCTGCTGACAAATGCATAGCCTGCTTAATTTGATCCCACTGCTCGTCTGCATTGTTGCTCGTCGAAGTTCTTAGTTCCTCGGATAGTTTTTGCTCATAGCTGTTGCGAACAGCCGAATCACAAACGTTCGACGGCCAATCGGGTTTTTGGTCTACGTCGACGACCGTTGAGCTTCAGCAGAAATCGCATTAAAACTAACGCATAGTCCGATTCGACGTACGTGGTCCAATACGATCTACAGTTCTGGACACAATCACGCCAGCGGTAGCTTACTGCAATGTGATCGATCTGACTCAGAGTACCTGGCGAGTTTGAGCGCCATGTCACCGTGCGACGCGAACTGTGTCGGAAATTCATACTAGATAGGAATAGGAACAGTCTTTGACCGTTATCTGAAGCAGGAAAGTTTATCGGAGCTTACGGACTTGCGAAAACTAGTCGGCTTGAATGATTAAAATTTAAAAGATCATAAGTGAAAAAGAGAATCTATTTACAGCTAAATGGTAGTTATTAGTAAATTTTGGGATTATGATGTTCATTTACACTAAGAATCAATAATTCTTTACTTGTTCTTCAGTGCTTTTCCGGTCTTTTCGCTACGGTAGTCAACAGTTTCGTTATGACATGACTTTCGATTTCGTGCTACATCGCATACTGCACTTTGGACTTCAGTGACGCATGCGGAGACAGCCTTTTCAAAACGAAAAATAAATGCCCAAGAGTGTTCAAATGTGGGCTATTAAGGTAAAACTGAATTAATTGGATTCTAGGCATGTGAAGTTTCGCACCAACCTTGAAGGAAACAGCAATGAATCCAACACTTGAGTCAATATGTTTACTAACCTCTCGTGAAACATGGCATGAGATACTGTCCTGGAAGAATGATACTTTCCCAGAAGAGACGCGTTCGATGAATTCCGTGAACGTTTTTATCATCACGAGCGAATTTCGCGGTATTCATCGCACCTTCGATGGAGACCTAGCAGCAAGGTTTTTCGTGCCCAAATGAGAAGCCGGAGACATAAGTCTTTTTGGGAAGTTTTCTCCACAAGTGACTGTTTTGTGAGCACTCCAAGACTCGTCGCACAATATACATTCACCACTGCAGCTCTCTCTATTGTCCGTCCCACCCTTCACGGAGTGGGAGAGGCCACGTGGAAGGGAACAGATGAGGTGATAGCGTGGAACGAAGAGACGTACAGCGAACTAAGGTCACGTAGGTCCCCCACGTCTTCGTAGTTGAGGTTCAAAAGAATCGTCAACCACTCTGTCGGAGACGTTGAAAGGTAAGCGAGTGAACTGTGGATCGTGGCGGTCATGTGGACCTTTTCTGTCCAATTATAATCAATCGAAAAAATCCGTGTACAATTAGACTGTATTCCATGTGCTGGCTACTACGGTGTTCTATTCTGTCTTTATTTTACAACAAGTAACTCGGGAAGAACGATAGCGGCCACTGGGACCCTCCATGCTGCTTAATGCCGAACGATGATGCGGCACAATATGCCAAACGCCAATCGCCATTTTTCTCTGCAGGTCATGATGAAAAGATTGATATTTTGGGTTCCCGAGGGTGACGAAAATTACAACAAAGCACGCGAACACTCGCTCTTGACCAACCTGTTAATAGGCCTGACTTACCGGAACTATTATTTATGGTTCTATGTGAATCCGACTTGTCATTCTTCCCTTCCTCTGTAAGTAAACCCCAATAACTATGACACACGCCTATTCATTCCATTACACAAATGCGTTAAGATTGCAATAAACGAGAGGATGTTGGTCGATTTTCCCCATATACTCAAACTGTCAGATATCAATTAGTGTAAGCGGAAGCGACGGATTTGGATCAATGCCAAACAGTAAAAGATCATTCTATGAATATTCACTACTTACGAGAACATCAAAGCGGAAACATTCCGGTTCGGCAAACCACTCCAGATCGGTAACAACCGATGAAAGGAGAACGAGGCGAATCTGAAAATAAAGCACACTGTGGATATTGACACACAGGGGTAGAGAGGAGCAAGAATTAGGACAAGCCGCGGGACCGTATTGCAACAACACAGAAAACAGTATTCATCGGAACAACCATCGTTAGAGTATCTGAAGTGAGAGGTCGGTGAACGACCGTATATCAAGACGTTGGATAACAGCACGAGAAACAGAACAATTCGACAATTCGATATGATTAATACAAACTTAAAAACACGTTTTTGTGTTTTAAAGCACTTCAACAAGTACTGCTCGAGAAATATCGCGTAGGAAGACGATACAAAGGTGTCGAGCTGTCACTTGTATGTGATTTTCAGTTTGCCAAGATTTGAACTTTCCCATAAACCGGACAGCGATCCTCTGATGAGAATAGTTCCTACTCATGTTTGCATTTCTCTGACGTGCAGTATGTCAGAAGAAACCTGTTTTTTACAGTTGAGGAGAATTTCAGATCGTGATCGCTAACTCTACCGGTTTCAATTCCAGTTCAAATCCCGCCCTATTTAATCAATCAGGAACGGCTAAACAGTTTCTGGCCACACAATACGTTCAGTTTGTACAGCCATCACAACCTTGCACCAGTGTTCTAACTTTGGTTGCTATCTCATAGCACCATCCGCCTAAACAGAAAAAAAGAACGACGAATTGTGAAGACCGACTGCAAAAATAGCAAGATGAACTATGTAGATTTTGAATGTAAGAACGCCAATGACTGCGGCACTGAGCGATATCACTTAATGACTCCGAAAGTCGCCTCCGGGGGTCTCGCGCACCCCAATCCGGTAGTCTAACTGTACCTACACGAGCCAGTTCACTAGTTAAGTTTTCATACATTTTTTTCCCAAGTCATCGACTGGCCATTTCGAACCATCATCCAACCACCACATGTCTCAAAGAACAGCGAACAACGTGGCAGGCGTTCTGTGGGTATGCGCAAAACATGTCCCAACCATCTTAACTTATTCTCATTCACTAACTGTTCTAAAGTGCGAACCCTAGAACCTAGTACCTTACGCGTGAATTCTGAATCACTCACAAAATTATCTTACCATATTCTACTACGAATACAGTCGTGTTCAAACACCAAAGTTCTTCGCCTATTTTCTGTTCACAACGGCCATGTTTCGGAGGCGTAGAGCAATACCGACCTTACTGCTGGGGTGTATACATGACCTGTGATCGATAGCCGACTATTCTATTGCATTGTATAGACTTTTGTGCACAATAAATAATGTCGCATTTCAGTTAAAAAATATGAGGGCAAAAAATTAATTAAATTGAATAAAAATACACTCATTGTCTCTTAAATAATATAAAAGAACTTATCCAGGAATAATCATAACGCATTAGGACAGGTTGGTCAGGAATTCGGCTGAAACCCGGTCACGGTTTGTCAACATTCGTGCTAAATATGGGACAGTGGAGCTCCCATAGATATTGATTCTGGAACGAAAATCGGATCGTGTCGAAATATGAGAGCGACACTTTGAAAGATTGTTGTGCAGAGGATGCGTGGGATCAGAAAGAATTTTGTTAGCAAATTTCTCACATGCTGAAAAGTGTTGATCAATTAGATTAAGGGACAATTCAGTTAGTGATATGAAGGACACCCGGCTAATAATTGATAGTTCCCGACGAAGGATTTTAAGTCTTTTTTTAAGTAAACCTAGGAAAATGATGGGAAAACAGTAAAGAAGAATTGGAAAAACACAATGGCATACTAAACGGGAGATGATGCTTTGTTTTACCTTGTGGTGTCTAAGCTAACTGATTTAAAATGACAATCGCCGGAGAGTTTTTACACAGGTAGAAATGTGAGTAGTCCACTTCCGGTTTTTTTTCAATAGTAACTAGATATTGCAAAGAATCAACCCTGGCAAGATATTCCAGTTGATGGAAGAGTTTCCGGATGGGTAGGCCGACCGATAGTTAGAGAACAAACATTTGAAACATTCAGATGTGTTGAGATTTAAACCAGCTTGTACAGAGAAATCATAAACAGAAGATAAGATGTTAGAACGACTTTGAAAATCATCGTTGTTCGAAACGGCTTGAGAGAGGGCAACATCATCAGCATACTTAAACAGATGACACGGTGAGCTGGTTCATAAGTCGCTAGTGTAAGTAGAGAAGAGAAACGGTGAAAGAACAGCGCCCGGTAGCACTCCTGAGTTGTTAATCAACGGTGTTGAAACTTTACCGTCCATTCGTGTGCACTGGGTTTGGTTATTAATCAGATAGCCACGCTGATAAAGAACTGGGACAACCAAATGTTTGCAGTTTGTGAAGCGGAAGAGACCGTGGGACTGAGTCAAATGCCGACGAATAGTCCAGGAGCGCACAAACGCACGGATTTCATTGATGCGTTTGAGGACTTACAAATATGGTGGATGAGGGAGGCGACACCATCCAAAGTGTACCTGTTAGATTTATAGGCAAACTGAAATGGGTCGTCAGGGGGACACAGAAGAACGCACACGATTAGAAAAGGCACGCTGCGTCAGTTTAAGACCAGATGTCAAAGCGATGGAGCAAAAGCGTTTTGCTAAAGCAGTAGAACTGCTAGAATTTGAGATGGGAAAAACATTGACGGGTCTCCAACAGTCAAAGATAGAAGAGGAGCTTAATGATGAGTAAATGCATCCGTCAGAGCCACAGCACCATGCCTCAATGGAGCTGAGGACAGACTGTCAGGGCCAACTGATTTAGCAAGTTTAGTGGTGCGCAGAACGTCGAGTACGTCTTCCCTAGAAAAACTCGTGACTGTCATATAATCACCCTGACCAAATATGACCGGGGTATAAGTGGAACGAAGGATGAAAGCACGATTGATGGTGTCGACGTCTGCAGAAGATTTCGTATGCTTCTTCTTCCCACACAACAGTTGAGTACCTTGCCATAGGAATCGATTGTCGTTACCACTCAAGAGTTGGCTGGCGAATGTCATGTCGATGCGTTGGATTTCCGCTTTTATTAGGTTGGAAATATACCGCACGCTTGAGTTATCAAGAGATTTGTAGAAGTGCTCCTTGCATCTTCTTAGAGATTTCAGTTTCTGGGTGGAGACACAGCCATTTGAGACGAATAGTGTTTCTGAGGGGCAGCAAATATCAAAGATTGCGTTGGCCGTCTCTGTGAAAAGTTTGACATTGTCATTGAGCAGGGGTTCAAGAGAGAAACAGGTAAATGCGAGTGAAAGGGATTTCTGAAGAAGAAGGTTGTTGTGTGAAGGGTTACGGAGGCGAATTCAGATTTGATTTGTTCGCTTGAAGGAATGGAAAGCTGACCTAGAGTATGTCTTGGGCATTAACAGAAGCAGACAATTATCGCAAGCTGTTCCAGGGAAAATAAATCGGGGTGGTTGGTAATAATTCTATCTAAAATGCAACCGCCTCTGGTGGGAGAAGCGCAGAGATCAGTCAAATCAAACACAGCCGGTGGTAGGGCAGATGCATAATTAAAATCAACTACAATAATATGCAGATTATCCTTAAGAAGAGGAACAATAAACACCAGAAGAGAGTTAGAAAAAGATGCGATATTTTGCTGCGAGCTAAAGAGGGCAATGTATACATTGGTTATAATAGTGCTGGTATGGCGAGAAAACCTAGGATGACACTACATCACAAGACAGTCGATTCCGTTTAGTGATTTCTTATAAACGACTTCGGACGTGCCAGACCAGGAGTTTATGTATGTTGCAACACCGCCTCCAGTCTTCTTCTTGTTCGAAACTGTCCTGCCGATGGAGTCTGAACCTGTCTATCTACACGAGTAAATCAACGATATCCGGGTTCAGCCACGATTCTTGTATGCAGATGACACACGTGGATCGGTGATTGAAGTATCAGGGACAGGTCCGACATTTTCGTGAACACAGAGCGGATGTTGGTACTCAATAGTGCCGGAATGGACATCTTGGCTGGAAGGGTGCATTTAAGAACTGCCTGCCAGCCAGCACGAATGCCTCTTCGGGTCCATTAGAAGCTCGTTGAGATGCAGAAATACGGGATTCCAATATATGTTGAGAAACAATACGGTTTTTGAACAAAGTAGTTCCGAGCAATTGTGGCGTCCAACGGAGAACATGATCGGACCAAATATCCGACAACAAAATAACGAAATAGCATGACACAGAACTGTAGCGCAGCCAGTCAAAGGGCGCGCTTGACTTGACTATCATACGGATGCCACAGATGTCTCAAAATGATAAATACCAGTCAAGCCTTCTGTACGAACCAAAATACTTCATGAAATATACGACCTGCAGGTGAGATACAAGTCCGCAAGTGACCAAATCCACCCATCTCATTCAGATGCGGGAAGTTCTGAAAGTTATATCGCTGAATCTACGATGTGATGTCATCGGTTGAGGGTAAAAAAACTCCCAGCCTCATATTTATGGTTCCTGCAAGTCTAAGTAGGCGTACAAGAGGTCATGGCCTCGTCAATATCAGACTTGAAGACAAGTCACGACATTTTCAGACCCTATACACCCGCATTCTCGTGCGAATGTAATGCTGGGTCATGATTTTTTGAAACTTCACCAAAATAATTGAAATCCCGTTCCCATTTAGCGTACCATCGACAGAATTATTCAAGACGAAAACCTATCAGGGACTTCTGTCTACATCGATATAATCTCCGTGTGACCAAATAGAGACGATTACGACGAAAATCCGCTTAATTTCTAAGTGCGGCGAAGAAGTACGGGGTCTGAACCAAATGAAGTGCGTCATTAGTGCCAATTGAAGCTTCTGAGTCACGAGATCCCCTACGGATTGATGAAGATCGACTTTGAGAGGTTACGAAATCGAAAATTTCTACCGCCTAAAGAAAGCAATCGGTTTATGCTCATAATAGACCAAATGGATATTTCGTTTCTCGAACAAAGTTCACCTGTTGGTTCGCGGCCCGATTTGAGTTCCAGCGGGGACTCAGAGTACAGCTGTATCATACCCGACGCAGCCCTGAATTGCAGATTAGGGAACGGTCATTATGTCGGTGGGCAGTTGTGAATAAGGTGAGCCCAATGTCACTGAGTGAGCGAGCGAGGACGCGGAGCGGCAGCGTAGATGGTATGAAGGGCTTTCACCAGGTGAGAGTGCTCCTTTAAAATTACCACAAGAGTCCACTGGCGACAGTGTGGCTTGGCAAGTGCGGTCTGCCAACTAAATAAGACCGTTGTATTTTGTCAAATTCTACTAACTCGACAACGAATGAATTGTCCAACCGCAACCACAAAGTTGTGGCTTATGTGTTCGCAGCTTCTGTGCTGCGACTACACTGCAATTTATTGAAACAACTGCACAATTGCTTGTACCATCCGGGTGTTGTGCGCAAATAATCAACATCAGAATTAAAACTTTTCCGTAATCAGTGCGCGACGTGGGGTAGATCACCAGTAGCTGTACAACATAAGTCAAACGGAAACCACAGGTCTAAAAACTGCCTACCATGTATCTTACTCTTTTCGAAACACCAAATTTCGTCTCCAAAGGGCCGATCTCACCTGCATCTCAGAACGGACAATTAGCGATACTCGTGGATAAGTGGTCCGGAGTTTCTTTTGTCTATGCTTGTCAGGAGTTATCAGCCGTCATGGCCATTCGATGTCCGACTGGCCTGTTTTCGATTTTCGGCAAGACATTTTGTTATTCAGATAGCAGTTTTTCTCTTATACCTGAAGAACTGGATGTTTTCCTCCATAATAATGGGGCTATATATAATAGAACAGTGACTCACAATTTCCGGGCAAACGGTCAAGTTGAAAAGCTTTAGGAGATACTTTGAAACATCAATGTTGCGGCAGCCAGTTGCTCAGTTCCACATGAACAGACGCCAAACTTCGGTCATTCGTCTTTTTAGCTTCAAACGGCCTCGAATACATATCAATACCCATTGCCGATTGAATTAGACGTACCAATACGTGTCACGCCCAGTCATCTGAGGTAAATGTTTAATGCACTACTCCATGACGTCGGATATGAATCCTCCACACAGGCCCTAGACTGTTTTCGTGATTTGCCTTTAAACGTATTACTTATTGCGACTCAAGCAACGACATTATCATGTGAAGAGACAGCAAAAAATGAGTAGCAGGAAATGGGCGAATATTTCCCGAACTGATATGTACCTACCATTGTGCATTCTTGGAATCTCATCGTTATTCATTTTTTTACTCTATCCCACCGACCTTGACTGGAAGGAGACTACCAAGTACAGGATTGGCTGGTGAAGGTGATTGGTAATTGAGCATGAATCCGCGGGACAGGTGGCAAACAACCACCTACCAGAATGTTTACGAATCAGACTAAGAATTTAAACTTTCACCGCCAGCAGTTTGGGGCATTCTGAATTGACCAAACGAATTCGTATTGAAGTCAACAAAAAGAGGCTAGTAGTAGCACTCTGCAGCCTACATGCATTATGATTAGGGAAATCACATCCGCAGATCACTTAAACAACATAGCCAAACGTTTGCACGGAAAAGAAATGAGAAAACACGTGTACATTTAACTAAAAGGATTAGAATATACTGAGCAGTCTCAATCGTATAGCGAATACACGGTATTGTAAGATGATCAGTTCGAAATCGAAAGTATGCAGATTGACTGACTGTCCTTGATCACTAAATTTCACTAACTAGTGTACACATGCCGCGAACGACATGAATTCCGTACTGACGAATTACTAGGAAAAGCAAGAGCTAATCGTGTCACGTTTTGGGGTAATGCTTTCACTTCTTCCGGCTTAAATATTTGTCCGGTAATACCCTCGCAGCAATTCCCCTTTAGAGCTCTTTATATAGGATTGAAAACGGCGACTCGGTTTGCCACTGATGATGTGGAGGTTGAGCATCACAAACCTAACCGTCGATCCAACTTACGTCAGTAAACATTGCTTATCATATTGAAGCAAGAACAGTGGAAAACCACCGGTAGGAAATGATGGTTAGCAGGATCGGAAACCGGAGATAAGTAGGTTAAGTGTTTGCCATCTCGAAGATCAGAGGCTCGAATCCCAGATCCGTCGGTCTCTTTTGTAATGAAAGGCGATTCTCCGCTGTCGGCAAGTTATCAAGCTTGATCCATTTGAACCATACATGGTTTGGTTCTGCTTTAAATTTCAGAGGCACGACTGTCGGTTCGTTTAGTGCTATGGGTCTTTAAGGGCACTTATTAAAAACCTAACAGCTTAGTTTTGTACATCTACAGGAGTACCGTCTACTAGAAGACAAATCGGCTCTATAGATAATGGGAACTGGTAAAATAAACGGTAATTCAGTACGGTGAGTTCGGTAACACAACGCCTACAGATCAGTAGCGTAGCTTACGATGGGGAATCTATGAATTAACGGAAGACTCTGAAAAGACCACCATGCATACCCAACCCTACTTGGTGTTTCTTTTTTCATTTTCTTTTACAGTTCTCCTGATTTGTAACGGCTGCGACATTAACTAACCCATAGATCTGTGCAAAATATGCTAATCCAAGGGGAATTGATAACCTAATGAGGCCTTGAGTTTGGTTGTGTGTTATTCCAAGCTTCGACATCCTAGATGACGGTTTCTGTATAGTCGTATTGGGCCCTAGTTGTGGGATATGCCGCTTTCGCAACATTCATGACTTTAGCAGGTAAGAAAAAAAGCACATGGACGTCTTACAGAGAAAATTCAAACTTACGAGCTACCGCAACAAAAAGGTGGTGGTAGAAAAAAAGATAATTAGTGGCATCCGTCCTCATCTAGTACGCATAACCTTCTTCTGTTGTCATCAAATAAAAATCATTACTGGTACTAGGACGCTGTCACTTGTCATGAGCTTTCCCTCGTCTCATATAAAAAACCGTTGAACTCACCGAGCAAACTCAAATACAAGACCCTGAGATTGAAGAAATGATTCAACTAGTTCTGCGGTAGACAAAGACTCCGACGAAATACTTGCGGGGTACAAATTCACACAATCTGAAGAAAATAAGAGAAATAAAATCAACAATAAAACAACATTGTGAAATGCCTCACGATACAATCTCCAGGTCCGAATGATCATCGAAAAGCATGCAAACACTGGGGCTGTTTCATCTGGTTTGTTGGAAAACAATAGCAGTGCCAATACAAAAAGAGCTGAACAAACATCTTAAACGCGGATGTATCTCGACTGGCCTTGAACAGCTAATTTAATATCAACAACATGATACAACACACTCATCTCCCCTGGGTTTTGTGCGGTTGAAGGCCGATCGAGTGCTATAATAGAAAAACTTCATAGGCCCGTTGCAAGGTCTCCTAACCGGAGGTTTCGCTAGAGAACCTATGTGCCGGGATAACAGGCCTCGTATGGTTCGAACGTCTGCCAAATGAATCGCGTACTCGGCTGCCTCAAGTTCATAGTCTGACCACGTATCTCATTCACCAAGGATAACCATATATGACAGTAAGATATGCGCGAACTGTCAGCATATCACACAAGCAAAACATATCCATCGGTCATGGCTTCAGTTCCTATACACTGCAGGTAACATGTCCCAACCACAACAACTTGTATAGTCCAGGGTCTCAATCTCAACATCAGTCGATGACGATGCTTCGTCCGACATATGATCACTAGGTGGGAAATAACTTCACAACTAACAACAGTTACCTTCTTTGTCCACCTCTTTCCGTTAAACGGCAAGATTCGGTTACAAGCCAACTCAGTCACCCACTATCGTTCAGATGGTCGATAATAATTAACAGCTTATCTGAGTTCTCACTCAAAAGCAGAACATTCCTATTTGATTAAATACCAATGCCAATATTCTAACACGAGCGCTTTCCATAATCACCTCAACAACAAAGTTGAAGAGAAAAGATGAAGGTCGGCGAACCTGAAGAACATCACCTGTCGCACTGAACTCGAGCGAAAGACCGTCGTAAGCATGAAGTGATCTTCGACTATTCGCAGTGATCGGAAAATTGAAACGAAATTCTCTGACACACTTCTTAGCGAAAGGCAGCCCCATACAACCGCGGTCGGCTGAGTGGGGAGACCGCCTTCAGATCAAGGAACACAGATTGCGGGCCTACAGGGATGCGGCCATATTCTAGCACCTACTGTGTAGAGATATGATCGTCAAAACTCGACTGGGTGGCAAGCCGATTTGATTCCTTTATGGAGAATAAAACCTTTCGAAACGCACCAGTCTACTATCCCCGAGACGCAATGCCTTCCGGAAACCACTTACAAATTGAACGTCAGTCCAATCAGAAGCCGCAGGAATATTCCAACAAAACGTAAACAGAGTAGATAGCCATGAAAAGTCAAAGTGGCACAAAAGCTCACATTGCAATGACATAAGATCGAAGAATGCTTCTCAGTAACACTCACAAACGCGTTCCTCGTTGAATTCCCTGGATGACTGATTAGCCAAGATGCCCGAGGTATTGGCGAGACAGGCGCTCACAGTGGGATTATCATGGGTCATCAGATAAGCCCCGAGGGCTATGTCTTGAGTTCGGTTGAACTATAAATGTAAAAGTTTAAAAAAAACCACAAAAGGCAGACACTAGAATATAGTAAAGCAAAATATCTGTTATTCGCTATCTAGTAATTCCCTTGTTAGTCGACAGTGCACAACAGATCACCGGGAAGATAAGATGCTGCTGCAGCCAACACACGGAACAAAGTCTAACTGTACAGACGCATGTCTGTCAGTCACTCTGATTTGATAGAAAATGACAACACGATAGCCACTGTTCACGGTTCACTGCCATATCCTTCAGTGACTCCACACGCCTAATAGACTAGTCAACCACAAAGACCTGAGACACCTACTTTGCCCAAGTTCGCTGTTCATTTTCTCACCCCGCGTTGCCACGTCATCTGTTGACCTCCAGGTAGCTTCTTCCATTCCTTAGAAGAAACACAAAATAGGGCACGGTATGGTAGACGCGTGTTCGCCATACGCAATACGTGACCCAACCAGCGTAGTCTACTAAGTTTCATACGCCGAAACAAGCAATTCTCCGAAGTGGCACCCAATACCAGATTCCTAACCTCAATTTTACTCACCCGGTCACTCCATCCAATCCTAGCCAAACTACGTAGACATCGAGGATCGAAAACCTCCAACCGACGAACGTCTCCCACACGCATACTCCATGTCTCGCAACCGTACAACAGAACTGAACGCACTGCAGCACAGTACACACGACATTTCAACTTCAGTGAAATATCAGGCCGACGCCACAAGTGCTTCAGTCCAGCGTAAGCTGCCCGAGCCTTGGATATACGCATGTTTACCTCCACTACCGAGCTACCATCGTTGGACACGCAGCTACCAAGGTAGGTGAAACGGTCCACAGCCGTTAGTTCCTCTCCATCCAGTATCAATTTCGGCGCTGCTGTCGTCCAGTCCTGTAACAGTACTTTGCACTTTGAAGGTGCAAAGCACATGCCAAACCGAGCAACCGATCGCGACAGTCTATCTAGTGCCCGACGCATCTTATTCATTTCCTTGTAGTTAGGCAGCTCACGTTTTTGCTCCATTAGACCCAGCGAGCTTTGCAAGATCCAGTGTTTTTGAAGAACGCTAGATCTAGGATCACAGGTGAAATCTGCTGACAAATGCATAGCCTGCTTAATTTGATCCCACTGCTCGTCTGCATTGTTGCTCGTCGAAGTTCTTAGTTCCTCGGATAGTTTTTGCTCATAGCTGTTGCGAACAGCCGAATCACAAACGTTCGACGGCCAATCGGGTTTTTGGTCTACGTCGACGACCGTTGAGCTTCAGCAGAAATCGCATTAAAACTAACGCATAGTCCGATTCGACGTACGTGGTCCAATACGATCTACAGTTCTGGACACAATCACGCCAGCGGTAGCTTACTGCAATGTGATCGATCTGACTCAGAGTACCTGGCGAGTTTGAGCGCCATGTCACCGTGCGACGCGAACTGTGTCGGAAATTCATACTAGATAGGAATAGGTTAATGTCTGCACAAAACTGGAGAAGTCTTTCCCCGTTGTCTGTTCGCTGCGCAGGCGAGGCGCACCACCCACCTAAACAGGACTCCGGTGCACTAAGTTTGCCAACTTGTGCATTAAAATCACCTGCTACCACTACAATGTCAGAGCGTTTGCTCTTCCGAACAAGAGTGACGAGGTCACCATAAAACTCGTTTTTCTGCATGTCAGTGCTGCAGTCTGTTGGAACGTATGCCGAGATAACGAACAAACTGCGCTTCACACTACTATCCTTTCGGACGCCGACTGATCCATGCAGTCTCATGGCACACAAGCGACTGTTGACCGGGATTCAGTCTAAAAGGGCTGCTTCAGCCTTCTCACTCAAGACTATTCCTACACCACGTTGACCCACAGCTTGAGCTGCTTCGTCTCCTGAAGTGCGAAGAAAATATCTTGACGAGACGTTCGGCGCAGTTAGCTGAATTACTCTACTCGAATCCTGAATTTGTGTTTCACTCACACAGCAGACATCAATCGAAAGTGAGTCCACTGTCAGAGCCAATCCGCCTGTTGTTCAGCCTGCATTAAAGTGCGCACATTGAAGGAACCCAGATTCAGAGGCTGACGAGGCTTGAGAAAATGTGAGCTAACAGACTGAAAATCACCTACTACACTACTTGACAATAAACCGTTGCGAGTATCGGGCGTGTTATCAATGGAGATACTATGGGTAGGCAGAAGGGGCAAACAGATTGGGTTGGAGACAGAAGATACAGGTTGAATAAAAGAGGGAACTATGAGCAGTAGCATACTTATCACTACCCACCCCGCTCGATGCAATGGGCAGCGCGGTCCTGATTATCCTGCGCGATGACCGATGCAGTATGGAATTATTCGCAGGCGTGTAATTCAACCTTCTGAAGTGGAATTTCGAGGAATAAATTGGTTGGTTGGACGATCTAGACTGTGTGCAACAACTGACTCCATGACAATTAACTTTTCTATATGATGCATTTGAAGTGAGTGGCCAAAAAAATTGATCTTCTGATTCCAATAAGAATGCACAAGATATTGTCGCACCTCGACTAACACGTAAGACATTTTAAACGTATTCATCGTATCCCGCGTGAGCATACAGGTTCATATCCTTGTAAGCATGCTAATACGTCATTTGCCAGAGTCCATGCGCCTTCTTTGTTTCGGTGGATGAAAATTGACGACCTCATGCCGTGGTGGACGCTAAGATGCCCCCCGCCTGTCGACGGGTTCAGGTGAAATAATGATCGAACAGACGGGAAAGAAGACCAAAATCGCGGGATGTTAACGCTTCGCAATATTCTTTTCAACCGCTTATATGAGATTCAGTTCTCAACTGCAGTGAGGGTGCGCAGAAGTTAAATTCTGTACAATGAAAAACAAACAAAAGCGGTGTGTTAATAGCTTTTATGTAAAAAGGATTGCATCATGCAATCGAATTAGTAATGATTGTCCAAAGCTGAAGTTTTCTGGTCGGTATTGTGCAAGAAACGTGCAGAATTTAACTCCTATGCCCGTTCACTTCAACTGATAAGTGAGTACTATATAATTCACAGGTTCTTCTACGTAAGCCGTTGAAAACGGCAGCAAGAAACGATAAGACCCCACAGCATTGGTTTAATTTCCCTACTGTCCAATTGGATAAAGGGTTCTCAGTGTTTGAAAAAACAACAATCACAAGTAATCGTCTGAATAACGTCACAGAATCACTAAAACATGTTGGAAATTGACGTACTAACCTAGGAAAGGTCAGGACCGAAATACAGAAGTGTGTACGTACCGAGAACACGGATCACTTGATTGTGAACTACCTTGGGAAAGATGGTTTTGCTAAACCGATACGTCGACGGAGAACGTAATTACTGACAAATAAATCTGTCCGTACAACAAATCAAATGGTGCAAAATTTGTTTGATTCTCCTCGCATAGCATTCGGTTCTGACATTTTATTATCGAATACTTGTCAGTGGAAAGTTTCATTTCAAATAGCCTGCTATGTCATCTTACATTTCCTTGCAGAGAATCTATCTGAGTTTTATTGCCGCACGGTGAATCCAAGTTAGATTCAAAAAAGTGACTGCTTGTAGAACATCCCGAAATTCTGGTGTGTCCGTTAAAGTGATTATATTAATGATAGAGAAAGTATAATTGTGGAAAAATGAACAAGACAACATAATAAATAAATGATAGTGCAAGTAAAGCATTGGCTTGCAAAGGACGCACTCGAGTTAACGCATAGCCAATATTTTCAAAAAAGTCGCCTTTCTCGTAGATCGCATATGGGCCGGCCGCGGGCGGATAGTCCAGGGTTTCATACTGTGCATCCCAACCGCGAAGATACAGATGAGACAAAGCCAATCGGGTATTTTCACCAAACTCTACATGAGATGAACGGCTATAGGCAAATTCGATCAACTGAAATGGGAAATGCGTTGTAAGTATTCGTTTGGGACGTGTCCATACCAATCGATTTTCATCCGAGTGCCCGGTAATGTGTTCACAGAGAAAAAAAACGGTCAAAAAATCATGAACATCCGCGTTTTATATTAAGCGTGAGCACACACAAAAGATCAATGTACACTCGAAACAGCAAAAACAGAGTGAAGATTGTCACGATCTGTAGTTTATGGGACATCCATGAAGAGCATTGGAAAAAGCCACACAAATTCTAAATTTGTGTAGCAATAGTATACAAATTTGGTCTTACTTGACTAGTGAAAATTAATAACCATGCAGAGTTCTGTTTTTCGGTTTTCATAACCATTAAACTTGCACCAATGTTTTGGTTTTGGTTGCTACCTCATAGCATCCGCGAAAAAAGGGGAAAAATGAAAAATAGTGGAAGATTGACAGGAAGGTACCAAAGTCGAGAACTACAGAGAGAAGCATAGATTTTGGATGCAAAAATATCACTAGTTGTGACGTTGTATTATACTACCTATTGTCTCCAACTCTCGATTAGATGCATCCTGTGGACCCCAAACCGACAGTTTAACTCGGCCCATACAACTCAGCCCGCTGGCTACGGGTTACATAAATATTTGCCATGTCGTCGACTAGCAACTTCAACTAATCTTTCAAACCCCACCCCAACCCATATGCCTCGAAAAACAGCGTCTAGCGAGGCGAGCGTTTGGGTGCAAGAGAGGACGCGAAACATCGCTTAGACTACAAAAACAAAGAAAAAAGACCAATATACCAACCGGACGAAGTGTCCGCAGTTGATCTACCTAATTAAGTGCGCAGAACTTTCTGAGCATCCCGTAAACGGTGGACAAACGGTCAATAACACAGCATTTCAACCTGAAGGTTTGAGGATCGAATTCTCCTACCGCTAGTTGAATTCTAAACTTGACAGACATCAGTTAGTCAAAGTCCACTTCGTGCGAATGACGTAATTCATGATTCCATCAATACCAAAAGTACAGGATTAGAGAAAGAAGAAAGATATCTACCATAAATTGGTGTGAATAAGTTCGCCAGTTAGATTAACCACAACTTTCCTCAACGTCATAGCTATTTGTCAAACCTTCTCGCAGAACGTTCCACGTTGAAGAGGCATTATCCGGGAACATCCGTAGTTGCAAACAGATTCGAAGAGGAATTCGAACCAACCCTTGACATTTCCTCTCTCACGTACCACCCACCCATTGGTAACTGCCATCTCTGGGACATATCCCGCATATTTGTTTTATCGCATCAATCTGACCGTATCGTTGACATAACCTGGACTCTCGCCACTGCTGCGAGCACAGGTCTGCCGGCGGTTGACTCTGTTCAACGCCTTTGATGTTTACGTGATCTGTTGTCAGAAATAAGGCCCGAAAAGAACATCGTTGAGGTTTGATTAATTTGTTCCAAATAGTTCCGTAGGAGTTTGGATCCACCTTTGTTTTGGTTTGTGTCAATTTGGTCTCTAAGCTGCGCTCAAACGTTCGCTCAAGGGGCTTAGAGTAACTCAACAACCTTGGACATTGATCAACAATGAAGGTGTAGGATCCGCCTACCCAACATCTTTCTAATGTGCTATGAAAGAAGAATAGATAAAGTGAACGACAACAGATCCTGGGTTGAAAGAAGGAAGAAACGAAAGGCACGAACTGCGACCAATTCACGTTGGGCTCTAAACCTGAAGTAAGCGTAAACCAGTGCTGTAAGGCGATTATTGTCCAGAGGAAATGCTAGAAATCACCGAGAAATTTGCAAAACCATCATAATGTTAATTGGATCAGTAGGTCGGTACCCGTTGTGAAAACACGGAATGTAGGTCATGGAAAACGGCCAAATGTGTCCGAATACTAGCAGTATCCGAGGATCAGCAAAATGTCAGACGAGTGGGCATTTAGGGAAGATCACGATCGACCAAAGTAGAAGGGACAAGGCTAAAGGACAATTCAGTTGGCGGTACAAGAATAAATTCCTGAAAACGTTGATCAAAATTTCCACTCAGCCGAGTAATCATGATTTCCTCGCCCATGTACCTTAAGTCAGACCTATAAAGAGATCATGAAAATGGTTTAATAGAGGAAAATCGAGTGAAGAATCAGATTAGACAAAGTAAGGGAAATTTGTAAGAGGTCAAAGGACAGAAGCCCTTGAAGCATTGGAACATACGTCCCAGTAGAACCTAAAACGGCGGTCATTTCTAGACAGAGTGCAGGCGATGCAGTAAGGACAGCTCGATCACACTCGACATTGGTGGCGGTCTGGTGAAATTTGATGTGAGGAACAGAACGACGAAGAATGTGTCCGTGGTTGTCAAGTGGATCTGGCGTCTGCCAAATCAACAACTAGATGTTTCATCTCCTGACTAGCTGTTGGTAGAAAGCAGTTTAATGTCCCCTGGCACATTATTACATCTATCGGTACTATATCTTTCCGTTTCAGGATCACAGTTGCTGGTCTGTCCTCATCATTAGGGTGTTTAGTTCAGTTCAGTCTTTAGAGCTATTAACCATGAACCAACGTGTCCCAGTTTTGGTTGCTGCCACAGTCCCATAGCATCATAAATCCAGACAGTTACGACAACTACGCAGGGCACGTGACGACTCGAGCGAGCAAAGGACAAGAAGTTGAATACATCGTACATTATCAGCACAGAAGTTAAATAGCTGAACAGCTACAGAGGAGAGGAAAGATTTCAAACGCAGGAATGCCATTGGCTTTATCTCCTAGCCATTGATTACCCATCAGGATCCGTGATTCCTCCGTATGATACCACACGGCTGCCCAAATTCAAATTT
>LUCM01004894.1:0-27617 GCA_008360955.1 Fasciolopsis buskii
TTTTTGACTAGATGATACTTTTTGGTAACCCGTTGGTGCTAGGTTAGTGGTTACGGAGACTGAACTGGGCTGAAGTCACACCATTTGGCCACTCCCTTGACAACCTCACTGGCAATTGGCTACCTTCGCTCCATGTCCATTGTTTTTTCAGACCCGTCAGTTGATATGCATCATACGACTCATCGTTAGCTTACTTCTTTACGGGTCAATGTGCAGTGCGTTATTTCATTGGGACGTTTTTTTTGCTAGCGCTCTCTTCTGCTTTTTTTAGAGTGTATCGGTATTTCTTGTTTTCGCTCCTTTTTCGCTCATTGGTGCAGCCCTTCCATTTTTTTGGTTTGATTATTTGGTTGAGTTTTGCGTTTGATCGCTATTGTTTCACATATTGTACTCTTTCTTTTGTCCTATTTATGAGATATTCTCTCTGCCGGGACCAAACCAAATTAGACGTATCCCTTTTCTTCCGTGACCACTTTGCGATTTGAAGATGCCACCATCTAGGTTTTGAATGTTCGTTGATATTTGTTGGCGAACTATCCATCCTCTTACCCTCTTTGTGAAAAATCGTTTCTAGTTACATAGCCATCTTCGTCATTATTATCATACAGCGTTAAACAACAGGATGAGCCTCACTGATCGCTGTCTTTTTCACTGAGTCTCACGTTACATTATCCAAAATGTGTTCTTCAGTAAGTTGATGTGCAAATGAAAAAAATCGCTTTTCATTTTCCCCGACTTACGTCAGAATCCTGTTTACGGTTTTGATTTGTGATTCTGTTTTGTCTTTCATCTGACTGGTGTCGGAATTGTCGAACGAATATTTTGATTTTCGTTTCCTGACAGTTTATTTTGAAGCGTTTCATCCAAGGCCTAAGGTGGACTATAACTCATCATGGGATCCTTAAATCTTTGAATATTAACTCATGGTTATCCGTTTGTTTTTCTCAACTGAACGGTAATTGGTCCCAGTTTCTTTACGCCGTCCGAATAATTACAAACTCTCAAAACTGTAAAGCAAAATTCGCAGTACGAGTGCACGTGCGCTGTCAATTTTACTCCGTAGGAAATGAATTGTTCCAGTGATGCTAGTATTGCTTCTATATATTCCATCTTTACAGCTTAATTCCAACCTGTCTTCTTAACACTAGCAAATTAAATGAACATTACCACTGACTCGCTTTAATCTGTTTTAATGTTATCACTTCTCTGATTTTTCGCTCTTATTTGAAGTGAACTTGTGTAGTGAGTCCTCGATTGAACTCGATGAGGTGGATTCTTTAGCCGGCTATGGGACCGTCAAGTCTCGGATTTGATATACTTGCTGAAATCTAACATCAACACCCCTTGTGTATCTCATTCAAATACAGAACAACTCGTTTTCTGTTTTTCGTCCTATTAAGGCACTGCGGAAGGCTCGTATATTTTTCAAGAGAATGCATACCTACAGTTTCTCTCAGTTTGCGTTATAATTGAAACTGAAATAAGATGCTGAATGTCTTAGACTCGTAACCCGTCTATTCTGACGTTAATTCGATCGTAGCTTTGAGTCGGTATCGCCCGTCTGCATCAAGCAGGCGAGAACAACCAAGTCAAATTGACGTAAACCTTCCCTATTACTAATGGCCCCTGGTGTATTTCTAAAGTGAATGGTTTGTTATGTGCGCATGTATGACTGTCGTCTGCTCCATCGATTTTCTGAGTTACCTGGACTCCGCGTCGTTTATTGGCTTGCTATCTGGTTTGATGAAAGCTGCCTTCTGAAGCTTGTGCCGCTCAAGCTGATTAGTTGATATAATTTACTATCTGATTCGTTCGGGCTGCATGTGTGCGCTGTTGCTGTCCGGCCACGGACCAATGATGAGTGGAGGCTATTGCCTAATCAGGAGGTGCGGTCTCATTTTGACTGTTGTTGGCACATACGCACTTGGTGGAATGGCTCATCAGTGTCCCTTCATTGATAGCCTATGAAATGACTGACGTTCTTCGTATCTGAGTTCTTTTCTGTGGTTTGGACACGGAATTTCTTGACCAGCCCCAGCTGAGTTTGACTCCATAGTCGATTCGTGCCACGAACCAAGCGATCAGACCTATTAGCTGATGTTACAGGTTGCTGCATTCAGTCGTCTGTCTACCGGTTGCTCATTTTCGAAGCGGATCCTACTCGGTAGTTCTCACCAAAGGATCTAGCCCTCAAGGGGGCGAGAGAATCTGAGTGTTTCGCAATCCACTGTCAGTCCGTGATTAATTGCACAATTCGCATTTTCATGGCCCCGCACATGCGTTGTGCTCAGTGCAGCGCTTCGACAGGGCTGCTTAAAGATGTCTCTACATATACACTCCGCGGCTTGTATTAAACTAGTTCTTGTCGGCTCCTCCATACTAGGCATAATGAATTATTCAGCCTGATAGAGCACACCGGGCAATACTCTCCCTCCCCGCACTTCGGAGAAAAAACCACTTCCGCCATGAGGAATCAATAAACATTATATAAATGTATGCTTAATACGGAAACTTGAAAACAAACACGAGGGAAAATTAATAGCATACCGTAAAAATCCACGTGTGACTCTTTCTCTTTTGGGGTTTTTTGGTTGTCTGCCATATTTGCACTGGATACGACGAAGGTTAATAAAAGCTGCCCATAAACCCTAACTCGACCTGAGGCATGAAGATACAGCTCTTTGTGGACGGACACATACTTATCGGGTACTTCATTCCTCAACAATCAGTGCCATAGTGCAGAACTATCACCAGAGTCAAAGGTTGNGTCCTCCTGCTCTGGGAGGAGTTTAGCTGATACCGTTTAAAAGACTCAACTGAGCGTTCTTTAGAACACCCCGTATGATAAAGTTGAATGGAAATTAGGATATAGGGCAGTCTTACCATACTGCACTGGATACGACGAAGAGTGGTGAAAGCTGGCCATAAACCCTAACCCGACCTGAGGGAAGACGATACTGCTCTTTGTGGACGGACACATACTTATCGGGTACTTCATTCCTCAACAATCAGTGCCATAGTGCAGAACTATCACCAGAGTCAAAGGTTGTGCGAATGTCCAAGAACACGATGACCGTTGGTCCATGGAAGGTAGAACGGTGCTCTAACAGCTGCCGGAAGTTAGAGACTTGATCGACACAACAACGACCAGCGCGAAACCCGGCCTGTTCCTCACGAGTTTGCCCTTCAAGCTTGTTGTGCAACCTGTGAAGAATGATGGACGAACGCTGCTTTGATGCTGTTGAGATTAGGCTGGTAGTTCTATGGTTAGCACAGTCGCCGCGCAAGCCCTTTTTGAAGATGGGGACAACGACGGACTTCTCGCTTGAGGATGGGACTTTCTCGGAGTATCAGATCTTCGAGAATAACACTTGAAGTTCCATTTAAATATTATTGGGAAAGACCGTCGTTCATTTTATATTTTGGGAAGCAGTGTCGCCCGGGTCGGTTGGGGCCCAAGCGGCTGTGTGCCCCCAACGGTCGCTGTCGTGTTTACTTGAGGACTTTAAAATATCCACATATAATCATAGATGATTGGAAGTGATGTAGCTCAATGATACAGTCGGTTTCTTCCCAAAATTCGGCATCTTTCATCCTCTCTCTGATTCTCCAGTTTATTACCCACTAGCTTTAAATTCACCACCTATTGACCACCTCTCAATTTCTGGTATTAGCTAGGGCATTTTTCTTTTGGGACTGCTCCCGTACTTTCGTTTGCGGTGTCATTTCACAGCGGGTTCACTCTATCCGATATGAATCACTTTACATGTGGTTAGAAAGTTATTGTTTCCCTTTTTCCTTTTATTTCTTTTTTGAAGAACGGTGCTGTAAATTTGCAACTGAACCGGCGCAAGATTTTTGGTTTCAAAAATTGTGCTCGTTTAGACTGAAATTCCAAAATTTCGGAGAATACCACATTGTTGGCATAAATTATTAAGTAGAACTTAGAAGCTGTCATGTTTGTGCAGAGGTGAAACATTACAGTTGGATTGGTTGGTAGTTGACACCCGTTTAGAGTAAAGCCGTTTTAATTCGAGACGTTGGCGGAGGACCTAGAACGTAGTGTTTCATCGCTGCGGTCGGTCTTCAGGTCAAGCATGGCGCGTGCGCTCAGAACCAGTTCACATCAGTTTGACTACAGATTGTGGCAGGCAAACGAAGCTGAAACAAGGGAGATAAAGGAAGCACGAAAGTTTTGTATAGGTTTTGTTGTTCGCACCATTTTTAAAGTAGAAAGAGAAGTCAACGAAACGGTGATTTGAAGGTTATCTTCCATGCAGATCGTTTTCGTGCCTGATTTATCAGCGTAGGAATATATTCGCCAGACCCACGGTTTGTTTGTTGGCTTCACTGCCAGGTCGTCTAGGTCACCGCGAACGGTTTTCTTAAGATTCCGCAACCAATTCTTTCACCTATCTGAAGCTTGACCTAAACTTCAGAACAGGTGGGCGAAGGATAGATCCCGTAACCTTCTGAGGCC
Organism: Fasciolopsis buskii; assembly: GCA_008360955.1. Lineage (NCBI taxonomy): Eukaryota > Metazoa > Platyhelminthes > Trematoda > Plagiorchiida > Fasciolidae > Fasciolopsis > Fasciolopsis buskii. Next base: position 4,481 of record LUCM01004894.1, read on the forward strand.
AGTGACTGATTACTCAGTCCATATGAACTTTGAAAATGACTAGACATCCTGAATGCCCAGTACAGCTTCGGGACAGATGCCGAAGGTGAGAGCATTTCGACGGGCGTCCGAGTTAGCCAACTCGGATCCCGAGGTACCCACTCTCTACCACACTGAGGCGTGACAGTCACTCTTGCTCAACTTTACTCTAGAGTTTCTGGATTTCTTCATAGTAATAGTTTCTGGAACACATTAGTAATAATCCTTTGAGAGGCGAAAGGTCTGGTCTGGAAACGAAAAATCTGTAAATGCGGAATAGTGCAGCCAAATGTACCCGAGGATTAATAATTTCGCTTCGGTTGAAGGTGAAACCATTATATCCAAATGTCAGGCTCATTTGTCTACAGTTTATAAAAGTATCGAGTACGATTTGTTCCATATTCTCACGAAAGATGTCCCAGAATGTGTCCTTAAGCGGACCAGTCAAACTGTATCTACGCAAGATCCCATTTAGTAGTCGAAAAATTATGTAGTTAACATATCTTATTAATTTTACTTTGTCCATCTCACCGCATGATCTTTCAACTGAGATTTATTGTCTTGCTTTTCAAAGGGAGACTCACTGTTCTCTCGCATAATAATAGCTTGGCCATATTCGAATCTTAAAAAAAGTTGCTGAAATTTTATTTTTCATGCTCCTTAAACCAGATGAACAGATGCATTCACAATCATATAGTTTCCCATAGCCATTGGCGTTTACCTTGGCGAACCGCCTCACATCAAGATAGCTTCGTTGAAGGTAATTCTGAAGTGTTTAACTGGTAACTTTGCACGAGTCTGATAATTTTTTCGTGTGTTTTAAAGTGCTGATTATTTTGAATAATTAAGATCAATCGTGGTATATTACATTCTTTCTTGCAAGACTCCGTGGTTCTGGTAGTGAAGAATTATACTCTCAATTTTCGTTCTTATTCGTCCTGGAATATTCACTGCGTTTCTATTTCCATATCATCATAGTTTTCTAGGCCACGTCATTTAGACTGTTCACAGGTCGCAGCAAAAGCAACGTCAGGAAATAAATGCCACAAATTTTTATCTAGTTCTTGATGGTGCATATCATTTAAAGTTTGCAAAGAAAGCCTGTTGCGGCAAAAATAAATCAGGCTGCCACTTTCTGCATCATACATATTCGCATTTGCTACCGTGTTGGTGCTTTGAATGATTTCACTGGATTTGATCGTTTGTGGCAAAAACAATTTCATCGTTGCATGCAAATGTCTCGAGGAGGAATATGGAACCTCAAATTACTTGGTCCTGGGTGGCTAGCTTTTAAACAACAGGTTTATCGATACCGCTAGTACGTTTATTAATTTTCATTTCAAAAATAGATTAAATTTTTTTGCATGTAAAAGAATTTGGTTCTTCATTTATTCTTCCTAACGTCAGTTAGAATTCGTATATGCCTGGTCATGGTAGGATATGCTTCAAAGACGAGTGTGCTTGGTAAACACTTTCTGTTTATCGTTTCTTAATAGTCTTTAACCCGGTTCCTTTAATACGGTATTTCGTGAACTACGAACTTACACCTGAAGATGTTGGTATCTAACAACGAATGTTTGGATTGAAGTCGATTCTTTTTCAATGATTCGGGCTAATTAATTTTTTTGTTTGACGTTTTTCTTGCATTCATCCAAATTATATGAACCTCAACGTCGAACACTGGTTGGCTTCTGGTAGATGCACGCGATTCTCTGCGTATCCTTAGTTTTAACAGGAGAATTCTTCACAGCACCGGTGTTGGGGTCACGAAAAACCCATTGCTTAATTATTTTCGCGATCGGTAGTGATTGTAATTGCATTTCTTAGACCGTGCCATATCTCTAATTGGATGTTATTAGGCTTCCGACTTTAGAATTTTGTCATGCTATCTTGTTAGATTTTGCCCACATTTTTAGGAGTTTGTTAGATGGATGTCCGGTTGATCTTACACGTTGCTGCTATTCGTGACCGCACCTGGATGCTGTCGGCATTGTGGATTGTGCTCATTTGTCTTTTTGGATCTATTCGCGGCTTAGAATTTTTAATCTCTGGGATAACTCCATGGTTAACTGAACTGGTTTTTCATCGTTTTTTTCTTTCATTTTCCCCTTTGATTTTAGTCTGTTTTGTTCTTTCAATGTGTACTGTGTTGCGTTGGGTTGTTGTACAATGAGATATCATATTCTTACATGACTGTTATTGCACAACTTTTAACGTTGTTTGTTCATTAATCCATCATGTGGTGATGTTTACTCTCGGGAACAGTTTATTGGTGCCTGGACTACCTGTCCATCGATAGTTAGGATATGGTTTTGGGGCTACCACACGATGTAGAACTTGAGTGAATGGGAGTGTCTACCGTTTATCTTTCATTTACTCTCATTTCTTTGTGCCTCTCCCACGATACGAGTTTTGCGCCTTTATTGGCATTTTCTTCTCACCTTTTAGAAACCCAGCTGTGAATCGGAATCTGGAAGTCCTACAACGCTAATATGTAGGGATCCCATTTCATTGTTGTCAGCTTTTCATCTACAGTCTTTATTAATTTCTCGATGGTGATTGGTGTCTGTTGTAAATTTGTGTCAAATAGAATACAGCTTTTAACATATTTATGTAATGTTAGCAGTGAATATTGATCTGCTCCCTACTAATCAAACTTGGGGTGGATTACTTGTCATGGAAGTTCATCGATCGCTATCCGGTTCTGATTAGTGGGCTTCGCGCTCATTTAGAATTGTACATTGTTCACACTCGATTTCAGTGAATAAAAATAAGCGCTATATCGTGCCATTGTTAACACAGAGTAAAAAGTTTGTTTCCAGCTAGCTGCTGATAATAACTCACTGTCATCTAACGTCGGACTTATGGTGCTAATACTCTGGCAGCCGCGAATTCGTACTCTGTTTCGTATAAGACGATAGATTTATTATAAAAACGAGCAATTTCATGTTGCCTCTTGACTGTCGATGGTTAGTTGAGTCGAAATTATGAAACAAGCTGCAGACGAATCATTGCTGATGAATTAAACGAAAAGAGACGAAAATATTTTTCTTCATAGAAGTTGATACAATGGTGGCGTATTTCATATAGCTTTCAATATTTTTTTCGCCGTGTTTTCATGTTTGCCAATTACACCGGCAGTTCTGGGTCCAGTCGTTACGGAGCTTGACTCACAATGCGAAGGCTGCCAACGTGTGCCCTATGACTCAACTGAAAAAACAGTAAGTTCTTAACATCTTGCTGAATGTCATTGCAGTAGTCCATGTTATTTTTACTTTTTGCTTAGTAATTCCCGTTGATTCAATCTTGTTTTGTTTTGATACTGGTAAAATGTGTAGGGTAATGTTTTGAAAGCTATCGTATATTTCTGCAAGAATAAAATAAGAACTTTTTCCCTAAATAACGAAACTGCATAATTGTGTGAACTAGTTGGATTTTTTAGCCACAAATTGACTACCAGTAAAAGGAGTGGATCACGTATATACAGGTATTGACGAAATTCATGCAACAAGTGTCATGAACACTTTTCAATTCAGTAGATAAAGACATGGAGAAACAAATATTTGAATCTTATTCAGATGTATGCCTCAAACAAGACTCATTACGAGCTCTCTAGGGAAAACAAATTAAGATTTGTTCATAAGTTTGATGCATGTATTGCTAGAAACCCAGCATCAATAAGAATTTCTCCTGCAATACCCGCTGCTTTGGTAGCTCATGAAATTATCACATGGTGACAGGAAACTTTTGGATAGGATCATGATTCCGACAGTAGCATATTTTTACATGAAGCGTGTCCTTTATCCAAGTATTCTTTCATCTGATTTGAGTCAAACTGAAAGAGAACCATTCTGCTCGAAATAACACGTTTGCTTAAATCTCGTAGAATGAGACCCTAAGTCTCTTTCGGAGCATCATCTATTTTGAATTGTCTCCTTTTTCTTAGAATCAAGGGAATCTCTCCATCACTGCAATGACAATCTTTCTTCTATCCGTAGTACGTTTTCTTTTGATTTGTTTGTATTGCTTTCTTCATTTTATTCGTGTAAAAGTAAGCGAAGCAAGTAACCAACGCAGTGCGCTTGAAAATATTTTGACGATAGGTCATCTTTGGTATAACTCAAAGTTCTTCATAAACGAAAATGTCCCTGTTCGTGATGGAACACCAGTTAACGCGAAATATCCCAATTAACAAGTGGGTTTCTTCAGCCCATAGGTGCAGGTTTAATTGTGGATAGAATACTCGAAAAATCAGTGTTTCTGTCAGACACGCGAGCTTGTTATCATTGACGGATGCAAATTACGATAAATTCTAAGACTTCTGAAGAAGTCTATCGTATTTTTATACTCCAATAAGATTTCATTTTTTATTCTCAAACACGTTTACCTAGACAACCAAGTTAATTCATTTTCACTAACCTTACTATACAAACGGACATAACAGGGGAAACTTTTAAGTGCATTCATTATGTTTGGTGATATTTCTTTATTAATATTATTTATTAATATTATATCATTCACAATAAAAACCACATTTTATCGCATAATCTGCACGAAAACGTTCACGAGAATGGTTTGTGAATGTCGGAAGCCCATCACCACGAAATAAGAGGACAATTTAATTGGTATCACCCCGAAAGACTGTCGAATGTCCTTGTGTACAAAAAAAAAGATTCATTCTTACTCCCATCTGTAAAGAAGGATAAAGAAATTTGAGTTGCCAAGTTTCGCCTGAGATTAAGCTGGTCTTGAATGAGCAACACCGGGAAGCACCTATCGACTTTCCCTAGGAATTCAGATTGCGGCGTGCGTCCTGCTGAAAGTAAACGTTTGTTCTGCAATGAGTCTGAGAAAACTCAGAAAAGTCATCAGTCATCAGCATACTTGTTTCACCGGCGTAGAATGAAACACGGACAACCTTGTCTTTGGACCTCCATCGAAGAACCGATAAACAACGTGAAATTCGCCTGTGGCGATGAACACGTTCCCGCGACTCAGTGAGCGTAGCTTCTGAGAAATTGATGATCTTCCATGTCTTTCTTACGAGAGGCCAGTAAATATACCAACCGCAGAATATGGGATTCAGTGCTGTTTCCCTTAAGATTAGTCGAATTTATTCACCCACCCACTCTCCTTAATAGTACAGATTTAAAAGTTATGTAGAACCTGTTTTCCGTTTTGATAAACTAAGTCAGTCACCTACCTCCGCATTAGTCACTTAAGTCCAAAATGCAATCGAAAGTGTTTTCGTAGCGGGAGAGGTGAACTCCAGACTGAAAAGACCGAAAAGCGAATCCAAGAACAAAGGGAAAATTGTTAATTATCAGTGTCATAGACGGTGACTAATCTAGTATTTTGGTGTCACAGATTTTAATTCTGTTGTCATTTTTCGACAAGAACCTATGCTTTTCGAGGTATTTTGAAATTGACGTTATTTTCAATATTCAAGAGCTAAGGGCCAGCTAAGTTTTACCTGAAAGTGTCTCGCCCAGCAGGCAAGACGGCGCTGCTGGTTGTGGATAGGAAAACCGTCAGCTTCCCAGATCTTTTCGCCCACATCCAATGCTTTCCTGCCGGTAGTTTTGATGAGGTGAAACAGCTAGTGGAGATTCCCTGTAGCGGTTGCACGTCCGGTCTCCAAAGCTCGTTGAGATCACTAGATCTCGCAGTCCCTAAACAAATTGCATTGAGTTCACGTCTCATTACGAGCCTTGGTTCGTCATACTTGCTACCAGCCGAGATGGACTGGCACACGTCAAAAAGCTGCAAAGACTCAGCAGAAATGCGGGGTGTGGCAACGCGACGGATCAGGCCACAATGCACGAAGCCAGTAGAATGCAAGGCATTGTTGAGAAGCGACCAGTGCTCAATGATGTTTTGAAGGTGGGGGCAATCCTAGCTTTTCAGGCAGTGCGCTTTGAAAGACTGATAGACGAGCCGGATTAGATAGCTTGTCGCAATCTAACGGATGTGGCAGCGTGGGTTTTGAGCGCCCACCAAGGCACATGTACAGTTTAGCGCATGTTAATGCGTGGTCGGAGTCGAGGGGATTGGTCCGGTGCTACCGGCAGTTCTGTAGACATCCCCACCATTTGTGGCTAGCAGCAATGTTGTCGATTTGATTCCACCGCTGGCTCGAAGAGGTCGGACTCCTAGATGGCACCACAAGCCGCAGCCTCAGGATCCCCAGGAGGACGCAGATGGAAGTTCATGAAGGAACTATAGCATTTCAAGATTGGATTGAGAAATAATAACATTGAAATGAGAAACTGTAATGTAAATGTGAGAAATTGTAAGTCTAATTTGCGACCAAGTGGCTGTGGTAAATCTCGCTCGCCCCTAGTGCATCTCATTGATCAGTCGGACGCGTCAGCCATCGGTTCACGATTTGTTGCTTGTCTTCTCACACTCCCGGAGGCAAGTGCTAGGGGAGACCTCAGTCAGACATCCTGTGTGCTAGTTGACGGAAATCAATGCAGCGTGATGCGATGCTGTTTGGTACAGGAATGTGTGTAAGGTGACTGGGGTGCACGACTATCGTAGTTTTTTTCACGAGGAGTATGAGGAGGAAGGCGACGAATCATGGGCTGGTGAATGGTGTGTTCGATTGGCCGATGAGGTGCACCAGGGCCGTGCGAGACTTATCACAGCCGCTTGTTCTCAAAATAAACTTACGGTTTCTCATTTCAGTGTTAATTGTTCTGAATTTAATCTTGAATTAGTACGGATGGGGATGTCAGTCGGATAACAGAGCTAGAATGTTGAATGCGAGTGTCTTGATTGCAGCACACATCGATGGCCAGGGTCTCCAACGCCCGAGATAAACAGTCCTGTTGACTTATACGTATCAGTGTTCGTACATTGGAAGTGGCTAGTTTGAGTGGGCACCGAGGACGAAGAAGTACTTGAGCCGGCGCAAGCGGTTTCAGTGATATTTGGATGTTATCCGAGGGAGAATGCGAGAGAACAGGAATGGGTCTTATTCCATTAGCACTGCCACTACCATTGCCGACTGCAGAATCCGAAGAATGCTAGGGAGTCGGGGGGGGGGCAAGCGAAACACGAATCAATAGAAGAACAAACAGTTGTGTATAGTGGAAGATCGCTTCCTTGAATACGTAGAGAATGAGGAACGTGCATGCGAAGACCAGTTGTGGGCTGTTGTACTACTCGGTTGCTCAATCCAGAGTAGGCTTTTTTGTTCGAAGATGCACCTCTAGACTTTGGACAACCAAGCTGTTTCTACGGGGCACCAGAATCATTCCAGACGAGTCGGTAACCAAGTGATCGGTTCATACGCCTCTTCTGGAAAACCTTGTCGGTTCAGCGGAGCACGAAAAGAAAAAGAAACACTGTTAATGCTAAACTGTTGCTGATTCTTCTGATCCCCGTATCCACTTCACTGGCTGTCTGTCGATATCCATAAGTCGTCTGCGGGTTTGGTCATATCCGGTTGTCCAAACAGGCGTTGAGTGTTGACTTTGGGAGCTCCCTCCCGCCGCCCGAGTTTTTACCAAATGGTCCAACCCACAAGGCTGTGGCACGGTCTGAGGTCACTGATTGTTCAACTCCTGCATTTCTGCTTTCGCTAGACATTCTATGTGCCCTGCACATCCATTCTCCACGGATGCCGGTGATTCGTTGATAATTTATTTTTAGTTGAGCTGAGCCAACCCCAATACCAACGGCAGAATGCTACCACAGTTGATCTTGTTGGTCGGTAGTATCTGGGTCACTGAACAAAATTTCCCCGGATGCACACGACCGGTTTCGCGGTTATTGCCGCTCGTCGGATATGTGTACCCGGTGCTTGGTCGTGCAAACATTCACATAATTGTACACTTTGAAATGCGTGTCTTACATATTCCCATTATATCTTTACGAATTGATTTCTTTAATGTTTTCTTTTGAAGCGCAAATCCCTTTTTGTCAAAGGATCATTTGTGGATTTCATGACTACGTCCTAACTGTGTCTTGTTAACTTCGTACTCTGACGAGATGTGCAGTGTTTCTGAGGCGGTTCCAACACATTGAGAAGCCTTCGATTGATGGATTGATTGGTGTTCGAGCTATTCGAACCGCGATATGCACGTTTAAACAAATTAACCACCTGAATACCGCCACCACTTATGTTTTATCTTGAAACCGTAAACATTTTAATGAATCAACCGGCTATACCACAGAGACATAGCTCGCACGCAGCAGTCCACTCGTTAGTGGAAACGCGTGCTACAAGCATCCTAATATTGGTGATCTCCATTGTCTGTTATTTTGGCTGTCCCTGTGACCGCATCGATTTTAGTCGCCGTCTCATTCGGGAGACACTTGGATTTGCCGTCCATATATGTCTATCATGTGGCACCGCTGAAACAAGTCGCATTTTGAACGGTCGAATTGAACGGAGGCACTGATCCTCTTATCGTTTCGCCTTTAGAAGGTATTATATGCACAACGATGCCTGTGCCTGTCATAAGTATTTCTCATACCTGAGTATATAGTTTAACATTCCAAACTCTGGGAAATCGCATCATAACTCATTTCTACTTTTGAAACTGCAGTCCCTGTTATACCGCCGCTAACTGGTCAGTAAATAAAAAGTAGCCCAATGCGTATCACTTCGACCCTATCCCCTCAGAATTATCATAATTGTTAATTCAAACCACTGTTCTTATACAACTTTCTTTCGAATTGGCTTCTTTTACTTCATTCTGCTTGTCTGATATGCTCTGATTCGCAATCGCTCTTGCTTCGGTCAGTAAAATTCAACGGGATTGTGTGAACGATGTGTGGGGATTGCAGTATCTGGCTGTATCATACACTTATTATTATTCAACGTAGACCGGCGCTGGTCCATTCACTCCAGTGGTCTACATCTCTCATTGGGCATTGATTAATACGAAATTAGATCTCCAACTCTTATCCGAATATCGCTAGACGCTTGTTGAAACCGGATATATTTAATTATTCTGTTCTTCCCAACCCGACCACTGCTTGCCAATCGGTCCTATGGAATGTGATAAGCGTGATTCGTTGTCACGACAACGGAGAATGCAGCTGACCATTCTCGTTGGATGTGCACGTTTGATGGAGGTGCACACCCGGCATCGCGTATTTTGGTCACGGAATCGCCAAAAGTTTAAGTGTACAAACATAGCTTATCCTTGACATTATTGCGCCAATTGCATTGTTCGTCGTGAATCTTAGATGTTTTCCAATGGCTTACTAGTTGTGCGGTATATACGTACACGGGTGAATGTCATGTTTAACATGTCAGCCTTATCAGTATACCGGAACGCTAATTTGGAACCTTGATAATTTTCTGCGCTTTCCGATTTTGTCTGTGCATGTTTTGTTGGGCACAGCAAGGGAGTTTCTATGTTAGGACCCCCATGCTGCCGGTCTAGGAATGACAGCTTGGATTCTAAATGCTACCTGTTATGGTCTTAATATGTTTGGCCCTGCCGTGCAATGCGAATCTTGCTGCAAAATACTCAGCGCTCAGACTAACAAGGTAGATGAAGTACACTATGTAATTTGTACAAACTTAGTAATTTCTCCTTTGAAATTGCTGTTGATTCCCCCTTGCAATATGCATGGTGTAATAAAATTGAAAGCTGAGTGGACGCGTTGATTGCGTCACAGGAAAGAAATGTGTGAAAACCTTTAGTTGGGCGGCCAAAATAGAACAGTTTAATCCTCTGATTTGTTGACCGCTGAATGATTGTGGATGTTAGGTGATATTTAAAGACCAACAAAGTCAGCGGCGTTGTTACATTCGAAGTTCCTGTTCTTCACAAGCACTTTTCATTTTTCATTTGTTTTGTTCAGGGCGAGGTGCTGTTAGGTTAAAGCCAAAGCTAGAGTAAACCCGTTCCGTGTCACTTGTTGCTGAATATACATTGAGCCGAATGCTTATAAAGTTTTCCGCTTTGTTAGTGAATTAGCAGCATGTTAAAAACAGAGTCATATTAACTTAGTTTAGGTTAATTTCGACCGGTGGTTCTCTTTAATGCTGCGTTTTCGTTATCCTTTCACTAAGCTCGCTCTAGAAACCAGTAACAGTGTTGCCAAAGTTGGTTTGATTTTTTTTCACTTGTTATTGTTTTTCCAGCTGGATACGTCTATGTTTGACGGTGAATCCAAAAAACAAAATCCCTGTGCGCGTGATAATGAAGACGTTCGCATCCGGTCGGAACGAACGCGTTGTTTTTCAAAGCCTCAAGGAACTAGGTTTGCCACACGGCAAAGTATGTTATGTCTATGCGTTGCCCTTTTCAGGAAACTGGACTTCCCTACTATAAACCACTAAAACGTTTATTTTTTTCTGGCCAATTACAATAGAACGACAATATTGACCCGGCGGACTTCCCTTTTGAGAAGTTCTACGAGCTGTATCACAAAATTTGTCCACGAACGGATATTGAAGATTTGTTCAAGTCACTGTAAGTAATTGCATGACGTCTTGTATGCATCGGAAACGTATACAACGAAACCACATAAACCATTACTGTTTGTTACTGGACCTCCTTCCATTATTCCTCTCTTCTCACTTGCAATGTTGTTCAACTGATACTCTGATTTCTTCTCAAGCGGATATTACATTTCCTGATTTTTTAATCTGCCTACTGTCAGTCATCCCAGCCACAGGTTATGATCACCAGATCTATGAGTTCCCAGTCAACAGGGAATATGTACTTCCTGGGGTGCAGAAGATGTGTTGCGTTGCTAGCTCTGGGCTGCAATCGTGCACCTTAAACCTGAGCATTGAAGGGTCACTTGAGGCCTCAGTGGGTTATGCGTGGCAACACATCGATCACGATTTTGTATGTACACATTTTTGACCCGTTACTTATTACTGCACTACAGTTCTGTGGTATTCTCCGCTTTCGGCTTATTTATAGTTATCTTATTTTGGTTTCAAAAATTCGGTTTGTAATAAAGGAAAATATAAGTTGGCCAACAAGCTCATTTTCAAAGATTAATACTCATGCAATTACATCGCAACATATTAGGAAGGATTTTAAGAGGGATTGTATAGCTAAGTTCACATTTCCAAAGCACTATCATACTTTTAAGAAGAAACCAGATACACACTACTAACACGTCGCTTGAAATACAAGTTCTTAATAAACTTCATAGCATGTGCACTTCATACTCCGGAACTAGGACGAACATTTGTGACATCATCTCATGTGCTCGGACAATTGAATGAGGAGGCAAAACAATCTTTTTGAGGAATATGTTCAATCTATTGCGCACAGACAGGTGAGAAAGTGTTGATGAAGTGATTGGAAGGATCAAAACCATCGAGTGAGTTTCCACAAAATTCTGATCGATTCGTTCACAGTTTATCAGACTTCGAGTTCGATAAGACATTCCTAGAAGTTTTATCCCAGGCGCTCTAATTTTGTTACTCAAATGACCAAAGTACACAAATGGACGCAGAAGTTGGATCTGAGAATATCTTTCTCATTTGTCCACGGTTTCCCCTCTCATCACAAATAGAAATGCAAACATTTTAGTCAGCTTTGGCGAACATTTGCTAACAGTATCATGGCGCTAAACATTCAACGAGTACGTTGTTGAAGCATCAGGTTATCAAGACCAGACAAGGATGCAGGCATAGTCCTCCCTAACAAGTCTGGCTATTCTGAATGACAAACCGAAATCCACAAAAATAACAAAAGAGAATGATAAAACGCATCTTTATCCAACTTCCCGAGATGGCTGGAGGAAAAAAATATATATTCTTCCAGATTTGAATAGATTCATCGTACGAGACCTACTATTGCGAGAATTTGCGGTTTACTGAAAATACATAAAAATGGAGTCCTTTGACGCCTATTCTCGACGTGAGCAATTCCCCCTATCACTGTGGTTGCTGGAGCCCTTAGACAGATAACAGACAATAGCCTCAAAGGCACATCTGAGCCAATCGATTCTTTAAGAGTTAAATATGAAAGGACGACGATTGCTATCCTCAGACATCAACGCCCTTTTTAACAGCGTTCGGATCACGGCAACAGTCGAATACCTGTGTGACTGGTTCTAGAACAGTGGATTAGCTACATGTCTTCCGATAGTAGACTTGAAACAACTATTGCTGTACTTATAACATTCAGTTCAAGTTTACCGTCGAAAGGATGGCGTAACAGTAGGGTGCCCAATCGGTCCATTGCTACCCGACATTTTTATGACAAGGCTGGAAAGTGGCCCACTCGAATAATCCATCCTAATCATCTACTGATGCAAGCATTATGTGGATGTTATCGGTGTACTTAACTCCTTGACGAGAATCAATCATTTGTTAAAAAAGTTCGACTCGATCCATGCAAATATGAAATTCACAACGCAGATGGGGTTGAACAGTGAAATAGCATTCCTGGACGTACTATTTATTCGTCAAGAAAATGGTTCAGTCCGGCAATCAGTACACAGGAAAACTATGTGGAATGGATAATACATCCAATTTCACAACTTTGAACCTCTTAGTTTCAAGAGGAACCTAATTATATGTCTCATAACTAGAGAAAAATGAATCTGCAATGAAGGTGCTCTTGAGGGAGAAATTCAGATTGTCGGGAGATTATTCACCGAAAATGGCTTCCCAAGTCGATTGATTGGTAATTTGTTGGAGACAGAAAAGGAAGTTCCCAGGAGGATGGCGGTGGCGAGACAGTCATATCTGGCATTCATAGGTGACACGCTAGCAAAGATCGCACGAAAACTGACTAGCGCTATCAGTAAGACACTTTGTGCAGCCAAGCTTCAGATCTTGTTCAAATCCCGCCCCGCGGTATCATTACGGTTGAAAGGTAAAGTTCATGATTCTGCAGCTTCGTTTTGTGTTTATTCATTCACATGTTTCTGTGGGACTGCACATCGGCCGCGCCATCAGACCCACCTCATACCAACCGCATCATGGATGTGACGCAAACTTTTCGGGTCCTGTATAATATCAGGGGCCAACAGTCTAGGTTGGCAGTGTCGTGTTTTCGGGGTGTCGTGATCCGTCTTCGCAATCCTCCACTGTGTGCTCAGAAACAATTTGTCATTGCCCTTCAGCTTCCCTGGCCCACCTTCTGTCCCAATGCAAATCCTAGACCAAAAAGCAACTAACAAAACACGTTCATCCATTTTCGAATTATGCATACAACACCACAAATTTCTTTCCCATTCATATTTTCCTCTGACTTATCCAAATCATCCTAAAATCCTTTCAAATATACTGTGATGTAATGGCATTAGTACGAATCACTGAAAACGAACTCGTCGGCCAATTTGTGTTTTCTGAGTATACTCAGTGATATTTTTCAAGCAAAATATAGATGGAAACTGAATACAACAAGTTTACATCGCGTCATTCCTGTTAGAACTAGATTCCCATGTAACTTTACTTCAATGTGACCCACTGCAGATGATCTTCAAACCTGCTGAAATTCCACATTTTCTTGTTCTTACTTCACGCCGAAATTCATTTAAGTGTAATTAGCTATCTTTGTAGTTCCTATCAGCGACTATCTAGCACACAGTTGCTCAGAGAATGTGAAACGCCTTTTCCCTGTCACTATTATGATGTCCCTTTTGCCGTCTTCTTCACCAAGTTAGTCAGTGTCTGGAATGCATTTTTTGCGGCCCATTTTCTCCTCATTTTATGAATTCCGGATCCAAAGTGAATAGAAATTTTCGACAGCAAGTACTGTGTTCGTTGTTTTCACGTAATCTTTTCCAAACTCGCTTTATAATCTGTCCCGAAGATGTTGAAATAAACAACCATAGTGCAGTTCTCTGCCACGCGGTTGGTTTAAATGAATAGTGCCATAACATCAAATTCTTATGACATGCTCAGTCTTGTTAATAGCGATGATTTATTTCCTCACTTGGCGCTAGTTCAATGATTGTATGTATATACGCCGTTCGAGGAGCAGTTTTTATATATTGGGATAAGAAATGGTGACTAGAATATCAGTTGCATGATGCCGGCGACTTTTTGGAGTACCTGCACGCGCGTGGAGCTGTATCATTGACACATTGAATTAATTTTAGCGACCAAAGTCATAGAATGTCTGTTAATTTTGTTTAGATTGATCTGAGCTGTTACAAAGCGGTTTTCAGATCTTTTTTGCTTATTCTGTGTTTCAATCCCCAAGCTGTTGGACTGACTTTCCAATAAACAGTTCTTCTCGCTTACAGTTCCGAAGTTGTTCTGTCCAGTTTTGTTGCTTATTTAATAAATTCCCGTTGTGTTCACTGTCCTCTTCAGATCTGAAGTTTATTTTCCAATTGCGTTCGATGCTTCACTAGTTTTGTTTAGGATGAGCGTTCTTCTGGTCGACTAAGTGTGGATTACGCACTTAACTTTCCCGTTCATTTTCCAATTGCGACAGAGTCGTCCCTGATTGGCTGTGAAGGAAATGGTTGCCTAAGGATAATTGTAAAATTAACCGCCAATAGGCAGCAGCACTGCCGAGGAGGTACTGAATTTCTTGCTCCCTCCTGTTCTCCCCAGAAAATATCATACATATCTGTTTACAAAATTTGTCCGTTTTCGAGATATTGGCGTATGAAGTGAATGTCTTGGTCGTCGGATTTACTGCTAACCCGGAGACTCTTAGACTGCTTGAGATGGATAAAAGGCATGTGAACTGAGATGATAGTTGCAGACTCCCAAAATTTAGAGTTCTCAGTCTTGCTATACTGCTATGTTGTCCAGAGGCTCTTTATATGTAGATATGTTAACCGAAAAGGATTTCATTGGAACATATGTATTTACTTGGCTTGATGGAAAGCTGGATTAATATGGCGCAGTGCTATGTTAGTTTCTCTTTGAGCTTGAAAAACGTTTTTCCGAAAGTTATTCGTCTTTTTGATATTAATACTTTGTTTTATAATCCGAGACTGTGCAGATATAGAATCACGTTTAAAGTCGAAATGCAGTGGGACGAAAAAGAAAAAAATCGCCACGGTGTTTTTTAACGGCGCTTTGTACTTGATTTTGACTTCGTTTTTTTGAAATTTTGAATGAGGCATGTTTCTGTGAAACGTTTTTTTGATTAAATGGTCACTCAGTAGCAAACGTCTTAGCGCTCCACTTTCGTCATACATGTCATCCCATTAACATCAAGTTTGAGTGTACTTTTCTTATTGCAATTTTAGTACAACTTAGTTTTTTCTCTCTTGACATTTATACGCCAAATGAGAATTTATCTCCACTACTTATATTCCCTCGTTTCTTTTCCTTTTCAGATCAAGAAACAAAGATGTCTTACAAGCGGACAAAATGATAGAGTTTCTAAATGAGGTAAGTTGCCCAATAAACAGTCGGTGTTTAGTGTTATTTGAGTGTTGTATAATTTGTGTTGCGCCGCCGCTTCGCGTATACTAGGACAGATATGCTGTCACTGTTCAAAGCATGCCCGCTTATTTTGAATTGCCTAAATATACGGCGGCATTCTCATCTTATATACATAAAATTCTTCATCTTCTTCGTTTTGGCTTTTGGTTGACTGTTCTTTGAATTTTCTGTGAAGATTGATTACTTCTGTGTCGCTCCCAAATATAAAATGCCCAAAGAAACCTATTTCGTTGCACATGGAACGGACCGAAAGAAGACATTGACATCAAAATGCGTTAATCTCTTCAATCTTTATCCTTCATGTAAAATAAGTCACTTCAATTATGGTGCTCTACTCGATATGTAAAAGTGGATTTCTCGGGGCTTGTTTTATCGATTGATTGTTTTGATGGGCAGATTTCTATGCACAGAGTGCTGGCCCAATTATTGTAATTTATAACCAAAACCCTCGCACAATGTCTTATTGAAAAACCTAGTCAACTCAGTTGTTTGTTTTTTGTTCGTGTCGCCTTATATACGCTCTGTGGGTTGTGTCGTTGCTTTTTATAGATCATTTGATATACCCACTAAGGTTGAACCATACCTTGATTCGTGTATAAAACACGTTTGCTATGCAGCCCCCAGATCTGTTTTATAGGTTTTTGAGCAATCTCTTCCAGCCAATAGGGTAGAGAGGGCACGAGCCAAAGATCAGGTGTGTGAAATGGATTGTATATGTTGTGGTACCGAGATACCACTGGTTCAACCACAGCGAGCGCCTCAAACAATAAGCAAATGTTGAAAACCCATATGCGGAGACGAGCAAAAACGTACAGATATCTTGTTCTACGATGCAAACTTACATAGAAAAGTGTCACATCAAACTTAGTCACCAGATCAAACCGACAATAAAATAACTTCCTAAAATAGTAAGTTTTCTCCCAAAGATGGATGCTACTACTTTTACCAATGTGTACACCGCGACTACTTCAGATGAGATATTAGAACGAGCGAGATTATGCGAATGGTAATCATCTGAGTCTTTGTAACAAGTGCAACAGTTTATTATGCTGTCCATCTATACCGAATTTCGCGTACCCTTGTGTGCATTCCAGTCCAAAGGCCCTATTTATTACCTCACCGTAATGTGGAGGAAAATCGTTCAGAAAGTTGTGCCGACTTATGAATGGTTTCTGAGAAAACCATTTTTGACTTGCTTTCCATTGATCGGAATTCGGAATCAGTATTGCCAAATAAACCTTTGTAATTACAGAACAAATTTCAGTGTTAACTTCGTCGTCCAAATCTCCATTTCATTGCCTATTTTCCTCAGCAGCATCCTCTGCTTGTGACCTTCTCCGACTGGATTGTAGGTGCGATATTGTTGAAGTCATGAGTGACTGTATCAGGGTACCCGTAAAACATTATGGACGGTCGTCATATGTCGATAAAGGTGTAGTTCGACTGCCGTGCCATTTCTTCAGTCGTCACAGTAGTAACCATCTTTGAATCGTAGTCCTTAGTGTCTTAAAAATGTTTCAGTAACCTTCCCTGATTTGCTATAGAGGTTTATCATTATTTCAGCTTCGCTGGTATTTTTTCACCCTTCGTCTACTACTCAGTAAGTCACTAGTGTTCAGCTGGGTTAGTCGGTAGGAATCTGGTCCTGTGTTGCCATTACATCTGTTTCTGATCATTTTCACTGTTTGTCGATACCTTGTATTTCGGTAAATAAAGCAGAACACATTACATTGCAAGATCGATAACGCATCTCAACCGTAATGGATCCAAATGGCCAAACTCAATTTATTCTTCCAAACGTTCTGTCTGGTACCTGTTGGCTCGTACGTTCGACTGGATTCTACATTTACCAGTCCGATCTCTCGACTCGTACCTAACCCCACAAGTTGCCTTATTTATGAGTCTCCCAATCACTAGACTGAGGGGACATGAGCTGGGAGGGAAGCACGCGTGCCTATGTGCACCGTTGGATTACCTGTTCGTTGCTTAGCCCATGAGCAGTGAGGCATCATCACTTGACACACGAAAATATGAACAGCGAAGCGAATTTTTTCTCTTTGTTAAATCCTGTGCAAGAATAAATGTTCCGTGGGTGAGGTAACCGCGGCAGATTCTGTGTATTCGGTTAATACCCGTCAGAACGTTATTCTGTATCTGTTGGGTTTAAAATGTCAGCAGCTACGGTTGCCTATGTTACGTGTGGCTAATGAAATCCTAACTTTTCGCACATTGCTCTTGCGATACAGTCCCTGTTTTTTTGTCAACATCGAACGTTATAGATTAATTACTGGTAGTTATTCGTTCGAGTCTGATTCATGATGCGGTCACTTTGTTTTCGGAATTTTTCATTTATTGACACCATATTGTATTATTTGGAAACGACTTATAAAAATGATTTTGATGGGTGTAGGTTTCGCAAGCGTGCCCTATCTCTTTCCACTCCGTTTGTATCCCCCTTCGATCAGTCCGTTGAAATGGATTTGGAATTGGTGACTTTAGTTGTCCTTGCTTTTTAGAACTGATCGGTAAAAAAGTCAAGAAACTAAGCTGACAACCACACCATGAGAAACGTAGTTCATACAATTGGGTCACATTTTGTTTTAACTTTTCTCCTCGATCTTTTGGACTTGCACCAACAGACTCAACGGGATCCACGGCTGAATGAAATTCTGTATCCTTTTGCCAACAAGCAAACCATCAAGTACATTCAAGAAAATTACGAGACACAGGATGAGTTTAAAAATACAGGTTAGTTTTATGCTATTTTCGTCTTACTGGAAATCGCAATTTGCGTCGTTTCGTTTCATCTTTGTAGATTTCATGTGCTTCGTATTTGGTAATCTGCTTACCGACTAATTTATTTCTGAGCTATTGACTGTCTAGCCTTTTCAGTTAATCTCAGATCCTAAGCTTTGTAAATCAGCAGAGTGGTTAGTCAATGTGGCTCTTTGATAATCTCGCTTGGCGAACAATGACCATATTTTCCGGAATATCTGGAAAGAGCTCAGTTAGCAGGTGACCTACAGGTGAACTCGAGAGCACTGAAACGCTCTGGTTTTCTGCTCCTTATGGTTTACACTCAAAACAACCAAGTATCAAATATCGTAGATCCTGTGACAGTTAATTAATTAAACTAAGGATCGTACTTTCGATTCGTCCGATCTCTTTCTCCTCAACGCTCACATGAACTCATATGAGCTTTGACTAACATATCGCGAGTTAAGGGCATTTTTTAATTTGACATTCTGTGGACTCGTTGTTTGACATACTATTTACTTTACTGGTCCAGCTGCTGGTGTTCGCGCGTTACTGCTGTCTGCGTTAAATAAACTGCTGCGTGCATTCGACGTTATGCTATCCTGTGCTTGCTTGAGCATTTTACCACGCATAACTGAATATGATAAAATATGAGGTATTGACTAATAGATTATTGCCTTCTGCCTTTTGTCATCATCCGGAAAGTCGGTAAACATATGAGGGAATAACCGGACATTGATGAAATGCCAAGTGCTGCAGACAGTCCCTCTTGAAACATACGAATGACATGCAGTTTGGAATACATTCAACGATCATGGGGCTAAACTAGATTAGAGTCCACATTTGCGTCATCAGGGTGATGCGAGACAGCATGATCGTGTAGTCTAAATTCTTGGCTCACGTACAATTCCTCATGACTAATTAGTTATTATAATAGCATCATTCAGTTAGATTTTCGATGCGTTTTTATCGGAGTCTATTTACGCCTAGTTTGTAAAGTTGTCTCATTTATCCAGTAGTCTGAAGTCTTCCTCATTTCCTCTTCCGGATCCGAGTTTGTGACAACTTAATCAGATTTCCATATTCACTTCCATCCATCTACCTCATGTTGTATCACAGTACGAGTTTACAAACTTCCTGAATCATTGGTGACCAAGTACGGCGGTTGGAAACGAGTTCAATGCAGTTCATGATGATCCTTTTATTTTATTGCCCGATTCTATAGACCAACCCAGTTCCTAGGACACCCACATCCTCGGTGGCGCTAATCCACTTTTGGAGCTATTTACTGAGGTCCAATACAGGAATCAAGACCGTTTTCTTTTAGTTGTTTCTGTCTTGACCGAATCACTGAAGCCGAACGGATCGAGGGTTTGTGGGGAGTTCGACAACTTCAAACCACAGCCTCCCTGTGGTCCACCCATCCCTTCAGCTAACATCGTGAATTAACCTCAGGAACCCGTGTTCGTAACCTCCCTCCATATAATCTCCCCAATTCGCAATGGTCATGTTTCACAATCCTAAGCGAACCTCATTCCAGAGTCTAATTTTGCCCGTCTAATCATATTCTGGCCATTAAGAATTTCGTAATTTGCCAGAAGGCGTATGTTTTACCGATTGATCATTGATAAGCAGCTCCTGGTTTGTCGACTTTAGGCAGAATAAGTGCGCTTTTCCTCCTAGTCAGTTGAAGTCAAATAAGGTACACATTCCGCCAGTCGTTGCTAATAGACAGGAACGCCGTCGTTTATGTTGATCGTTTTCGTCAGTAATTTAATGATAGCGCGATTTCGTTAACGTTCGACAGCTTGTAGTCGGCTTCTGATAAATTGAAATATGTGAAATTAATAACCAAACTAAACAGACCATTCCGGTCGACCGAAAACTGAGAAAATTCTCTTCTGTTGTCGGGGTATTCATTTGGACACTTCCGTTGCCTGCTGTCCGTCACCTTTCCAGTCCGCGAAATAAAAGTCCCCATCACTGGCGATGAACAACATATAATCTGTGCCTTTAAATCTTGAAGTTTTCATCCTCAGAAAATCTCTTGTAGACTGGTGTGATTATTTTCTACCATCCAGAGGGTAGGAACATAAGTACTGCGTATATTTTCGCGAGCCCTAAGAACGCTGATAAATTTTGTCGATTGCTGATTTTCGTACTCCGGCTCGTTCTAAGGTCACCATTCATCGGAGTTTGGTTTATAGCCACGCGTAATCTAACATCTCTTGGTTCACTGCTTGCTCCGAAGATTGAGTTTTTTGTTCTTAGTATTTCTGCACTTTGCATCTGCAGTACTAGTATAATCTTTCCACTATATTTGAACATTGCTGTAGTAATGCTGGTTGTTGAACACTAATGGCCTTTATTGGTCTTCCATTCCAGTGGTTTTGAAAGTATTTGTGGGTTGTCTGAGTGTAACCACAGCTGCATAGTGTCTTCTATTATTTCGTGCACAAGATTAAGACTCTCAGCGAAACGACTAACGGTCATCGTGCACTCAAGGAAGCAAAATATAATAACTTAGACTAACCGGAGTTCCCTCATCTTGAAAGTTTTATTGGCCGTGCCGTTAGAAGTGTTTCCATTTTAATTTGGAACCCTCTCTGTATCCTTTGTGAACTATTCGCAGAATTCGGGAATTTCCGGCAATGCTTCTTGTTCATTTACTTTCGTACGTGCATCTTTACGGTTCTTTCTGCTTCTTCACCGTATAAGTCTCGAGTGGATACCAGCTCTCCATCCGAAATGGAGGTGTTTAGGGAGATCGGTTTTCTGAAAAGGCACAAGACAGCTGGACCAGATGAACTACCCCCAACCTTCTTCAAGGACGGCGGCGTAGTATTATAACTGGAATTACCAAAACCTCTAAGACCAATATGGACAAGAGAAGAGATTCCCAAGGACTTGTAATAATCGGTAATTATTTCCATATACACAAAAGATGATGGATCCTAACACAGCGTTGGACTCAGACTGATCACATTGCTTTTGGCAATCAGTGGCGGGGATCATTCGAGGATTGTCGGTCGTCCTGAGCGACACCCTTGGACTCAGACCATGCTTTAGTCCGTGTTCACCTTTGTTTCCACTTATTCTGTGGTCACGCCAACAGAGGCACCAGTCTTTCACAGTTGATTCTAAATGAGAATCGCCGACTTCAATTCAGAGTGAACACTAGAAACAGACCAATGAATCATTGAACTCAACGACAACTGCCATGCAGGACACCTTCCTACGTAAACCCCGGAAACGATGGTTATCCTTGACTTCAGTAGATTTGTCAGGTGCTCGCAGATGCGCCTCTTACGATGCCACCTACGGCGTGATGCGTAAGTGCCTGAGACTGCAATTAACCAACACACTGCGAAATGATCGCGGGGAGTGGTGGATATGGGAATGTAAGGTAATGGGAACAGCTGAGGGTATCACAACGAGTCGAAACCTTTACCGACGGATTGGGAATACCGGCCCACAGAAGCCAGTCGCAGACGAGATAATAAAGAATCAGACGGCTCGCGGATTCCCTCTCAGGACAGTCGGCTTTCGCGTTAGGCAGAGCTAGAACTAGCTGACTAAAGAGGAGAATTCGTAACAGGAATTAGACATGACCCAACGCCCTATAGTCGACAGTTGGAAACAGTGAGTGATATGGCTCAATGATGCAGTCTGGCGTTATTCCATTTGGAATCTCCTCTTGAACCGTTTCTCTTCTGTTAACAGGCTACGAGACCTCGACATGGATTGACGGCTTGAGTGGCTCCATGACCCAACGAGCTGACCAGAATGTTTTATCTCAATCCAGTGATCCAGTCGTGCTTGGAAGCCCAACGAGGAGAAAGGCTTGACGAAGTAGTCTCCTCATCCTCTAGGTTTATTTGAGTCTGCCGTTTACTCGGAAAAACGAGTAGAAGAATAATTGATCTAAGTGGATGAACTTCCGCTCAGCCACTCCTCGCTGCCTTGCGGTCAGATCTTTGGCAGGACCAAAGGCTTTGGTTGAGAACCCTGATCGTTCTCCTGCTTAGTAGTTGGACTCTTTAGCAGCACCCGTCCATCATTTATCATCATCATCGTTCAGCGTTAAACAGCAAGGCAAGCCCCACTGACCGCTGCTTTTTCCCCACGTTTCTATAAAAAGAGTAACTATCCAAAGGGAACGGGGAGTGGACCTACGCGGGCGGGAAAAAATAAAGCACTGCTGCAGCCAACACACGGAACACAGTTTAACTGTACAAACGGACTCTTTCAATCATTCTGATTCGATAGAAAATGACAACACGGTCACCACTGTTTACGGTTCACTGCCATATCCTTCAGTGTCTTCAGCCTCCTAGTTGACGAGTCTTTCGGACCCTAACCACGAAGACGTCAGACATCTATTTTACCTAAGTTCGTTGTGCATTTTCTCATCCCACGTTGCCACGTCATCTGTTGGCCTCCACATGGCTTCTTCCATTCCTTGGGCACCACGTGGTAGACGTGTGTTCGTCATACGCAACACGTGACCCAACCAGCGTAGTCTACTGGGTTTCGTACGCTGAAACAAGATGTTCTGAGAGCCGGCACTTAGTACTAGATTCTTGACCTCACAAATCCGATTGGCTGTCGAACGTTTGTCTGATTCGGCTGTTCGCAACAACTACGAACAGAAACTGTCCGAGGAACTAAAACTGCAACGTGGGATGAAAAATTGTACAGCGAAGTTAGGTAAAGTAGGTGTCTCACGCCTTCGTGGTTGGGGTCCGAAAGACTCGTCGACTTGCTGGCTGAAGACACTGAAGGATGTGGCAGTGAACCGTGAACAGTGGCGATCGTGCTGTCATTTTCTATCGAATCAGAATGATTGAAAGAGTCCGTTTCTGCAGTTAGACTGTGTTCCGTGTGTTGGCTGCAGCAGTATCTTATCTTTTCTCGCCTGTGTAGGTCCACTCCCTGTTCCCCTTGGATATTCACTCTTTTTATAAAAACATGTAGCTGTGGGAAAATGGCAGCGGTCAGTGAGTA
>LUCM01004896.1:0-11669 GCA_008360955.1 Fasciolopsis buskii
GCTTAGTGGGTTTTCCGGCGTCCTAGTTAGGTAGGTAAGAGGAAGCCGCTTTGCAGTTACTGGTTCTATCAGTAAAATTTTGTTGTTTATCTCATGAATCACTTGCTCTAATTTCCGTACTTTACTGTTAGTCTCCACGAACACGTCTGTGACACTAACAGTACACGCTAGAGGCCGGCGAACGGGCTGTGAGGGTGTGGACGCGGTGCGTCTGGCTGATACGATCTTTGCACGTTTAGGCCTAGAGACCGCCATTTTGACGAAGTGGGACGATGTGTAGTGCTGTATGGTTGTTATACAAGGGATCAACCTGGGGGTGCAAAAGTTTTTCAAATCGCAGAGTGGAAACTGGGCGAGAGGTCTTGGATCGATCTAAGGAGTCGTTATCTTACCCGAGATTGTACCAACGCTAGTATGGTGGCAGTTAAAGGTTATTCAAAATATGATCAGATAGAAATGGGACACTCTGACAATGGAGGGGAAGGCTCTATCTACGTCAAAAAACGTTTTAAGCAGTACGTAAACAATAGAGAGTATAAAAACCAGCTAATTCGGACGACCGCTGAGAAGGAACCAGCAGAATTATGACGATACGGGAAGAATATCTAACAGTCTATGTGTCGCGTTGATTCTGGGCAACTGGACAGTGACGATAAGTGACTGGACTGGTAAACGAGAAAATGAGTAGACAGGCCGCTTGGTGCAACTAATCGTGAAAAGAGAGAGATAGATCGATGTGTCTTACGGTTTGCAATACAAAGCTGTGAGTGGTAAAGTTAGATCTCAGGCAGAAAATCAGGAGAATTTTTACGCGGTCAGCTCCAAATAAGGTGTCCAGAAAAATTTGGCAAATATTTTGACCGGGAAATAGCTCTAAAGCTGTTAATACTGCTGCAAAAAACCGTAGTTGACTAAAAAACGAAAAGAGGACTCGCTGCGAGGAGCGGTGTAACGGATTTCCCGTAGGCTTTCAGTGCGACGATAGCAAACCCATCGGGTCGCTGTCCTTCTCGTGGTCCTTTGCAACGCCCTTGTAAACTAGGGCTACTTAATTATTATTATCCTGGTATTTCTTCTCCTTGGAGGTCCATTTTGTGGCCCGTCTAGAGAACAGGCACGCGTTTGGGGCAAGGGAATTGAATTGACAGGGTGGATAGTGCTTTTCCCCGGGCTTTCCCATTGTCAAAGGCGTTCAGCGTCAACAGAAGGTCACAGGCGAAACGCCTATCTCTTCAGATGAACTAGGTTTAAGTCCCTCTGTGGCAGAAAGGAGTCTTACCCAGTTCTTTACTGTGAATTGTTTCAGTTTTCATGGATGCGTTGTCATTCTTTGATGTGTCACCGCCTACGCCTGCTTCTGTCGTGGCCACCAGCATGGTCGACGTAGCTGGGAAAGAATTGGAAATCACCTTGGGGGTTATCTTGGCAGATTTGAAGGATCCCAAATCATGTTAGCCTACCCGAACGCTACCCTTTTAGTGCTATTTCTTTCGTTTACTTGCATTTCGTCAGTCTTCCATGTCTCACTGCCGCAAGAAACATGCTTCAAGCTTAGTGCCCAGGCCGTATGGACACCTTTATGCTACTCTTCGACCGCCATGTCATCATCATTAGCTTGTCCTATCTAAAGGGGAGAAATAATTCAATTGGTCGAAGTGTATCTCATTACGATTGTCTATATGTCTTTGTCGGTATGCCGTTGACAGTGGCTACCTTTCGCCGAGCCGTCCCGAGGGCTCTGCATCATTTGTGTTGGTCCTCATTGACAATGGAGAGAAACCGTATGATTCCGTGATCGGTTCCCCGGTGGAACATCTGCCGTTACAATTTGCATCTTTTGTCCAAAACTGTTAATAGCCGGACCGAACCATCCCCTAAAAACACTTTATCATCATCTTGCATGATGGAGGAGGTGCCGCACTGCCGTGAAATTCACGAACAATATCGCGGGTGTTCGGGCAATAGTCCCTGCTGACCCCCAGGTTGTCCCCCGACCAATCTTGGGTAACGAATTCCTTGAGCATAATGCCTCACTCTGTCCTGCTGGTGGATAAATTTGGGCATCCGACGTAAGCAGCACTTAAGCCATCCGTGGCCTAATTCGAATCCAAGATCACAAACACGTTAGTTGTAAATTTTGCGATACTGGGTCATAAAGGTGCCCAACGCACAAGTATAAACAAACCTCAAATAAACCATAACAAAAATACCCAAACCATAAGCCAAGTAGGAACTACAAAACAGATGGTACAAATTTTGCCTGGATGCCAGGTTGCCCCCGTGCACGACAACCGAAAGGAGACCAGAGCCGGATCTGCGGGTTTGCATCTGCCAGGTTTTGCCGGCAAAAGTCAATATAAAACATGCCTACAGTAAAGCGCCGAACTGATTTGTGCGATTGCAATCTCATTGCTTCTTATTGCAGAAGTACTTCTGGGGGATTTCTCCCGTCCAAGTGTGACGTCGCCCACCAAAATCAGCACAAATCAAGTCAAAAGTTTTATATGAATGCGCAGATTCATCTCTGTCTGCCTAACCTCTGCTTTCAGCGCAATGCTGTATCGCCGACTGGCTCCAGAATTCTTCCAAGTTTGTGTTCATTTCCCCTATACACCGAATTTCAGTACCGCATGCGATTCATATTCAGCCGTCTTAGCGGTGCCCTCAGTCTTTACATTTCCCAGGAATTATTTCTTTTCATGTCCATCGGTAAAACTTCACTATGCCCACACCTTCTACTTCTCTCTTCTCCATACGAGCTGCGTAGCCGCAAACTATTCCCCCCAAATTCGCCAGTTGGCGAACCTTTTTTGCACAAAACTATACGTCAGCGCACATAAAGAGCTGCTCATAGTTTGGATGTTTGTTTATGCAAAAATATTTATGCGTAGGCCCACTCGATTTTATACAACCCTGCGTGGTCCACCCGGAACGTTTTCACTTATTGTTAACATTTCCTTCGGTTATCTGTTGTGGCTTTCTTTAGTTCATTCTCGTGTCTGATATGTACTAACTTAGCTCACGTCTGTAATTGAGGCAAGTTGATCCATTTTCTAATTACTCTACCTTTTTGTGCGGTCTTCTTCTTCCACTTTGGCTTAGTGGTCAAATAAACAATTTTTGACACCCCAAAAACTATACTGAGCAGACTGGAAATCTTTCCGTCGATAACATATGACCTGAACCGTTTTCCTCTAGTTTCGCGTATACCGCTGCCTTAACACTCATTGGGGCTTTCCCTGCTCTTTCTTTTCTGCTCTTCCATGAGTAGCGACGGGACGGGGATCAGTCGCGTAGCTGGAATCAATATTCCAAACCGTCACACGTTATCAACTGGCGGATAAGTGAGTTTTATTTGGTACATTTTCTGTCTGGATACCAAGCTGGATCCAACGAGAATGAAGATAACCAAGTCCCCTTAAGATAAGGCCATCCGGAAGCTCCGTCGTATGCTCATTCCTGCCACTTCCACTTGTCATTATCGCGGCTGAACTAGTCTAGTGCCTAGTAGAACCAAATTGCCGTAGTTATAGACAACGCCACATCACCCACCTCCACGCTCATCTCCTTTGAATGAAGCTGTTATTTTCATCCTTACTTTTGCTTTAATCTTTTTAGTACCGAGCGCTGTCAGATACACTACTTTGGGCGGCGCACACTGGGTGAAAAGTTGGCCTCAGCGGTGCGCTATCGCAGCTAGGATGACCCACCAAAAGTTGTATGTTCAACTCTCAAGTGTGATTTTCAGGTTGGGTATCCTGCATTCTATTGGGCCCATACACTAACATCGCTGTTGTTAACAAATTACTAGTCATACCGTTCGTATGCACCATTGCTTTTTGAAATTTCACAAGTTCTTACGTTTCCCAAACTCCATTTACGTGCTATATCACAAATCATTCAAGCACAATTCCCTTTGATTGTTGAATACAAATTTCGTGGTCCTGTGGGTATTTGTGCAAGATTTTTACATCTTGACGTAGTTATCCCTCAGATTCCTACCGGTTAACTTGTTATCTCGACTAGGCGGCCGAAGGTCCCGTTTCCGCAGCCCCTGGGTGGTAGGTTTTTCGTTTCGTTTTCCTCTGTTTGGAGGCTCCCATCTAAAGATTCTGGAACGACGGCCTCTTTATTTGCTATCCTTATGCCTCCTTTGCTGATGTAACCGCAATTTAAATCATTTATTAGGAGCGGGCCGCGTCCAACGGAGGGCTGCCAAGTGAGAACGTTTATCGTCCGTTGTCGAATTCGCACCTGCGACCTTCACGCACAAACGCCGTAACCTTATCCGCTTCTCCGCTGCCGGCCAGCCCCTTTTAAATCAGCTCAATCCATGGAAGCATGTTTATCTTTTAGCCAGCCACGCGCTCTTGCCTGCCACAAAGCTGAGGCCTATCCAGGAATTCGATCTTCAATGTATTCACTTCCTAATTGTCTCCCCTTCTTCGTTTATTTCTAATCTCTATTTGTGTCTGCCAAATATTTGATTGATGCGCTTAGATTCTCCCCTGGAGCAATGCTTTTTATTTTCTCCCATTTTGGACTGGATATCTCGCTGCGTAGTGCCGACAACGTTATTTACAATGTAAGCAACGAAATTGGTCAGCCGACCCTGACCGGAACCATGGGGGCACGTTTACCTATTTCATAGTACATCTAGCGTGACTCTTTTTTGATAGTATTAATTCCGCCCAATTTTACCGTCCTCACAAGTAAGCGTTCTTATCATTCGTGCAACCGAACGGGATGATCCTTCGTACCACATGTGCCGTGAACACCCACAATAAAAAATCACTGCAATTATCGAGTGAAGATGGACAATTGATTAGCCAGGGTGCGTTTAGTCAAGCTGACCAACTCATTGCGGTATATTGGTCGAGATAAGGGGGCAAATTAAACGCAGATGAGACAAACGAGCGTCTAGAACGGCGAATGCCACTAGTGGTTAGGTTTTGGGTTTAGACCGGTAATGGAAGGTACGGTCGAAAATTTAGTTTGAACAGAAAACTTAGGCTGCTAGATAAAATAAAAGCACCTGATTGTTATCGCCACAGCGATAGCAGAATTTTTGTCTAATCGGTGTGGATCACTTTTGAAGATAGAACAGCTAAGCAGTTCTGTGGAGGCTAGGAAACAGGCAAATGCTTCAGCAGTTCAGATAAGCACTATCAGTGGACCTAAATAGAGTGTTCACAAAATTGACCTAAATCTGAGCTAGCAGACCACTGATACCAAGCTACCGCCGTGATCTGCTAAAAGGATGAGGTACGGTAACGGAAGTTGAGCATTTAGGCGAAAACGATACAACTGCAACGTTACATTCGGTCGGTTGGATAATGTCGAAAGGTGTGAAAAAGTATGAACGGGGAAATAAGCAGATAGGTTACTATATGTGTCCACTCCTGAAAACAATTAAGAAGAGCAATAGCATGGGTTCTGAACAGAATAACAGCTTTAAAATTAGTGCCACATGAGAGCCGGGAATGTGACGGTTTCAGTTCTGGTAAAACTTAAATAAAATGGTCAAGCAGATAATAAGTCGAAAATTGGCGTCCAGAAAATGCAGGGAATTTTCCCAACTAGGAATAAGATTTGTTTTAAAAACGCTGGGAAAACACGTTAGTTTATTCAAGAGTGCGAACGTCAGCTCACAAGAAGTAGCGGTGTAGTTCTGTCGACTATTTGATCTGCCACTTTATATGAGTCTGAACTCTAAATATAGGGTCACAAAGACTCAAAGACGAGGACCGGTACAGCTGCTTAGCAGCGTGCACCCGGGTCACGTTAGTCTCCAATAAAGAGTGTCAGAGGTGCACAGTAAGTGTGGGCAAATAAGCTTCTGAGCACAAGGATACATGTGGATTAGGTATAACTGCCGTTTACGAGAAGCATTTTCGGCGGAATTTCAACAGCTAGACTTTACATAGAGTGGTTAGCTGAAAGTAGGATGAAAAGGGCAGGGGAATAAAGCAGACGGCTTGTGGTTGTGTTAGCTCGTGGGCTAAAGACGGGGGTCTGCGCCGCACTGCTCTTCATCTCAAGTATTCATGACTGGTTTCACTCAACTGGTGTGCTATTCTGACACTGCTAACAGAATTGGAGCTGTTTTCCTAATCACAATTTTCGGAAGTTTATCTGAACGTCATACTTTGGCGAGACCTCAGATTGACCACTTATTCAAGGTTTTGTCTAAGCCTAGACTATGTCACTTTTGGGTCCAACCTGGACCTAAGGCAAACATATTTTTAGCGCATAACTGGAATTCTGTCGGTCTACTCATTTGTTTTTGGCGGCCAGCATATTTCTCCAGTCACACGTTTTCACATTTCTGAACAAGACCCGGAGGTTCATAGGCATCGCGTGACCCAAGCTTTTTCACTTTTTGACCCATTAAAGCTTATTCTCTGCCTTAGTCTGTCTTTTTAGCGGTTTGCAGCCCTAGT
This sequence comes from Fasciolopsis buskii, assembly GCA_008360955.1. Taxonomy (NCBI): domain Eukaryota; kingdom Metazoa; phylum Platyhelminthes; class Trematoda; order Plagiorchiida; family Fasciolidae; genus Fasciolopsis; species Fasciolopsis buskii. Next base: position 6,444 of record LUCM01004896.1, read on the forward strand.
ACGGGTTCTTAGGTCACGTTTTGTATCCGCTTTTTTATGTTCCCTTTAACTACTTTTGTGAAGGATGTTTCTTTTGCAACAACATCTTTGTTGCATTAGAGTAGATCTATTAAATTTTAACATTGCCAATGATGATGTTTCTCAGCTTAATGTCTGCTTATGACAATTGACTTCTACTCCCCTTGGTTTAATTGCCCTAGGGCCGTCTCAGGTAGCATATTTTTAAGACTTCTCACATGCATTCTCCGGCGATTCACCATAAAGAATAATTAAAAAGTGAGGTCGCAAAAGGGAGACAGTCAATAATCTATTTTTATGACAGTGGCAAGACGTGAAATGAGAGTGATCATAACGTGCGATAAAGACGGTGACCAGACAAGGGAAACAAATAAATAACAGGCGGGCTAAGTTGCTGCCAATGCCCTCATCCCCTAGCTTCACCTATAAGGTTTCTGGCTTGGTTGGTGTTTTTACCGACAGAAGAGCGGAGTCTACAGTGGGAGTTCCCGAGACCCTAACCAGCCGTTTACTTGCTCCAGTTTGACGATGAGTTCTCAAAATTCCTTTTCAACATTGCACGGGAGCTTTTTCGAGAAAGCTAAAAGGTGAAAAACATGAGTGAAGGTTGCATACCAGTACGCTGCATTAAGATCCATAGCGTTTTGCTGTTTATCTCTTGTTCGCTTTCTTGATTTGGCGGCGGACAACTTTGGTCTGTGGGAACAAAGGACTGGCTGCTAAAACATTAGTTCGTACTTTGCAAATGGCATTTATCTCTCCTCCAGTTGAATTTTAAAGAGCGGGAAGGCCAAACAGCGAGCATCAATGTGATGCTGAAGTTGGAACTAAAAAGTGCACGGGATGTTTATAACATTTACCTGATACCACTGCTGCAACGTGCACGGTCAGAATCAGCATGGGGCACTAATTTTATAGCTGGAAGCTCTGGTGGTGAAGTGACTTGAGGCCCATCTCTAATGAGAACCGGTTGATAATCCCTGTTTCCTCGTCCGCACCAAAATGACTATGTAGTCGATTACGTTTGATAAGCGACACACATAAATAAAAAGTGGAGATACCGTGTAATGTTTACTCTAGCAGTCGATAACATGAGTGGGATCTGACGGTGGAAGTTTGGATATTTCTTCCAGCATTTTCACATAATTCTGCGCTCCGCAGTACTTGTATGTTTTACAGGGACTAGGCTTTAATATCTTGCAGCAAAACTTGTGCACCCGGATGCGGTTTCTTTGGCAGAAGGAGGAGAGGCCACCCCTTCTTTGTCACCTTTGTCAACTTGGTCTAGGACACGGCGCCCTGTTACTGCCTCACAGCCATAATTAGTAGATGACGACCACAGTGCAGCCTAAGAAAAGGTCAGTGACGACGAAAATCTGCCTTAGGATTGAAATCATGGGGAATGAAGTCGGCAGAACTGAAGGGATGGAAAAGCTGTAACGGAGTCAGCGGGGGTAATAAACTTAAGGTCGTTGTAACACACGATATCACGGTTGCATTAAATGGGCGAACTGTTAACAGGGAAAAAACTTAAGCAAGCTGCGTGTTGGTGGTTGGCTATAAAACACCCAATCACCATTGTCCGACAGCATTAATCATTTGCATTGTACGTTGCCAAAGCGGAGGGTTCCGACCATTTTTGACAATCTCGTGCCACGGAAAGTGCGAAAATCCTTGGAGGGTAGGGATTTCCGAAAGAATCTCCTCCGGCTGAGAGTGACGACGTACCGTTTCCCTTGGTGCTCTGTAGTAAATATGGACGGTCTTTTACCGAATCCTTATTGACCGATTACCGATTTACAAAATGCCTCGTCATTTTCAACTGGTGTTCCTGACCGCGGTAAATTTGATATCATGATTGAGTGAATGGCGTAAGAAGTAGAAGAGGGCAAATATATAGTGAGTTCCGATGAGCCTCTACTTTGACCTTTTGAAAACTCGTTTGCTAACGGCGTACTTGAACCTCACCGTCTGCTTGGAGGCCTGCAAAAATGATCTACACGTAATGGTGGAATATAAATCAACTGGCCGAAACTGATGGGCTTCAGATGGCAGGTGCAGCGAAGGCTATATACCGAAGACGTCGGCATGTTCTACATAAAGGGCTTTGTTATCCAGAAAGGTTTACACATTACCCTCAATGAAGTGCAGATAGTGCCGGCACCATTTAGCCCAGTTTATCAGGTGCGTGCAAGCAAAGAATTTCAGAAAATTTGTTCAAATATTTTTTGTGAACCCTTCCTGAAAGCCAAAGGACTGAGAAACATTAGACACTGTCTAAACTCGGTCGCTTTCCACAAATCTGCCTCGGTAAAAACAGCATGATGACTAGAAATCAAAGGAGGTGACATCTTACAGGGGCTAGCGGAGAATTTATACATGGAATATAGTTCAAACCTGCTGCAACGACCTTCTCCCTCCCGTTTTCTCACAGTTATCAATAAAAATTTTCATTATTTCAAAGCAAAGAGAATTGATGTAGTGCCTCGGGAACAGTGCATTCGCACCTAAATAATGTATTGTTATGTTCTGATGCCGTCCGTTATGAAGGATTTCAAAACCTCGCTTAAGCAAATCTCCAATTTCGCCTTTGGTGTCTTTGGGATAATGGTTCAATCTTTTGAGCTCATTGTCACTGCTGGGCAATCCAAGAACAAACATCCCGGAGTTGGGCTTCATAACAGATTCTACGATTTGCTGCAAATAGTGGAAGCAATTAAGGAAAGGAAATGTGTAACGTTACCTGCAAACCGTCGTTGTCAAGGATCGGATGAATTCCAAGCACCCGCTGTATATTTTTTTCCAACCCAAATGAATACGCTTTGCTCTTTATACTTTTAACATTTTCCACGCCTCGTTTTCGGCAGATTTTGGAGATTTTCGGAACATCTAACTCCAGCATGCGTTTAGGAAACAGAGGCACAGAAACTCGGTGTATGTTCAGACCACCGTGGGCAACTACCAGTTTGTTTACTCCGCGAGCTGCTGCACGCTCTCCCTCTCCACCACCCATACACTCGCCTCCTCTTGTGAAACGGATCACAGTCAGTAAGTAGTAATCGACAACTCACCATCCAGTCTCTTCATTTAACCATTCATTACATTTGAAAATTTATTTCGATTGCCCATCAGAATTAATTCCAAAGGCAGAAAATCCCCTAGTGTGCAGCCGCTTAAAAAGGGCTAACGTAATCGGGGTACAGCATAATACAGGTCCACTTCCCGTTTGTTCTGCTCCCAAACCATCATTTTACACGTTTTTCTTACCGTATTATGCGCTGTTTTAATGACGGTCACGTGAAGAACAAGGCATATTGCGTAGCTGAGATATTTTGGGTAACAGTGTCCGACATTCCTTTATGCAACGCTCACACTATTCCCTCGGAAAATTAACCAACTGTCTTTCAGTGAAACGCATACTAAATTTTGTTGTGCGTCAACTTATGTTGTCATCATACTTTAATTCAAAGGCATTTGAAATTAGCATATTGGAACCAACCAAGAACAGTCAATGACCACCACGGAAGGAAATCCAAAACGGTATAGATGCTCTTAAACTAAGACTCCGTAACGCTCGCGGATTCTGTCGCCCTTAAACGTAATAAAAATACGCTTTAACCGTTTTGGGACAAGGGAGAGTAGGAATGTCCGTGGGTCTTTAAACAGCGACGAAGAACCCAAGAGCATGGGATTTTCACATTAGTAGATCCTCCTCGGAAGTGCAACTTGTTCAAGGAGGTCGGAAAAAATTCCCAGTCATTCATTGGCGTCTAATGAAGGATCCGACAAACGAAAATGGATACTAGAGAGGTAATAACGAAAGGAACTGAATTTCCCAGCTGAGTAATTTTGTTGCATTAAGTGTCATTTTGAGTGCCATCCGGTGCTACTTCGGTAGATAAAGTGCCCTGTTATCGCTATAACGTTAGCAACTTATTGGTCACTCTTCAGCCCTATCTGAAGTTTCTTTTGAAAATGTAAATTTCTGACCAAACGTAAAATAATTCGCAGAGTAAGCCACCCGGGAAGAGTTGTCAGTGGTGGTATCCCTGTGACTAACACTGAAAAGTGCGCCAGGTGTGCAAATCGTTGTAGTAGTGAGCCAATGTTCGTCCATGCTTAGTGGACCGGTGAGCAAGGCCCGCGATAAGACACCAATAATAGCAACGATGGTAATATTTTATTTCTTGGACAGTGCCAAGATGTGCAGCGTGCATGCTCATGACGTGCGACGACAGTGACAAAATAGAAAAACAACTATACGACAAAAAAGAGCCTACGTGCAAAGGATGGGAGGCCTACACAGCAGCTAATGGTGCATATGCGAGATTATATTTGCATGATAAGTACAAAAATGGTGATGATCTGCCGAGTGGGGGATTGAAGTCCGAAAAAGGAGAGGAGAGTGAAAGCGCAATAAATGGTCGGTCGGATTAGGAATCCATGTTCAAATAGAAAGCCGTGCCGCAAAGGAAGACGAAATGCAAACCCACATTAGAAAACGCTCTGGGATCCCAACCAGGGGAGGTTAAAGGACCGAAGTATGCCCCATGGAGTGAAACAAGGAGAAATTTCGGATGATGACGTGGAGGACGAAAAGAGTTTCAAATAATGACGAACGGCTAGTTTTGCCTTATTCATGCGAAGATATAAATAGTACAGAAGATTTAATTCTGCTTTTTTCCTGATGTTTTCAAACAAACCTATCCGGTTACCTGATACTGGTAGACTACTCAGATCTACGAGGTGAATAGGCGGTGACCATTACGATTGAGTGAGAAGGAGTACTGTGATTACTCTAAGTACACTCCGTTCAAAAACGGCGAATGAAGATAAAAGACGTGCCAAGCTGGTTATGGCGCGAATTGCCTGTTTCGATGACCTACAAGAATTGAACAAAAAAAAGTTTGGGAATTTTGAATTTTAATACCAGAACGAAAGAGGGCTGGTTCCAAAGAGATGCTGCAGCCTTACATCTTCAGTGGAATTTCAACATCAGGCAGAAGTCAAGTTGTGTGTAGTTTGCTCCAGAAAGGGTGCCTTTAATCAAGTTTCCGGCCCATTCTAGAACGATGGCCACTTAAAGTTGAATTGTCACACTATAGCTTCCACAAGCCTCTTGGCCAAAAGAACCGGAAACACAGGGTCAAACATTCAAGACAGTCCCTTCCTGTTTGTCTCTCTTGCTCGATCCCCGACGAGCGTTGT
>LUCM01004896.1:13470-34346 GCA_008360955.1 Fasciolopsis buskii
TGTATCAGGTAGAGGAAACATTTTTCCTGTTGGCTTCTCTGGACTTAAATAATTCCCCGTAATGCCCAAAATGTTTAAGACGATTTTCCCGATATTCCTGATAGGCTATCAGTTACATTTACTTGAGGTCGAACAGCCTTCCTGCCTTGAGGGTTATGGTTTCTATGGAGAAAGACTCCGTGAGCGTTTGCAGTGCTCACATTCCCAAATTCCACTGAATATCCAGTTTACGTGCCTTGACTTTCTATTTACCTAAGGCACGGACCTGAATTCCAGCTTATTCCACTTTCATATTTAATCCGACTTCCATAGTCTAAATACCAGCGGCCTTAAGATCGTACATTCACAAATGACACGTCAAACAGCACTGAAATGATTGATAAATGCAATTTCTAATAAATACTCATGGCCAAACACCCCGTTGGCTATTTATTGAATTATGCCCTGGAATATGTTAGTATTTCTTTGTAACTTTGACCGCTTGTCAACCCGACTGACCTACGTGAATGCCTTAAGGTGTTGACGTAGGTTACTTGGGAAAAATAAAACCAGGATGACGCAAATCTCAGATCAAAACACTAATGATCCGCAATTTTCTGCATCAAAGAACTGCGCAATCATGAAATTGCACAGATAATGGGAACCTTAATTGTGCGTCCAACGCAAAAGTACTAAGTGAACCAAATGTTAAGTTTTACCGGGTGCGAACAGGCAGCCAAGTCCGGCATCACCGATCGTTCCCATTTTTAATATAATCCGTCTGATCTTACTGGTATCACGTGGGCATGGAGGTTGCATTCACTAGTAGATGAGATGCTTGCTGTTTACCCCATCCAAACTCGACTTCAACGGATCCGCTGCTGTCCCTGCCCACCGGGTCCTGAGGCAGTGGCTTGCTTGGGGCGCGTTTGGTCTCCTTTTGAAGAACTTGGACTAAACACAGTGAAATGGGGTCAATACTCAATCAAGAGCCCTGTGGAAGTTCAGAGTGATTAACTTATGTAGGGTTTATCCGCAATTTCCTCCTTGATAAACCTCTGTGTACGCATGATTTAGAGGACTAAGGAGTCAGAAGAAAGTATAGGTCGTTGCCTAGAGCAATGTCTGACTGGCTTATTAGAGACTATCTCTGGGCTTGACCGGTATAATGGCTATCTTTAAAAGCGAAAATTTGTTTCTTGTGCAGCTTCAGAAAACAACTTAAGCGCAGTCAAATCAAGCGAAGGGTTATCTATAGTGTGTGCAGGGCCCCCATGTCTGTAGGGCTTCCTTTATTAGGAGCATTACTTCAAATCGTTTCAGCATGCTCTTACATTACTGGCTACTGGCATGTAGTCACTTACTAGCCGTTGGAAGCGTGATCAGTTAAGCTTTCTAGAAACCACCCGGAGGCTGTTTGGACGTGTTCTTGCACACGCACTTGAATGTCATTTCGTTTCTCCGGGTAATGTGTAAGCGCTGGAATAATCTTCGGTCTTCATAACAAGCCAAGTAATATCCAGAAACACAGAAGTCAGGAAGCACCTTAAGAGTTAATCTACTTCGGCATCAAAATTATCTACCTCTTTTACTCGACTAGTAAACGTCATCAATTTCATTAGTGAAGCACAGGAGAGCAAGGTTTACTTCCAAAAGGCCAAAGCAAACATTCTAGGGTAAATGGCGAGCGGAGGAAGTGTAATGAGATTACGGGTCGTTCTGCAATGTTTAAGAAACATTCAAAGTTGAAGGAACTCCTTGAATCTTGCAAGTTGCCAATAGTCAGAAGCCGTGTGCTCTCAAGACGGAAACCTGCCTTCAGACATCAACGAACCGACAAAACGAGTTCATGATAGTAGGAGATTTATTTGGGTTGGGGCAATTACGGAGATACCGGACTATGACCCCGGTAACACAAGCCACATGGATATCATCGGTTGAAAAAGGCCTGTTTCGCATGCCGCGTAGATAAAAATCACTCTGCAGGAGATGCAGAAAGAACCGAATACAGCCGCTGCAGCCAGTAACTTTTCGTCGCCGCCAACTTCAAACAGGGGGACGTTATGCGTGCGTTTACTGTCTGTCACATCCATTCACATTCGCTTTTCACAAACAATAAGAAGACGGTAGTGACGATAGTGACAAAAGAGGATAAAATATGAAATCACTTGCAAACGGTGAGGAGCCTATGCAATAGCTAGCAATGCATAAGTCAGGTCATGCGTTTGACAAGAGTATAAATAGTAACGAATTTCCACTCGGGGTATTTAAGCCCACCGGGGACTTCTCTTCAGCACCGCTCGGTGCCACTTTTGCGCATCTCGCGGGCCGTCTTATACAAGCAGAAGACCGAAATGGACCAATAATGCCATCGAAAAGTTTCTTGAGGTGGTAGGTTTTCTGGATGCTGCAAATAAATGCGAAATGAACTTTGGTTGGATAGACAACGCATGACAAGAATAAAAACAAAATAAAGAACGGGAAACTTGGAGGCAGTTTCTTGCTGCATGTAAAGTCTTGTGAGCAATATATTGAACGGACACGAACAGCATAAAAAGCAAAAATTTGGAAGCACTGTCCGCTAGGCAAGGAAGACGGTGGCACGAGATAGAAATTGTTTAATCGTATCTCTGATTCATGCGGTAATGCTGATCTAGTGGATTTCAGCTAGGTTCAATGATGGAGGTGGTGTTTAAGAAAGTAGAGCCGGGATCAAATCAGACCATGTCTCGTCGACTTTTGTAAGGAACAGCTTCCAGGAGCAGCAGCCCGTTGCTAAATTTCGCACATCAGCATAAGGGTTCTTGAGAAATGACGGTCCTCAGCCACCTTAATAAAGAATGTTGAGATACATGAAAAACGTCAGGTTGTATCAGTGGCCAAGTAAATACTTACACCCTCGAGGCCGGTTTGCATGGTTTTGGCAAAAGAACCTTGGGAGGGAGCAAAAGTAAGCCAGAACAAAAACGCATGCATAAACCTTGGGACTGGAGAGCTATTTACCACAACAATGCTAGTGGATGGAGCCGACCCAGCGCTGGCCACCCAACCTGAAAAACCGTTTAGGGGTGAAAACAAGAAGTGTAGTTCGCCAGTCCATCTGCACCCGCACACCGCTGCAGCCGAGCTGACCACCCGACGTGCACCAGCCAAAGCGGTGGATAGGACCGCGCCCTGCGCTACTGTGGTAAAGCTGGTGCACAGGAGAGGCGGAAGAAGGAATGCAGGTACGGTGTATGTAGGAGAAGCGAGACGTCATTTTTCCAGGATTGGATAATCCCAGGCGAGCTAAAACCACGGTGGCCAGATCATGAAGTAGATGTTTACATCCAAGCAAAACTGATCTGCCTGGAAAAGGAGGAAAGAGGGCGGCGGTTTGGCCTAGCTGCCAACTTCGGATCAATGAGCGACCAATGTTGCGAGCGGCTCAGAAATTGAAAGTACTAGAACGCATAGTGCAAACCAAAAAACTGAAGTGTTGGTTGATGTTGTGAGCAATCCGGATTTTTTCGGGTGTATAAACTGATGATCAGGTTATTCCAGCATGTGGATAGTCTACGCTCATGGGTAAACGGAAATGAGCTAATATTTGGTGGGGCGGACAATGAACGAAGTCTGCAGATTTAAACACTGAGCGAGTTAGATAAAGGCAGATGCACTAGGGGCTGAATAAATTCACAGCGTGCAAATCATGGACTATATTCCATTCTAGGAGACTATGCTACTGAAGCACAAAAAATGGGTGAGATCAACAGGTATAGTAAGTGGAAAGTTTCACCGAGGGAAGAAAAGAAACCGCATGTGACTCTATGGTCACGGAGCTAGTAAAAAATCCGAAATGTCTAAAATGGACAAAAGGACACCGGTGAGGATTGAGGGGGAAAGAATCCAAGATTTTGACCCAGTTTCGTCTGGAGGGAACCGTTTGGGTTCGTCAGAAACAAAGTTGGTTTCAACGCGCTAAAGTCATTTGCTTGCGGAGAGGCGGTGATGAAAAGTAAGAAGGATGATAGTGAATATTGATATTCGAAGATGGTAACTGTGTAGGTATGCCACAGTGTTTTGGTGACGGTATCCGAATTGGTTAGCAGAGTGGAAAGGAGAAAGATGTGGACTAGAAACCCACAGGCAAAGTTAGAACGAAAAGGTTTATGGATACAAAGCCAGATTGCTGAGCGATAAGCATTGTTTGTGAAGGCAAAAGGAGGGTGAGGTGCATCTGACGTAGAACTGTATGTATATAAGTGGCGTGCACCAGTAACGAAGCCCAGTTTAACGTTGGGGTTGGGAGAGACGAGGTGGTTTGCTATATGAATTTTTATGGATGTTGCAAAAAATGATATCAAAATGAAGTAAATGCAATGGAAAATCCTAGACAGCTGCACTTAGGACTATGATGGTGGATGAGATAGAGATTGTAAAGTGTCTAAAATGGACAGGAGGATACCGATAAGAAGCAACAAACAAAGGAATCAAGATGTGTTCTTAGTTTCGGTTTTTCATGTGGCAACATGAGTAAGGTGATTTACATTCTTTTCCGTAATGAACGATACGGTGACATCAATACGTTTTTCAGAATCCTAATCCGGTTTCATGCACTCGATACTCAGGTGAGAATGGGTGGTATAGAATAATGAGAAAGGGCACAGCAACTACTCTACGTACTTTGTTTTTAAGTGCAATTGATGATGGTGATAAAGTACGCAGTTGTTGAGAAAGTTTGTTCCATGATGAAGAATATTTAACTATAAAGAAGTTGGCTCCAACGGATGTCTTCAGTACTGAGAGAGTGATAATGAACTCCACATTTCGGAGAGAGTGTGGGAGGTTGTTTCCAACACAGGGTACGGGTACGCAGCTGTCCCCTCTAATAATATAGTGTTACACAAAGCATCTAATTTCAGCGATTCACAGCCTCCCGTGTTATCAACTGCTTGATAAAGGCGTGCTGGACGTTTCCAAACGCCTATCTGTCATATGGCCTCATGCTGGAGCAGAATGGAGAGCAATATTTCATTAATGGTCTAATGTGGGTTTCTTAAAGGTGTAGTTTATTTCGATCAACTCCAGATTTCTGTGCATCGTCCCCACTAATTTGTTTTGTTTTGCAACTTGAGTTACAGCGTGTTATGAGAAGTTTAGGTTGTAAGAATAATTTAGACCCAGATCGCAAACTTGGCAGTTAAAAGGGAGGAATCGCTTGTCATGTTTGAGTTCTCTTGGGTTATATTTCATGTGTACCCCATAATGCTGCTGTTTTAAGCGGAGAATTGTATCATCCATTCGTTTGCTAAGGAATTGGGTGATGCTAGATCCTGCAGTATGTTACTCATGGCGTTCTACAGGGCTTCAGGACGAAAGATACAGACAATTTTGATATCGCCAGCAAAGAGGAAGGGAGTGCCGTTTTAAATAACACTGAAGACCTCGTTGACATGCAAATGGAAGAGCAGATGGCCCGGAAAGTTGCTTTGGATAAAACAACAAGGCACTAATCTAGGCTCAGATTTGAAGCCGTTTTTAGAAATACTTGGTTTCTGAAGGATGGGCAAGATGAAAACAACGACAGGACTGGATCAACAATACCGTAGAACGCGATTTTATTTAGCAACCTATGGTGAGACACTATCGAAAACCTTCGTCATATATAAGCACATTAATATAACTGACCTTCAAATCCCCACAGCCCTAGTGATACCATTCAGGCAGTCAGTCAAGAAAGTGGATTATGATTTGTTACGAAGTAGGCCATTCCGTCCACCGTTAATAAATTCATGTTGCAGATGGTATTCCATAAGAATATTCTTAATTGGACGTTCCATAATTCCGGATAATATAAGCGTGTGGTTTATTGGGCAGTAGTTTGCAAGGTCACAGCCTTTGCCTTTTTTGTAAACGGGTATAATCCAAGAAATTTTCCACCTTGACAGGAAGGTGCGGCATTGAATGGACATGTTGACGACGTTTGCCAACAAAACTGGCATAACACTTCCACCTGGTGCGAAGGTAGCCGAACTTAATGTTTCAGGTCAGAGTGGTAGCCAATTTTGCATTTTACCAACAGGTGAGCTACTTCTGCTCTTTCATCTCCAATTAGCAAGCCCAAGAACAGACCGCTGTGGCTAAAAGAACGACTCCAATGACCTTAAAGGCTCTCCGCACTTAAGACTGCAGAATTATCACCTTCAAATCCCATGCTAGGCTCAAATCGAGTACTGCCCGATTATTTTCCCGCATATGCGTATGCACCATCGAATTGCAATCGAGAATGTGCAGCGTCCATTTACTAGAAATCTCCTAGGTCCCTCATCTAGCCTAAACAGCAGAGCCAGATGCAAACTGCTTGGACTTGAAACATTATGGTGTCGTCAAGTCAAATCAAACCTTGCATTTCTTTTTAATCTTTGCCATAAAAATGCCTACGCAACGGCAAACGTCACACACGACGCTGGCGGTCCCCCGTATCCAATTCGTAGTAGATACTACTCGTTAAGAATACCCCTGACCCGACTATCGATCAGGGCGAAATTCTTCACAGCTGCTTACTCTAAACTGTGGAACAAACTCTCTAATTTCCTGCGATCGTGCCCAATTTTAGCCCAATTCAAAGCCCAGCTGGCAAAGTCACTGGATATTCCGCTCTTACGTAACCTTACATGAGCTAACGTTGTACTAGACGAGGCTTACGAGCATGGGTTGGAATTCTGGTTCATGACTGACTCTTTGCTGAGGTCATCATCAGTGCTTTGACTTCACCTATTTTTTCCTCATTTTCTCGCACTTCCACGCCAGTGCAGTCTTTGACCTCCCTTGTAGCGATGTGAATTCCTAACCACTGGCTTAGGCAAATAAACCCTGAGTTACTCCTAATGTGGCTGACAAAAATGTCAACGTACTTTTTGATGGATCCATCATATTGCGTGGTTTTAAACACCTTCAGCCTGTGTACTCCTCACTCTTCTTGTCATCCCACAACTACATATTTTTTGAGCATTGCCAAGGCACATGCGGTGTGCACGATCCTGACCTACGGCTGCAGCTAATAAAGGAAAACAAACGAAACATGCATGAGTGGTAAGGCCGATAAGATAGATACTAATGTAACTAAGAGGGATATGATTGGCTTAAAATCTTCAATGTTGTTGGATTTTCGGAGAGATGTAGGCTGCCATATACAAATTGCACGTCCGAGTAGTTTTCAATGACGAACAAAGAATTCTTCGTGCCGTGAAGCTTACGACAAAAGGAACTGAATGCAAGGTTCATATGACACGGTGACTAAGTTGAGACAAAAAAAAACGGGAATCGACCACAAGCGATAGTTGAAGGTATATGATATCAATATGCAACGTTGCGTATATGGCCTGGCGAGTGAAATGCTGAAAGGGCGATCAGGGAATGAGATGATATGTGATGTGCTGAATGGCCACCAGGAAGTTGCAGATGGGAGTAGCCACAATTGAAAGAACTTGTGTTCGAAAGAAGAAATTATGCGCAATCAAGGTTTCATAGGATTACCTTTGACTACGTATAGATTTAGCTGAGGGCAAATACTACTATTTCGTCCAGTACCTATTACTGGTAAATGGGCGGAAATTTGCCGCCTAATAATGGCAACAACCTAGGCCATGAAGTATATAGTCCGACACGAGGAGTAGCTCAATATTATTAGACATGGGGTGGAGATGCATAAACCCGAGTGGGTGGGAATGTACAATAAATACAGATAATTATTTTCAGAACTTGTGTCCCCTTTTGTTTGTGGCATGTACGGTGACAATAGTATTGCGCAATTGAGGGGTTCTCTGGACTGCAGGAAATTTATCTGCCCCGGAATAAAGCCGAGGAATCAGAAGAACAAACATGGAGTGTTGGTTTGTTTCATAGTGTGCTGTAAAATATGAAGACAAATTTGGTCGTAACAGATGATTTAGTATGGGTAGCAGACAGAAAGAGCCCTGTGTGTAGCGAAAGATAGATTTGTTTCTCCAGATAACTTGCTTAACTGAATAATGACCACCAAGCGCGGTCGCCACTTGTGCGCAACTCGCGCACGCTTCGCTTGCACGCTCCCGTCCAAATATATTCAACCTGCTATCGCTCCCGACTGTCATTTCCTTGTGCCGGTCAAGTGTCGGGGTTGCCAGTATTGTGACCGTACGGAGCCGAGTGGTCACAAAGGTTAAGGGCCAGGAAACGTCATACAGGATTCGCGTTAGGACAATCCGTTCTACAAATTGGTGAGCCCGACACGATTGACTGGTAACGTGGGTCTCTGTTCCATTTTGTTGAAGCCCGGTTTGCTTTTTATTTATTTTTCGTAAGGTCGAATATTACCGCTTTTTTACTATTTGCAAATTGCTTTTACATGTTGTTACTTACTAGCTGTTGCAGAAAATACGGCGTCTCAATGGCCCGAAGTTCGGCGGCGACCCCATGCTAAGAGAGCTGTGGTTTCGACGGCTGCCACCAAACCCACCTCTCTTTCTTAGTATTCACTATAGGAGACAGCCAAAGTTGCTGATGACATCATGTCCCGCTATGGCCCGGGAATCCAAGCACTGAATACTTTATCCTCCCACAGAGCCGCATCCTATTTTTGCGGGATGAATTAATAGCTGTTTTGGCGAGGATCGACGCATCGCTACAGCGGTTCATAGTCGATAGAGATTGGCGACGAGATGGGTTCAGCCCGCTTCGCGGCAGACGCAATCCCCCCTCTTCCAAGAGACCCTTCCTGTCATCTGAGGAAGACTACTGCAAGTATCATAGTCGCTTCGGAAGCTTAGCAAAACGGTGTGGCCCCGGTTGCACATTTCCGGGCAAGAAACGGGGAAATTAGGTTCCCTGTTCGCGGTCGCGGCACACGACACCGGGCTAGTTACTAAGTTCCGCCTTCTTATCATCAAAGACTTGATGACTAACAAGCTGTTACTAGTGGATGCAGGTGCCGAGATTAGCATAATCCCCCGGGAATCGAGCAATTCCATTGCTCCACATTCAGAGGCGCTACCGGCTGCGAATGGCACTGACATTCTCACGTACGGACATCGTTCCCTCACCCCTGATCTAGGTCTGAATCGTTAACTTCGTTGCGTGTTCATCGTTGCCGACTTACCATACCCCACTATTGGCATACACTTCCCCCAACAATTCGACCTACTAGTCGAAGCTCGGAATAGGAAAATAATAGATCGTCGACGTGCGCCGTTTCCAACCAAATTACGCCCCAGTGCACTAAACCGCCAGCCCAACCGTCATACAACGGGCTGCTTCGCGACTACCCGGGAATACTGTGGCACGCCGGTCCACTTCCCAACGTCAATACTAGGGTTACTCACCATATAGAAACCACAGGACCCCCAACATGTACCAGGTCTCATCGCCCAGTTTCCGACAAGTTTCGCCTGGCCAAGGCGGAATTCGACCACATGTTGGAACTAGGCGTCATTCGACCCTCCAGTAGTCCTTGGGCCTCTCCGCTTCACATGGTCCCTAAGGTCAATGGCGACTAGCGACCATGTGGAGACTACAGAACACTGAACAGGGTCACCGTCCCCGATAGATACCCGATTCCCCACATACAGGACCGCACTTCGACGCTGTCCGGTTGCAAGATTTTCAGCTGCATAGACGTAGTTCAAGCACAGAATCAGATCCCCGTAGAAGAGAAAGACTAACCGAAAGCGGTGTAAACCTTACCTTTCGGACTGTACGAGTTCGTGAGGATGCCCTTTGGGCTTAGCAATCCAGCTCAAACCTTCCGAACACGCTGTTAAGAGGGTACAGATATGTACCTAGGCGATATCCTAGCTAGTCTTTCGTAGGAGCAACAATCCACCCATTTGCATGCTCTATTCGACCGCCTGAACAAACATGGCGTAACGATTAACGCTTCAAAATGTGAGCTGGAAAAATCCAGTGTCGCATTTTTAGGGTTTATTGTATCGTACTCCGGTATAGCTCCAGAGCCAGTTAAGCTTGTTGCTGTTAAGCACTACTCCGAGCTTCCTTCTTATCGATAATTACGGCAAATTGTCAGCCCGGTGAACTTTCATTAGTGTTTCATTTTTTATTGTGCATAAACCATTACCCTCTTGCAGATCTATCACGGTTAATTAAACGTATTTTCGCATTCCTCGAGCCTGCAAAACAGGTGTTCGTTTCCATTAAGGACGCTGCTACCAAGACAGCGCTACCTACACAGTCCGGCCCTTAAGCATTCATGCCTCTGATCACCGACACCTCAAACGCTGCGGTCGGATATACAATACAACAGTACACCAAAGATTCTTGGAGACCTTAGCATCCTTTTCTAAGTGGCTGCAGTTGGCAGAGTCTAGATACAGCACGTTAGGAAGGGGTTGTTTGCTGTCTATCTAGCTAGCAGACACTTCGGGAAAGCGTTAGAGGGTCGTCTATTCACGGTGTTCGCCCATCGCAAACGGCTGGTAAATGCGCTGCATTTAGTCTCTGGCTGGTAAACGCCATGCAAAATTAATTTGTGATTTATGTGATTCTTTTTGAACTGTGGCATTTTTGCACAGGTATTCTGTTTTCCTGGAGTGTGAATTTCCTCAACAACGTTGTGCATCACAAATCAGACGAGAGTAGGTAATTTTTACGTTGTTTAGTTTGATGTTGGGGTCACGAGGTCAAAACGTGCATACATATTTTGTCATCTGCGAACCAAAAGGGAAAACCGTGCCAGGTAATATGAAAAAAACGCCGTCGATGGTAAGCAGAGAAACCCGGAATCTTTCGGATGAGCCTTGACCAGAGTTCCACTTCTATTCATTACTTGTATTTGAAAGGCCAAGTACTAGGCTAACCACGCCAGTAATGGGTTCATGATAACGTAACTTCTGAACTTCATGAGAAACTTACAATAAGTCATACGATCAGACTTTTCGTCATATCTAAGATCAAAGTCACTGACTTTCTGTCGCTTTCGGCCTCGTCTTTTAATTTAAGAAATCACGTATACAGGTGGGGACTAATATACCTGGAAGAAATCCACATTTTCCCACAATAATAAAATCATGGCTTTAAAATTTGGCAACTTAAGCTTTACTTTCCCTTCCGCGTTACTTGAAACAATTGACCCGTAATTAGATGAGTTCTGCGTCTATCCCCTCTTGCAAGTTGGAGAAAAAGCAGTTTTTACTGAGGAAGGAAAATGCCACCAATCAAGCAGATGTCAAACAAATTAGACACTGTTGGGACAGCCCTGGTTGAATACCACTTGGTTAAAAGAGGGGTAATGCGGGGGTGCAGAGGAGACTAGGGTGGTCTACGGCAAAATGTTGTTTTCATCAAATGTTTTGAGAAAATCGAGATATTCATCGAAAACCTCTGATGTTAGTGGATGATTATTTGTGCATATTTCCATAATGTGACAGATGGTATTTATGAACGATGTAGGGGGTCGCTGGCTTTCAATAATTTGGCTAGAGCTCAAAACTTGTCGGCACAGTGTGGCACTTGAAGTTGTTCTTTCTCTTGAGGATATTCGAGAACATACTTAATTTTGTTCCACGGACGATCCATCTGCGGTATGCGGGCAAGTTACTCTGTTCTTTTCAGTTTGGTTTGCATTATAAACACCTTCTGTTAGGACTGTGCAAGAGGCTCAACTTTCTGGCCTTGTGAGATTGGGTTGGAATGATTAGTTCAAGGCAATGACCCAGGTTTGTGTAAAATTGGTTGATGGCGAGTTTGCAAATCATTGATAAGAAGAAACTGCCCCAATTCTGACTACTAATTATGTAGGGAAGGATTTCCTGTGAGGCCCTTTAATACAGCTTGACGAAAGTCGAGGACGAAATAACGGACGGCGAGAATAAAAACCGTAATTAACTAGAAGTGATTACATCTGAGTAGTTTTTGCCTAAGGACGTATGCATCAGAGATAGGCCGATTGCAAAGAATACTGTTGGCCCGCTTGGGCAAAGAAGCGTACAGTGTCCAATCACTCCGTCGTAGGCCGGAAGGAGACGATGAAAAGCACCTTGAGAAGAGTAAGAAGGGCGACAGTTTTCGCACATGCTTAGGTCTCTCGCTACCAGTGTAGAAACTTAGATGTCGCCGGCAATGTTAATTCCATCACTTAGTGGCCGGAACTGTGGCTGATATGTACCGGTGGGGGTATGTATAAATGAACAGCAAGTCCGGAATCCAGAGTTCTACAGTCAGCGAAGTAGAATTTTGCGGGGTCATTTAAGCTAGAGTGACCGCACCTTAAGGCTGAAAGGACACCTAATGAGTACAGAAAAGAGGCTGTCATGAGCTTATTTATCCTCTGTTCTAACAGCGTCATAACCAGTTGTATTAGTATCCTCGTATGAAGTTTTATAGGTTGGACATGTCTCAGTGATAGGAGTGGAATCACAGCCATGTGTATTCACCAACATGCTCAGCGCCTGAACCCTGATTGGCATCTAAAGATAGTTAAATAGTTGCAGTAAAAACGATTCGGTAGCATAAGTAGGCGAATGTGAATAATTGCGTCATTGGTATTAATGGCGTCACATTTCGGTTGAGATGATGGGCACACAGGAAGGTTGTTATTTTTAAGACCGATGGGGAATATCTTCCGTTGCATTTCGTTCACAAGCTAGGGTGTGCCCTAAATTGTTGGTTGGAATGTCTGGCAAGCAACAGGGTTTTGTTGAGTAATAAATAAACATTGTAATGGTGACGGTGGATGTGGTAGGGTTAAAAGAAATAAATACAATGAAGGGTGTTTTGGTAGCTTTTAAATTAAAGCATATAAGAATGGTGCGATGTTGAAAGGTCTAGCCTCCAATCGGAAGGCAGTGCCGTGATTTTGTCCTAAAGGGCGAGACTATGCCTGTAGGCTGATCGGCTTATGCACTGTGGTTAGCGTTTGCAGGCGGTCAATCGCGGACAGCTCAGAAGAACTATATCTTAACCCCTATTTAGTACTGTTCATTCGTGGATTTGGAAGTATAGGTGGCGGAAACGTAAGGCAGAATGCATCACTCTTTCCAAGGCGGTAAGCAGGGCATTAATTATGCCAATTAATGCATCTTGTTAGATGGAGTACTGGGGGTGCTTTTTAATGTTGTGAGGTTTTGCATTGTTGTACAAATGAAGCAACTGAGGCCCACCGGAGTTAACCGAGGCTTCTGAAATGGGTAAGTTGTGGTACTTCCATGAATCTAGATGGACAAAACACAGTGATGTGCCATTATTTGTGGGCTTAGCAGCGATTCTAAGAGAAGAAAAAGCTTACCTTATGTAGGCTCTTTCCGCTGAGGAGGGCGGCAGAACCCTTGGTTAGAAGGAGGCCTCTGTCCATTGTGCTAATTAGGTCGCCAAACACTTGGGCGATTTAGACCTTAAGGGGCATGGTTGGGTGTAACGGCAAGCTAGAGTTGGCCTGGCAACCCTACTCTATGGACTGATTTACTGAGTCTAATGGAGGAGGGAAAAGTTGAGGTGGGGCAGACTAGTTGAAGGCGTTTGTGCGGGGGCTGTGATATAATTGGTGTGAGTTCGTGGACGGTATTGAGACCGACGAACGTCTGTCGGAATGCTAACTACGTGAGTGTTTTAGAGATGGAACACCTACTTTAAGATATGACACAGCTTTAGCGGGTCGTGAATTGTTTTCCGGTTGCATTTCTAATCCAACTGCTGACGACTGGAATCGTGTGAAGGGTTAGCAATGACCTCTTTAAAGACGCTCTGCCCTTCATCTTTCTGATGTTTTTAAACGGTGTAGTGCCAGCAATCATGTTCTGCCTGCCGATCTGAGACTACAACATGATGGCACAGACATGATGCAATATTTCAGCAGACATGGGACTTGGACCATGCCGCAAGCTTCCGCTTATTCCATTCATGGGAATACGGTTAAGATGTTAAAGGCCACAGCATCATATTACCTATAAATTCAAACCAATGTTTCAGTAAACGGCCGGCGGCCACCAAGCTGCTCAATCTGCCGAGTCACAGGCTCGGTGTGGTGAGGAGGGGCTGTGAATGTTGAGATGATCAGATTCAAACGTGGTATACTAAACTGAACAGCTTCCTATGTTTCTCCTGGAGCATTTTTCTACCTGAAGTAGTCTTTCAACACCCTGCCGAAGGACACTGGTCGACCGCGGCCCCTGCAAAATTCGCAAACAACCAACTGCTCGGTCAGGGTGGTTGATGTATTCAGTGAAATAAATAAGAAATCCGAAGAATTCAAGAAGTAGCTGTCCAGTGTTATTACCCAGCTGAAAGCAATAGAGGCAGCCATGACCAAATTAGCTCCACTCTCCAATCTTATCTAGCCACCTTTAAACCTCTCCTTACAAGGTCTTGCTGGGGCAGGTTGATTCAATGTCGTCCGAATCACGTAGGCGTATCCGAAATCACAAGAATGCTGTAATATTTAATATTCCAAACATCCAGACTGAAGATCAAACAAACCATAGTGAACGCGTGTGATATTGGTCTTTATCCTAATCATTGTGTGAAACTACGAAAAATGCTCCAACGTGAATCCTGTTTGCTCTCAATTCCGGGACGAAAACGTCACCCGTGACTTTATCAGAAATGAATAGGTCATTTCTTTTAACTCCCCATGTTAGTATAGCAGAGGACAAAAGGTTGCTCCCGTGAGAGTTACCTGGTGTCTGGATAAAAAGATCCGCCATCTCGCTGCCTAGCGCAGAGATCATCGGAACTCTTTGTCCTCTTCCTAAATCACCAAACTTATATCCAGGATCACTAACCACCAAACTCCTTCTGAAATCCGAATTTGAGTTTGACAAGTTACTGTCCTTACCCTCTTCAAACGCCACGTCAGGATGATGATCCTCACTGCAGTCCTCAAAAATGCCTTCTTCGACATCCCCGCAGAAGTCCGCAAACTATGCAATCGATATGTTCGGAGTATCGATCCTGCCCAAGGGGTTCGCTAATTCTAAAACTGGTATTACTGCTCCTCTAAACTCCAGAACAGCCCGTACATCCCAGAGTTGCTGTCAAAAGATATGCTGCGGATGCAAACTTCCTCTAGGGGGCCGCAACTTGCAAGCCCCAGTAGACAGCTGTAAAACGCTGGCCCAATGTCTAGTCCTGCATTACTACAGAGACCAACCAACCGAAAAACTAAGATCTATGGGGATGTTGCGGGCAGACCGTATCCACCAAATTAACTAGTTTCTACACTTCACAGCCCCCAACAGCTGCCCCATTTCCTGAAAACCGTCAACAACTTGGCCTAACTCGTATCACCCATCACCTTTCACGGATACCGTCAGGCACCATTCCGTCATTACAGATCTGGCCACACCGCCATCTCAAACAGCATCACCCAAAATACGACGGATAGAATTTTATTTTGGCCTGACAACTATGGGTCAAACTCACCGTCAACCCCCGCCTGCCGGCGTCTTCCTTACACCCAAGGAAGCCCCACCCCACAAAACTATGCCGTTTCTTTCAACCCCTTTCTATTCCCCGGCTTATTCCCCTCCTGCCCTACCTACCCTACATAGGTTCCACCCCAATCTCCCTATGTAATCCAAGAAGGGGTTGGCTAGGATGGCTATGTAGTGACGATGGATTACATTACCCCGACCCACAAGTTAACCAACCACCAGATGTCCTGCTTAATTAGCCCGATGGATCATCTACCGTCCACCTACCGTCACACTTCCTTGGGCCAATGTTCTCTCATTCAAAGCATGTAGCACGCTCCCAGCTAACGGAGGACAATAATGAGAGGCACAAAAATTGCAAAACTGGTTGAAAGTAGAAATGATCTTTCTCCTCAAAACTCAACCAATGAGAAACCGAGCTCCACCCACCATGGCATCCGTCAGTGGCACGAGCTCTTCCGGAAGATTTCCGCCAATTTTATTAAGTTCTTGCTCCATGATAGGTAAAATTTAAGGTCCGTCTTTTGGTTTCATGCTAGTCACTGAGACTTGACCAACTAGTCACATGTAAGACAACGCAATAACCATTCCTGGCAATAAATCCTTCAAGAGAAGCCACCAAATCCAAAGCGGAATTAACATTCTTGTCTATATCGCACAATCTATGCCAAATACACCATATCAGAATACCATGCTGAACACCAACCAAGATGCCGTTTGTTTCAGAGATGAGGTGGGCAACGAAGGCCCTCTGGTTGAATGCATCCACCGCCCCCTGGTTCTTTTCAAAATAAATTTATGATGATAACCGAAATATTAAATCGTCCTCATTGGTTTATATAAACAGTCAGTATTGAGTCCATGTGGATCATGGAACTCTACAGAAAGCCAAAATCCAGGAGATTGAGGTTGGAGAAGCTATCATTTACGGTGGCCTTTGCACATTTTCCCCTCTTCTTTCCCTTTTCACTCTTATTATCCTCCTTTATCAGCTGGTTTCCCATGGCACATGATATGTACACAGAATTGTGCAGATTATATACTAATACATCTGGAATCCGGTTGGGCATTGCATCCTCAGTCCTCTCGGTGAGTGCGACGTCAACGTCTGCAAAACAAGAAGACGAAAATAGAAATTCACAGAAGTGCTAGATGGTGATTTCCGTCGAATGACTGGGGTCTTGAATACGAGCCTTTTGAACATGACGCACATCGGTTTTTCGAGTCTCCCGTGCACAAGTTAAACAGGTTTGTTTTTCTATATGCATTAGCGTTAGCACTTTGAATATGGAAAGGAGAGCTAAGAAGTTCATCTGATGGTACAGCCGGGCCCAGAGAGATTTGAACTCTAACTCTAGGTAAACGCCACCGAGCAGGAACAGAATTGCTCCCAGTATCACTGCCGCTACTACAGCCGACTAAGGTTCCCGATGAATGTGAGAGGATCGGGTGGAACTAAAAGTGACTTAAGGGGGGAGCGAACAGTTAGATCGCATTTCTGATATAGAGGGGAGTGCAAAACGGTTATTGTAAAATCAGTCATTCACACTTTTGTGCTTTAGGGTCTATCGTGCTGCTCGATCGCAAGGCCTAGAATAGGCTTTTCATCCCAGAGTACGCCCCAAGCGTTTGCGTGGCCAAGCATGATCTTTAAGCAGCGGAGTCATTCCAGGCGAGCCAATGGCCAGTTATTCGGTTCGTGCTCCTCTTCTAGAAAGCCTTGCTCGATCAGGGAACACCACAAGTACTAACAGCCCTAGCTGAAGGGTCACACTCGCCAGGTCACAGGGTCATGACCCGATTCTCGTCCACAATCCTCCTGTTCAATCTAATCAGATAAAGTTTCGTCTGCGCAAATTTTCCCCCCAAAAAATGTCGCTTTTAAACCTTCTCTTGATAGGTTCTTCAAATTTTCCAGTTGACTCTGCTTTCAAGCAGAACAGAACATTTTGCCTTTACAAAATCTTGCCGTTCTTTGCTGCCCTTTTGAAATAATTTTTATGCATAATGGATAGATGATACCTATTTTCATGGAGCATCTGCCCCGACGGAAATAACAGTGCGCAAGGTTAGTGATAGTGGAACTGTCAGTGTTCTGTAGCGTCTTATCAACAGCGTCGAAAGGGGCGTTGACCTGGCTTTTGCTGATCAATTTATAACAAGTCAGGATTCAAGACTTCTGTGGAAGGAGATTCGGATTGTTTGTGGTTGGTAAGAAACGTAGTCTAAATGGTCAGTCTCAGTTACTGCTTCACCGCATTACTGTGTTGGCTTCATCGACTTCGAATGTGAAGAAAAAAATAAGCACTTAAACTTCCCCGAGGCCTTCAAGTTTGCGGCCAAGGCTGAGTCAAATGTTTGTCTCTGAGCTTGGTATGCCTCCTCTGTCTAAAATTACGGCCTCTGCAAATAGCTGCATCCATATTCAAGTGTCATTCCAACTTATTGCAAAGCAAGGTTGCTCGCCCTATTCCTAATATCACACCGTACACAGTTGTTTCCAAAAGGCTTCTATTTCACCTCGTTTTTTCGAAGCCCACTGAGCATTTCATACTCGATCGTCTCTTAAATTACACTGACTTCATCCGATCACCTCCAATTTTCTTGCGAACCTTATGAATGCTATACTAAATATATTCCATGTGCAAGTCACTGAGGAACTCTGCAAGCATATGGATATTTTTGGAGTATTTGTCTGCTTTAGTTGCATTGCAGGGTCATTTTTACCACAAACGCTCCCCTCTTTTGGGTAAATATTCTGTGCATCAGCACGGCTAATGATTAATTTAAACTATGACGTATTTTTGAATGCCCGTTCTTTCCGTCCTTCCTAATTATCTAGTCCACACGCATGTGCCCTGCATGCAAATGGCTAAGAGAAGTTTGCGGAAAACTTTCTGACCATTCCTTTTACCATCCACATGACTATCTCGATTAAGCTCCATCCGGCTCCTAACTCAATTTTTTCTCTGTTTATTATGATCATAGAGTTAACCTTTATTGGAACTATTCTATGGCCATGTACCGGGGAGCGATGACCTGGTTGTAACGGCGCTACTAGCCAACCTTTTCCGGTGTGCCTCATGAAAACTTGTGCAAATATTTTTGCTGTTGTAATTTTTCTCGCCGCAGACATTTTTGACCAAAAAAGACAACCTTAAGCTTCCAAAGCCAACCATCACAATATTCAATGCTGATTCCAGCCTTCCGGGTCCCAGTTTAGTCGCTGGAGACTTCAATGCACCCCAGGGTAGGCTGATCCGCGCTTTCGTCCCCAATTTACTTGCTCACTTTCCTTGAAAGTACTCATCATGATGGTTGGAACCAAAACTTAATTGTCCCAACAAAGAACCGCAGTATTCTCGACTTGATATTTACGACAGGCCTAACGTGCACTCAAACGTTTAATGAAGCTGGTTTGCCTGATTGTGTTTAATTGCTCGCTAGCTGTTCATTTACATCGCCCCTCTTGAATAGATACCACCCACCAAACCCGAGGTCATATGTTAGAGATGGTTGGAATCGTTCATAGCCCCAAATGGGTCTTTCTTTTATAACATGGTAGGTGCAAGCGGCCGCTGGCCAGTGATATTTCAACCTACTCAGGGCCTTCGTGCTATTGCTCCGTCCCACACTCTAAGCATGTCATCTAAGAGAATTTACTGCAACCGGATAAACTGTGAGCACCATATTCTCTAGCAGGACGTTTTCAAGGCCTGAGGTTTTTCGATGTTTCTGCAAGTAAATCGTCTAACTATAACTCTAGGAACTTAGTGGACTACAAAAACAATCAGCGAGAACTTATGGGTCTAGACCGGCCCACTCCAAACGCAAAATTAACAAAACTGCTTAAACTCAAAATTACCCCTTCCAAGTCCTCAGCCACTGAAATGGCGTATATCATTCACAATGAACATTATGTTAACAATTCGCGGAAGATTACAGATGCATTCCATGATTTTTTGAATCTTCTGTGGTAAATAACAACAATAATCTAGCAACCCATGCCGACCTAGGTCGATTATAGAGTCGTGCTCAACAGTCGCATTTCTTCCGAAGGACACGGCCTAGCTTTTGGCAAATACCAAAATTGGATACCACTCTGATCCTAATTCACTAAATTTAACTGCACTCTCGATGGATGGAACCGAAATCTCACTTTTGTTGGCAAATGTCTTTAACTTGTCTATTCAATGCCGCACCTTCCCGACACAGTGTAAAACCTCTCGGATTATTCTCTTTAATAAAGGGGGCACATGACCATTCAAATAACCGCCCTATTAAGCACAATTCTAAGGCCTCCCGAATTATTGAACGTCTGATTAGGGGTAGCCTATCTTCCGGAATATGAACTTAATAGCACTTGGCGTTATGGCCTTCCTCGTAAGGAATCTTGTGCTACTTATATGGCTGACTGCTTGAAATTTATTACCTAGGCCCTAAATACTTGAAGGTCTGTTATAACAATCTTTTCAGACATGGCAAAGACATTCGTTAAAGCATCTCATCGTAGGTTGCTAAATGAAATTGGATCCTACGGTACCACCGATTCAATCTTATCGTGGTTTTCATTATATCTGTCATCTACAAACCAGGTAGTTCAGGTGAATGTCTTTATACCTGGACCCAGATTAATGCCAGCGTTTTAATCCTAGGCGGCTTTCTAGGCCCCCTGTAATTCCTGTTTTACGTTAGCGATATTTCCGACGTTGCTCGTAAATGCGCCTGTTTCCACTCTACCGAACCCACCATAGTTCTTTACACATCTTGCCCTGAAGCATTGGAGCCTTTCACAAGTCCCATCTAACAAGACTTACCTCACTCACTCCTTGAACGAACAATTGAACGGAGGAATTCTCCGCGGAAAAAAGCAGATGTGCAAAACCCTCAAAAAACTCAAATTTGGTGACCAAATTATCCCCTGCAACTGTCAGTTTAAAGACGTGGGCTCAGAATATTCCTGTCCCTTCTCAGAACGTGCCAACAGACAAGTAGCGAAGGCAAATAAACTAGTGAAGCTTCCCCGCAGAAGGCTGATGTTCAAAGAAAGCAAACTAAAAATTTATGAAAACCACGTCAGACCCTTAATGAAATATTGCTCTCCATTCTGCTCGAGCATGAGGCCATGTAACAGGGTGTCAATTAAAAACGTCCAGCATGCCTTTATCAAGCAGCTGATTGACTATTCTGCAAGCCTAAATAACATGGGACGCTGTGAGTCGCTGAATTTGGACGCTTTGCAGATCCGAGTCACAACAGAAAACCTGCAGCTCTTGAACCATATTATTAGAGGGAAGAGCTGCGTACCCGTACCCTGTGTTGGAAACAACCTCCCACACTCTCTCCGAAATGTGGAGTTCATTATCACTCTCTCAGTACTGAAGACATCCGTTGGAGCCAACTTCTTTATAGTTAAATATTCTTCATCATGGAACAAACTTTCTCAACAACTGCGTACTTTATCACCATCATCAATTGCACTTAAAAACAAAGTAC